>CAMTDV010000021.1:43992113-44284295 GCA_947069175.1 Scalesia atractyloides | reverse complement strand
TTCGTTATCACTTCATTGTGACTGCTACGAAAAGAAGTTGGTGCGAATAGAAAAAAATCCACACCGACGAACAAAAGGCTGATTTTTATACCAACCATTTTCTTTATCACGATTTAAATACTTGTTAAGAATTAATGGTTTGAAAAATTTGCTGACAGGTGCGACCTAAGGTTGAATACGGATCGGACGACGAGTTAGCGTGATCCACATTGGTTTGTCTATGTCTTTCTAGTTTAGAATTTTATTAAAACTAAAATACAAAAATTTTTTTATTTTAGGGGGAGAAATGTGAGAGAAAATACAAAAACATTTGAAAAAGACAAAAAGAATTCAGTGTCACAAAAAAGAAATGATAGTACGTTAGTGGACTATCACAGTATGCTAAAGAAATGGAAAGTTTAAAAGTGATAAAACAAGTCTTACTGTGGATGTTTCGATAGGCTTAACAGGGTTCAGTAAACTGTTTTCGAGATATAAACTAAATTTTACAACTGCTTAATCTTGTGGATTAACATATATTTGATATATGGACTTAGTACTCCGAAATTTCGTTTGAGAGATTACCTGATTTGAGATACGAGGTCTTTATAGATAGTTGTTATCTGGGTATTATACAAGTTCTTCTGATTTGGGAAGCAATAGCCTAGAACTTTTATAATACTTTACAATAAACCCTTAAGTTGCATGCAATCTTGAAAATATCGAAAGATCTAATCATTTGCAGTGCTGAAAAGATTCCTTATATGGAACACACCTTAAAGTCGAGCCTTCATCTCTTTGTCTGTACGGTAGTACTAACCTGAGCTCTCAAGGTCTCACATTACCCAGATACAGATATCAATTACGCTATATTCACCTGTAAGATGAAATCTAGGGAATCTTGATGCAGGAGTATATTCAAGAAGTAGGGAACCGCAATAAGTCAAGTTTCATAAATCTTACCTTAACATATCTTGAAACAGTTGAGAAACGTGGTAAAGTTTAAGAGGACAAACATATCGACAATCTAGGTAAACGAGTTTAAAACTTAAAGTCTTATAAAGTTCAACGGTACGGTGATTTGTCTCATACAACTGATATGATCCTTTAGACATGAATTCACAAAAATAAGTCTGTAAATATGTTTGTACATAGTTTACTTTGTTCTGTACATAGTTTATCAGCTTTCCAGATTAAAACTAAAAAGATTTTCAGTGTATTTTAGCATAAACTTACAAAAATACAAAAAGATTTTGTTTCTACATTGTTTTCAGCAAACCAATGTTGGAGAACGGGTCTTCGAAGTCTGGTAAGGTGCTAGAACTGGTGGGAATCTCTTTGACAAGGGCTGGGAGCTAATCTGTAAAATTGAAAAGCTAAAACGATGAAAAGTTCATTAATTTGAAACTTTGATTTTGTAAATTTCAACAGTTTGTTCGTAATGGGTCAAACCGGGTCATTAACTTGGACTCGGCAGACAAATCGGTTAACCAAGGTCTTGGACTTGGTCAACTGAGTGGATTTTCATAACTGATAAAAGTTGGAAAGTTCAGGGTTAAATTGCAAAATTTGAAAAAGTTTAAATCTGAGTTTGGCAAGTTGGCCGAACTTGCTAAACTGAATCAAGTTTAACAATTAAGCAAGGTTCGACCGAACGTTGCAATGGCTGTTTGTTTTAAAAGCATAAGTTCGCCCGGACTTCTATGGGTCTTTTAGCTTAGGGCTCGCAAGTTCGCCCGAACTTGCCATGGTATAAATACCATGCAAGTTCGGCCAAACTCATTCACAGCAACCAAATACCCTCTAGCTGAGGACGAGAACGAAATTGGCAAGTTATAAACGTTACTCTGCCCAAATTTCAATTGATTTTGGTGATTTGCACACATCTTCAAATGGCTGAGGTATAAATATGAGTTTTGAACCATGAATTTGACCTTAAATGATGAATCTAGATCTAAAATGTTAAAATCAATTAGATATAGGGTTCGAATTGTTAAATTGAAGATTAAATCATGTTAATCAACACTAATCGACCATGAGTACCTGTTAAAATCGATCAGATTGTTAAAATTGATTGTTACAGGTGATGTGTTGAAGATGACAACAAGTTCGACCCAACTTGTTGACATGTTCGACCGGACTTGTTAATTAACCAAATGAATTAGTTTAAAACATAAGTTCGACCGAACTTCAATAAAAATTGATTTGAGAATGTTTTATAAGTTCGCCCGAACTTAGGTATTTTGAATGATGTGATAAGATATAAGTTCACCCGAACTTATATTTGAGAATTTTTGAACATGTGTATTACATGTTCGGCCGAACTTGACAAATTCAGAATGTTATAACACACATCAAGTTCGCCCAAACTTGATGAAAATGTTGAAAAATTTTGTAATTTTTCTCGAAATGCATGCTAATTGTTTTGCGTCGTTTTTCAAGCTCAAGAACCAGCAAGGGTGATTTCTATGGATTTCTCAATGTTCCACAATACGTGTATCACGCTCGACAAAACGATATGTCCATCTTTGAAAGAATACGACAACATTTTAAAGTTTTTGAAAGAATATCCTATCGATCGAGCGATTATAGAGCGCATAGTGTCTTATCGATCACATACGTATCATTTCTGGATGAACGCGAGTCTCAGTGAAGATAAGAAGTCTATCATTTCATCTGTGCAAGTCGGGAATGAAGTCAAGCCAATTACTGTTACTGAAGACAATATTCGACGGATCCTACAATTTAATGATGATAAAGACGATCCAATATTCCTTGATGAGAAGATGGTTAGAGGGTGTTTTTATCGAATGGGTTACAAGGGGAGCGTGAACAAGCCGACACTTAAAAAAGGGGAAGTGCCAAACCCCTACAAGCTCCTGATGCATGCAATTACTCACACTTTCAGTCACCGCAAAGCAGGACTTGATGATGTTCAGGATTACATGGCCTGTATGGCAACGCATTGATTTTGAAGAAGGCGTTCAACTACTCAAAGCTTGTGTTTACACATATGTCGAGAAATATGGATGATTCGAGACTATGCTTATATCTGAGGTTCGTGCAAATGCTGATAGATGAGAAATTCATAAACATCGCACTTGATTCAAATTATGTGTTATATCTAAGTCACCTCGACGATACAACGGTGAAGAAGTTGTTAAAGTTTCAAAAGCAAGCATCAACATCGGTTTCTAAACAAGTATTTAGAGCTATCAAGGATTCAAATTATATTGCGCCACCTGATAATAAATGGAGAAAAGACGGTGGTGGTGACGAGAAAGAACTGAATGATGAGAAAGAGTGGTTCAAAGGTTTCAAGCCGAAAGCTCGAAGCGATTGGTTCCTACAGGCTGAAGTTGATAAGCCTAAGAAGAAACGAGCAGCAAAGAAAGTCGATACAATGCTCATATATGAAGATGAACCAGAGAATGTTCATGTTGAAGCTAGTTCGAGTGCTGCGGTAGTTGTTGAAAGTCAAGAGATTGAAAAGACAACACAAGATGATGTTATCTCTGCTACATCTGAAAATGATGATGATTCAGATGAAACTCCTGTGAAAGAACTAGAAAAATCAGAGGCTGAAATTAGAGTTGAAAAGGAGAAAGAAATGGATGCTAATTTTGATCCAACTCTCGAGAAAGAGTCTGACGAAGAAAGACCGAAGAAAAAGGCTAAGCATACAAAGTCTTCAGCAACAGAAATTTCAAAGAAGACTACAGGTTCTCCACAGACAAAGGGCAAGAAGAAAAAGAAAGCCCAGAAACTTGTTAGTAAACGATATAAGAGTAAGCTGAAAAGCGCAAAAGTTACACAAGAACCTTCTGGCGCACAGGAGATAGGAGTTACACAAGAACCTCCTGTTGTTGTTACAAGTGAAGCTGAACATCCAGGAGTCACACAAGAACCTCCTGTGATCATTTCATCGGAAGCTGAATGGCCAGGAGCAACACATGAACCTCCTGTGTCTGGTTTATTGAAAGTACCTATTATTCAATCTCCTATTGCTCAAACGACTTCACATTTTGAAAGTTCTACTCCAAAGAAGACTACACCACAGACTGATACTCCAAAGTCAACACCAAAAACTCCAGGGCCTAATTTGTTTGGTGATATGCAGAATGATCCAATAAGTCTTCAAGATCTAAATGATTTCTTTCCAGAAATAAATGTTGAACTTCTTGAAAAATGTGTGAAGGTGTTAGAAGAAAAAGTTCAACAAAATGAAGCTGAGAAAGCAGAGTTGATAAAGAAATTGAATCAAAGCTTAGTTGAAAAAGAGATGTTGGACGATAAGGTTAAAGTGTTGGAGAATGAACGAGAATACTTCAAAGCTCTAATTGAGAGTCTGCAAGATGCAAATGAGAAGCTACAGACCGAGATTGCTGATCTTAAGTCAATCCAAGCCCTAAATGATTGTAGATTCACAAGAATGCAGAAAGTGTTATCTAATACACTTGGGATTGATTTCATCTCTGAATATGATCGTCTGGATCGACAGGAAGCTAAAGAAAGATCTGAAAAAGAGTGAGCTGCAAGTGGAAAAGGTAAAGGTGTTGAGGGTGAAGCCCCTAAGTCATCTGAAGCTGCAGAGAAGTCTGTTGATGATGTGGTTATAGCTTCTGAGTCAGATATTCCAAAGGTTGACGAATATGTCAAGCCTTCTGATCGTATTGTTGCTTCTGAAGATAAGGACGACGAAGAAGTAGAGAAAGAGGATAAAGATGACTTTGAACAGAAAGATGATTCTGAGTATGAAGATTGGAATGTTGCTGATGATGACGATCAGGGAGGAGTTGGTATTAGAATCAGTGAAGGAAAAGTTTCTGATGATGTTGATTTTTCTTCCCTAATGCACGATGAATCTAATAAGATGGATGATCAGACTCAGGGGGAGTCAAGGCAGACAGGGCCATTAGATGATGTTGATATGGCGAATGTTGATAGATTTGCAAAGCCCGTTGCTGCGACAAAGCCATTAATGTTGATGCTTGAACATAATGTTGAGGAAGGCGAGTATGTGCACAACTATACAAAGAAGATTTGGCGAAGTTGATTGAAGTTGATGCTGAAAATCTAGAGTTTGACTTTGAAGAGGATGTATTGAATGTTAACACGTTTAAGCCAAAAGATTATCAGTATGTTAGAAGATTTGAAGCTGACGAGTATAACAGAGTAATTGTTGAAGATTAGTCTTCTGATGATGAAACAGATCAAACTGCGAAGTACGTCGATCCTAACACTGATAGTTTTCCTACATTTGAGGAGATGTACAGGCAACTAGACGAAGATATGTTGAAAGAAAAAATAGAGGAATCAGTTTGTGAAGGTAAAGTTCCAAAGCCTATGACGAAAGAGGAGATATCGCAAGCAAAGAAGTCTTGGTTTAAAGAGATGCCGTGCGAACGTAAGTTTCGACGTCCTCTACCATTCTTTACCAGAGACAAAGACGTGTCATTGGGGGATATCCTGAGTTGGGGTTGGTTCAAGGAGCTGAACGTATATGCAATCAAAAGGGAATTTGGAGTGCAATACTTCAAGTATCTTGCTGATTTCAAGACTTTACCGTATTGGGTTGTTGAAGAGCTGGTTCAGATTGTGAATTCTATATATCAAATGAATTACATTGATCAGTTGTTATGGAAGATGATCAAGTATGAAGCGGTAAAAGGATTTAACTATTGGAAGCCGTTCATTCCAGGTCGCCGAATCAAAACAAACAAGAAGACAAGGGAAAAAGACATAACTTTGATAATGAAGCGACCTAGAGCCATGAGAAACATGCCGTTGATGCCGATTGAGGAAAACTTCTATCCATTGTTCAAGTGGTGGCAGATAGATCCAACTACTTGTGAAGCTGTTATTGTGTTACGATTCGAAGAACACTTGGATATTTCGAAGGAAAGAGTTGAGATATTGGGATTTCAAGGCATGAGAGGATTATGGAGAACGATCAGGATTCTAGATCCAATGCGGCTTGTTAACTATTCCAGAAAAGATATCAAAACCTTTTTCTACAGCAAGACTGTATTCGAAGAACGTGAAAAAGAACAAGCTATGCAGTATCAAAGCGTTGTGAACGTTTGCTATGGCATGAAGTTAATTCAGGAAAGATGTGGCAGACAAGCTAGAGAGATCTGGAACGGGTTAAGTTTTTAAAAGAAGAAGAGCGTCTTGAAGCTATTCATGAGAAAGGTAGAAAGGCAAGTATTCAAAGATTTCAGTTTATGAACAAAGTGCCTCCTACAGACCAGACGCCGGATCCAAAGCAAGAATGACGAAAGAAGCCTTACAAGAACTTCTTCGGTCATGTGCGTTAATGATTATTCGAAGACAGAGTTTTTGAAGACTAATACAAGAGGAAGACGATATCCAAGGGGGAGTCTGTTGGTACATAATGTCTATGTCTTACTCTTATATCGAGTCTATATAGAATAGAGTTGAATATGCTAGCAATATGAAGTATTTATGTAATGTTTAGTCAAGTTCGCCCATGAGCTACATGTTAAGTCAAGTTCGGCCAAACTTGCTAAGGCAGGTTCGGGCGAACTTAGTCTTTCCTCCGGTGAACTTGTAGATCTATAAATAGCTACCTAGCCTCTCTCATTTGTAACTTGGGCATCTCTGAGGCGAAGCTCTATCAATTTGGATTCTTGACGTTTAATCAATAAAATTGACGTTTAATTGATTAATTCTTATCTATTGGTAAACTTGTCATAATATTTCCACTATTATGGACAATATGATCAAATCTAGGTTCCTAAGCATCGAGGATCGGTCCTACAAGTTGTCTAATAATATTGATACCCTTGCTACTAACAATCTTGGATCTTCGCAAGATACAGGTGTGGCTTCGACACTCTCCATAGAACTTCAGAAGTTGAAGGATATGATATCAAGTGTGCTTGGGGTGGTGCAACCTATACTAGAGGTATCCCAGGATAGTCACAACATATCCCGCTTCGCTAGCCATATTTGTGATGCTGAAATCTCAAAGAGATTCCAAACTCCCAACGTGAAGCTTTATGATGGGATGACGGATCCTAAAGAACATGTTGCTCAGTATAAGGAGAGGATGGAAGTAAACCCTATCCCACCATATCTCAAGGAAGCATGCTTATGCAAAGGCTTCGGTTCCACCTTAACGGGATCAGCCCTGAAATGGCTTTTAAACGTTCCACCTTAATCAATTACATCATTTGCTCATTTGGTTAATCTGTTTAACAATCATTTTTCTTGCAACAGAAGTTTTGAAAAACTAACAAGTGACCTCTACAAGATAACACAGGGTCCTCAAGAATCCTTAAGGGATTATGTGAGCAAGTTCAGCAGGGAATCCTTGGATATCCTGCACCTTGACGTTGCTACAGCTGTGCAAGCATTCAAGATGGGATTGCAGAAGGATTCCCCATTTTATCATCATCTTGTGATGAATCCTTGCAAGAATTTAGATGAAGCTCAGAACAGGGCTTTGAGATATATCAGGTTTGAAGACGACAAGAAAATGCACTCATCCTCGACATACGAATCAACAAACAGGAAATTGGAATCCTCATACCAACCATACCGCTCTAGGCCATGTGGTAAAAACAACAGCAAGAAAGTGAATATTGTTGAGGATGAAGATGGCGAAGAATATCCTGAATTATCAGAATATTGTTTTTTGTTAATGTTCCTGAATTGATATATACCATGCAGGGTTTAGGAGATAAAGCAAGGTGGCCAAGGAAGAACCAGCAAAAGGCCGATTGGAAGGATAAATCCAAATGGTGTGCCTTCCATAAAGATTTTGGACATGTGACAGAAGATTGCATAGCCCTGAGAAAGGAGATAAGCTACTTGCTAGGCAAATGCTACTTGAAAGATCTTCTAGATAGAAAGAAGAACAAGGTTCAAGATGCTGATAAGGATCCTGAACGAGCAGCATCACCTCCACCAGACGCCAAGATAATCAATTTCATATCTGGAGGATCCGATATATGTTGAACCTCATACTTTGCCGCTAAGAGACATGCCAAGGAGGCTAAAGCAGAAAGGGGGACAAGCAAACCTGGATGACAATGCTCACGAATGACAAAGTGATAACATTCGATAGCGATGACCGAGATAACATCAAGGATCCTCACCATGATGGTCTAGTAATTACATTGTATATTGCTAACCATTTCGTACGCAGGATATTGGTAGACAATGGTAGCTCGGTCAACATCATTCAGTTTGGAGACCTTGAAAAGGATGAATATCCTGAAAGCAGAAATTTCATCCAAATCAACGATGCTCGTGGGATTTAGTGGTCAGGAGAAGAACACCACTGGAGAAATAAAACTGCCCGTCTAAGTTGAAGGAGTGAATTGGATGCAACGATTTTGATTCATGGATTCATTATCCTATTGTAACATTATATTAGGAAGGCCATGGATTCACGGTATGAAAGCAGTACCTTCCACCTATCAAAAGTGTGTCAAGATCACTACTCCTTGGGGAGTAGTCAAAGTTGAAAGCGACTACAGGAGGCGAAGAGATGCTACTCCTCTTCAATAAGGGCCTCAACAAAATCCAGGATAAGATAGCAATTAAACATACAAGCCTAGGATATCGTGGAAGTTTCGGAGCAGGATGTTAAGAAAATTGTCCTGGATTAGGATAATCCAGATATCTTGGTGCTTGTAGGGGCTAATATCCCTCAGGATATTGTGAAGCAGCTCACTAAATTTTTGAAATGCAGGATGTACACGTTTATATGGAAACATGAAGACATGATAGGTATATCAAAATATATTATAACTCATAAACTTGGAGTCGATAAGTCTTTCAGGCCTATTCCACAAAAAAGAAGGAATCCGGAAAGGAATGCCATCATACAAGAGGAGGTAGAAAGATTATTGAAATCTAAGATGATGAGGGAGGTCAAATTCCCTAAGTGGCTAGCAAATGTGGTAGTAGTCCAGAAAAAAAAATGGAAAATGGAGAGTTTGTGTTGACTACACAGATCTGAACAAAGCCTGCCCGAAGGATCCATATCCATTGCCACACATAGATTCGATGGTAGATGCTACCATCGGGCATGAAATGCTGACTTTCATGGATGCATCCTCACGATTCCAACAAATCAAAATGGAGCCATATGACCAAGAAGATACAGCATTCATTACACCCACAGGTATATATTGTTATACTGCCATGCCTTTTGGTTTAAGAAATGCAGGTGCAACATACCAGAGGCTGGCTAATATGATGTTTTAAGAAAAACTGGGGGACACAATGGAGGTATATATTGATGATATGGTGGTGAAATCTAAGAAAGCGGAGGATCACCTCCAGGATCGAGAGTGCGCCTTCTATATCCTGGACCGGTAAAATATGAAGCTAAATCCAGCCAAGTGCCATATCGGAATGGGGGCAGGAAAGTTTTTAGGATACATGGTAACCAAAAGGGGGATAGAAGCAAGCCAAGAGCAGATTAAAGCTATCCTGGATCTCAAATCACCATCCAACATGAAGGATGTGCAAAGGTTAACTGGAAGAGTAGCGTCATTAAACAGGTTCATATCAAGATCCCTAGAAAAATGCAAGGAATTCTATGATATCCTCAATAAGAACAAAAAGTTTGAATGGGGAGAAAGATATGAAGCTGCCCTGCAGGAGTTAAAGTAATATCTTTGAAGTGCACCCCTGCTGATGACGCCTGAAGGCGGTGAACCCTTATTCCTATATCTTGCAGTATCAGGGAATACAGTAAGTGTTGTTCTGTTAAAGGATCACGAAGGTCAGCAGGATCCTGTTTATTATGTCAGTAAAAGTTTATTAGATGCTGAAACTAGATACTCACACTTAGAAAAATTGATATTAGCTCTAGTCATGGCATCAACTAAGCTTAGACATTACTTTGAAACACATAGGATACATGTTAAAACCAATTATCCAATTAAAAATGTGCTTAGGAAACCTAAAATGTCTGGTAGGATGGCTGAGTGGTCCATAAAACTAAGTGCATATGATTTGGTATATGAACCTAGAAATGCTATAAAGTCTCAAGCTTTAGCAGTCTTTATGGCTAATTTTAGTAATGATATTCAAGATGAAGCTGACCTAGAAGTACAATAACTAGGTGAAAGTTCAGAATTTTGGATATTGTTTACTGGGTGCATCTAACATAAGAGGTGTAGGATTAGGGATACTACTAAAATCGCCACAGGGGGACATATTACCCCAGGCTATTCGATGTGAATTTCCTGCTACTAATAATGAAACTGAGTATGAAGCTCTGATAGCAGGATTAGAACTAGCTAGAAGTATGAATATTAGATGTTTACAAGTATATGTTGATTCCATGTTAATTATTAACCATTTCAATTGATCTTACGCAGTAAAAGGTGAAAAGTTGGCTGAATATCTTGAAATTGTTAAAAATATTGCAGGATATTCGATGTGTTTACACTTGAACATGTACCAAGGGAAGAGAATGCTGAAGCAGATGCTCTAGCAAACTTATGATCTACTGTCAGGATACTGGAAGGAATTAGGATACCAATACTGCATGTCTTATATCCTGCGATGGAACATCTTAAGTCACGGGATAAAGGAATAACAAGTATCCAGGATCATGGTGATGGATATCCTGAGAAGAATCATGAATCCTGGATGGCTCCGATCATGAAATATCTACAAGAAGGAGATATTCCAAAGGATGAGAATCATAAGGCCTTCCGAATGAAGGTTTCTTGCTTTACTATAATAAATAACATATTGTAGAAGAAATCTCTTGCAGGTCCATACCTAAGATGCTTGGAAGATCCCGAAACTAAGGAGGTGCTTCAGGATATACATGAAGCAGACTGTGTCAACCATACTGAGAGTAGAGCTTTGTTTTCAAAAGTATTGAGAACAGGATATTGTTGGCCAACCTTGAGAAAGGATTCTATGGATTATGCTCAGAAGTGTGATGCCTGTCAAAGACATAGCAATATACTGCATTAGCCTGCAGAACCATTATATCCTATTATATCTCCTTGGCCATTTATGAAATGGGGGATGGATATAATGGGAAAACTCCCAAAGGCTCCTGGAGGAAAAGTTTTCATGCTAGCAATGACGGATTATTTCTTTAACTTGGTTGAAGCAGAAGTGTTTGTCCAAGTTAGGGATCCAGAAGTGGTGTCTTTTATCAAGAGGAATATCCTGACAAGATTTGGGATACTAGCCGAGATAATCTACGAGAATGGCTCTCAATTCATCAGTAAAAGAACTATAGATTTTGTTGGATCGCTCCATTACTAGCATAGGAACCTAAATTGGTTTCTAACATTTCGTATATGTGGAATTTATATGACGTATTAATCGAATATGCAAGATTTATTGTTTAATCATTGTTTATTGATCATAAATGTTCAGTACATGTAAAATCCTGATCGGACAGAGCTTGCCGTCAGTGTGCCAAAGTTACAGAAGTTTTAAATGAAGAAATCAAGGCACCTATATATGGTATCACAAGTTCGCTGGGAAGAGATCAAGTTCGGGCGAACTTGTCTTGATCAAGTTCGGCCGAACTTGATCTAACATATTGAATCCGGGCGAACTTGTTCACTATTTACATAAATAACCTTCTATTTTGACATAATCTAGCCCAAAACAAACAGACTCGATCCAAGACTAAGACATAGACATTATGTACTAATAGACCCCCCCTTGGATATCGTATTCGTCTTGATCAGTCTTCACAGCTCTACCTTTGCCTGACACGCCCAAAGAAGTTCTATATCTGCTTCTTTCTTCTTTCTTGCGACGTAATCGGCGTTTGATCTGTATGTGGCACCTTTGTCATGAATTGAAAACGTCTCAATCTTGCCTCCTTTGTTCTTTCAAGAAACTGTTCCTGACACCTTTCTTCTTTCAAAAATTCTTCGTGTTCAATCTCTCTCCAACTTGATTCCCATATTCTACCGGAATTAACTTCGTGCGCATAACGGACATTTACAACCCTCTGATATTGCATCACTTGTTCCTTCTCCCGTTCTTCATAACAAATCTTGTTGAAGAATAAACATTTGATATCCTCCTTTGAGCAGTTCACTACCCACATCAGGTCTAGTATTCTAATCGTTCTCCACAGCCCTCTTAAACCTTCTACCCCAAACATTTCAACCCTTTCCTGAGTGTATCCAGATGATCTTCGAATCTCAGAACAATCACTGCTTCACATGTTGTCGGATCAATCTGCCACCACTTAAATAATGGATAGAAATTCTATTCGATCGGCATTAAGGGCTATTCCTCATTGCTCGTGGAGGCTTCATTATAAACGTTATATCCTGTATACCAGTCTTCTTGTCTGTTTTGATTCGGCGTTTTGGAATAAATGGCTTCCAGTACCTGAAACCTTTCGTTGCTTCAAACTTGATCATCTTCCATAGCAACTGATCAATAAACTTCATGTGATATGTAACGTTACGTGTCTGCACCAATTCCTCAACATCCCAGTACGGAAGTGTCTTGAAATCTGCCAAGTATTTGAAGTATTGAACTCTAAACTCACGTTTAATGGCATAAACGTTCAACTCTTTAAACCATCCCCAGCTCAGTATATCTCCCAACGACACATCTTTATCTCTCGTAAAAAATGCTAGTAGACGTTGAAACTTACGTTCTCTTGGCATTTTTTTAAACCATGATTTCTTTTCTTACGCAATCTCTTCTTTCATCATCAGTTTAGGGATTCTTCCTTCTCGTACAGACTCTTCTATCTTTTCTTTCAACATATCTTCGTTAAGCTGCTCGTACATTTCTTCAAAAGTTGGAAAACTATCAGTGTTCGGACCAGTGTACTTTTCAGCTTCATCTTTCTCATTGTCTGATGACCAATCTTTAAATATAACCTTGTTGTATTCGTCAGCATCATATCTACGTTTGTAACAATACTCATTTGGCTCAAACGTATTCACATTCAATACTTGCTCTTCAAAATCAAAATCGAACGTTTCGGCATCAACTTCAAGCAGTTTCGCCAAATCTTCCTTTAAGTAGTTGTGTACGTACTCGCCTTCCTCAACATTGTGTTAGAGCATCAGAATCAATGGTTTAGTAGGCATAACAGCAACAGGCATCGCCGTAATAGCATCAGACATATCAACATCTTTCTGCCCTGTCTCCCCTGTTTGCTCCCCCTGAGTTTGATCTTCCATTTTATTAGATTCATCATTCAGCAACGAAGTAAAATCAAACTCATCAATCACTTTGGCATCAACCACTTTCAAACCAACTCCACCTTGATCATCATTATCACCATCATCGTTGTCGGAGTCGTCTTTTGTATCATCTGCAGGTTCATCATCACCATCTTTATCTTCAGCTTCTTCATCGTCTTTCATTTCAGTTTATGTTTCAGGAACAACCACAGACTCAGAAGCTTTTGCAGATTCTATCACAGGTTCAGTAAACTTGGGCAACTTTCGATCACATTTTTTCCTTTACCTTGTTCAGTAATCTTGGTCATTCAGAATTTCTTTTTCCACCTCGCTTTGTTTCACCAACTTTTCTAACTCAGATTTCTCTGTCTTGTTCATTGCCACTTTATCTTCAAGAATTTTGACACGCTTTTCAAGTTCATCAACATCTGATTCTGGAAATAAATCACTTAAATCTTGAATATCCCCTGGCTCGTTAGGAATATCTCCAAATAACTTCGACTTTGGAGTAGTTTTTGGTGTAGACTTCGGCATACTCCTTGGTGTAGATGCTTTAGGACTTGAGCTTTCAAAATGAGAAACTGTTGATGGATCTTGCGATTGAATAACTGGAATCTCGAGCAATTCAGACTCAGGAGGTTCTTGTGTGACTCCTGTCTGTACTAAAGTTTCAGCCGCAGGAGGTTCTTGTGTAGCTCCTGTAGATTTTGCACCAGAAGGTTCTTGTGGAACTTTTGTGCTCTTTGGCTTTCCAATATAACGTCTGCTTTTTGCTTTTTGAGTTTTCTTTCCTTTGGTTTTCGGAGATCCTGTAGTCTTCGTAGATACATCAGTTGCTGAAGACTTAACTCGTTTTGTTTTCTTCTTTGGTCTCTCCTCATCTGAATCTTTTTCATGTTCAAGCTCATAATCTGCGTCTGTTTCTTTTATTTTCTCTACAGCCGATTCAACAATAGCTATCTTTGTTGCAATTTCCAGAGAATCATCACTATCATTTTCTTCATCTTTGTCAGATGTTGCAGATATCACATCATCCTCTTGTGTTGTTTTCTCTTGACTTTCAATCACAACTGTTGCAGTACTAGGACCAGCTTCAGGTTGAACATTGACAGGCTCCTCTTCGTCGATTAACATCGTATCAACTTTCTTGGGCTTTCACGAGCCTTTATTTTTCTCCTGAACAACAACCTTCGTCAAGAACCAATCATTTCTTTTCTCTTTGAAAGTAGATAGCCATTCAAGCTCAGCGTTTCTTTCATTTTCATCACCACTATCTTCTTTCCTCCACTTATACTCTGGCGGCGCAATGTAGTTCTCGGAATAATGGCACCAAACAGAGGTTTAGCAATAGGTGCTGACGACTGCTTCTGGAATGTGATCAATTTCTTGACGGTAGTATCATCCAAATGACTTAGATACAAGATGTCATTAGGATCCTTTACAATCTTCTTGAATTTGTCATCTATCAACATCTGAACAATCTCGGATACATGACTAGCCTGTTGGATCCCATGTTGTTCTTCATATGTGTAAAAACAAGCTTCAAATAATTGAATCTCTTGTTCAGAATAAGTGCCATAGCCATGCATGCCATATAGTCTTGCACATTGTCTAATTCAGCCTTTCGATGGCTAAATGCATGTATGCTTGTATGGATTAGGAACTGATCCTTTCTTCAGAGTAGACTCATTCGCATGCCCCTTGTACCCCATTCGACAAAAAAATCCCCTAACCATCCTTTCATCCAGCATCATTGGATCATCTTTCTTGTTGTTGAAGATCAGAACTTTCGAATATTGGCCTCTGTCACAGTAATTTCCTTATCTTCTTCACCAACACGAACCACTAACTTGATTGCTGTATCGTCCTCATTCATTGTTGCAGAACTCCAAAATCTGTAAACATGCGACCTGTAGACCATCGTCTTTTCTGTGATCGCCTTGTGGATTGGAATTCGCTCCATAAATGCGAGAATACTATCAAATGCATCCAGAGATGGACATATAGCTTTGTCTTGCGTGATGCACTGTTATGAAACTTGTTAAACGACAGCTGAATATTCTACAAACACGTAAATCAAGACGAAATTAGTCGAATTTTTTCAATTTTCACAAGTTTCTATCAAGTTTGGGCAAACTTGATAGGTCAATTTGACAATTCATTACAAGAAGTTCGGTCGGACTTGTTACATAAATAACCATAACAAACCTCATGTCCGGGCGAACTTGTCAGTCAGTTTTAATCATTTTCCACACAAGTTCGGGCGAACTTGTTTAAGATTTATCAAAACACATTCATACAAGTCCGGGCGAACTTGTTATAGAAATCATTTTTTACATATTTGATAGGAAGTTCGGGCGGACTTGTGATTCTTAAAATCCTATCATCATCAGAGGACAAGTTCGGCCGAACTTGGTTCAAAGAACCGTTTGACAAGTTCGGGCGAACTTGTCATCATCCCAACCAAACCTGCACATATCATATACATGACCTTCTGATCGAATTAGTGTTATTTTTATGGTCAATTTAGTTTGTTTAGGATGATTTAGTGTTTAATTTGTTCATCAATCATCCAAAACTTGTCTAACAATCAAACTCATATCTAAATCAACTCAAAACCTATCAAATTACGGTCCAAATCATGAATTCTCACCATAGCCATGACGAGTGGTGTGTGAATCACCACTAATCAAGTTCAAATTGGGCAGCACTTCGACGTATTAATGCCAATTTTAGAAATCTCTCAAATTCGCCTATAAAGTTCATTCTGTTGAAGAAGACTGATAATGAAGTTCGGTCGAACTTGTTATCTATTTATAGTTAACAAGTTCGGTGAACTCGTGAAACCAATCAGATAAGATCAAACACAAGTCCGGGAAAACTTGTTGACTAATAACACATTATGAACAAACACAAGTTCGATCGAACTTGATTATAAGTCCGGGCGAACTTGATCAATTTCAAACCCAATTTTTTTCAAAATTTTTTAATTTAGACCCTGAAATTTTCAGATTTTACCAGTTTTAACAATCCACTCAGTTGACCAAGTCCAATCTAATAACCATGGTTAACCGATTTGTCTGCCGAGTCCAAGTTAATGACCCTGGTTTGACCCGTTATGAACAAACTGTTGTTTTTTCTCAAAATCAAATTTCAAAATAATGACCTTTTAATCGTTTTGGCTTATCAGATTTTACAGATTAGCTCCCAGCCCATTGTCAATTAGATTTCCACCAGTTTTGCACCTTACCAGACTTCGAAGATCTGTTCTCCAACATTGGTTTGCTAAAAACAATGTAGAAACAAAATCTTTTTGTATTTTTGTAAGTTTATACTAAAACACACTGAAAATCTTTTTGGTTTAATATGTAAGGCAGATAAACTATGTACAGAAAAAACTAAACTATCTACAAACATATTTGTAGACATATTTTTGTGAATTCGTGTCTAATGATCATATCAGTTGATTGAGACATATCACCAGTACCGTTGACCTTTTGATGACTTTAAGTTTTAAACTCGTTTACCTAGATTGTCGATATGTTTGTCCTCTTAAAATTCGACACATTTCTCAATTGTTCCAAGATATGTTAGGTACGAATTATGAAACTTGACTTAACTATGGTTCCCATCTCAGAATATACTCCCGTATCAAGATTCCCTAGATTTCATCTTATAGGTGAATATAGGGTAATTGATATTTGTATCTGGGTAAATGCGAAGCCTTGAGAGCTCAGGTTAATACCACCGTATCGACAAAGAGATGAATGCTCGACTTATAGGTGTGTTCCATCTAAGGAATCTTTTAAGCACTGCAAATGATTAGATCTTTCGATACTTTTCAGCTTTGCATGCAGTTTAGGGGTTTATAGCAAAAGCATTATAGAAGTTCTAGGAAATTGCTTCCGCAAAATCAGAAGAACTTGTATAATACCCCATATATCAACTATCTATAAAGACCTCGTATCTCAGAATCAGGAAATCTCTCAAACGAAATTTCGGAGTACTAAGTCCATATATCCGAGATATGTTAATCCACAAGATTAAGCAGTTGTAAAATTTAGTTTATATCTCACAAACAATTTACTGAACGTGTAAAGCCTATTGACACATCCACAATAAGACTTGTTTATCACTTTTAAACTTTACAATTTTTTAGCGTATTGTGATAGTCTACTGATTTACTAGCATTTCCTTTGTGACAACAAATTCTTTTTGTCTTTTTCAATTTTTTGTACTTTTTGAAAATTTTCATATGTTTTTGTATTTTCTCAAATATTTCTCCCCCTAAAATCAACAAAATATTTTGTATTTTAGTTTTTTATAAATACTAATCTAAAAGATATACAAACCAACGTTGATCACGTGAACTCGTCGTCCGATTGTATTCAACCTCTGCCTCCGCACCTGTCAGTAAATTTTTAATACCGTTAAGCCTCATGAGATATTTAAATATTGTTAAAGGAAATGCTTTGGTATAAAAATCAGCTTTTTGTTCATCGGTGTGGATTTTTTCTATTCGCACCAACTTCTTTTCGTAGAAGTCATGAATGAAGTGATAATTAATTTCTATGTGTTTAGTTCGAGAGTGATGAACAGGATTTTTAGTGATGTCGATTGCTGCCTTATTATCTACATATGAAGGCGTATCAAGAAATTAAAATCCAAAGCCCCCCATCTCTTGTTGAATCCATAGGATTTGAGAACAACAGCTTGCATTGCCACGTTACTAAGCGTGTTCCGAAGAACTGGCAACAGCCGTTGTAGATTTAGAATTCAACTTGTCCACCCCGAAGTCCGAATCAGCCTATCCCCTTAGATCAAAATTATCGTTCTTTGGATACCACAAGCCGGTGCTTGGACATCCCTTCAAGTAATGGAATATTCTTTTGACTATCTGCATGTTTGACACTCGAGGACTGGACTGATATCTCGTGCAAAGGCAGGTAGGATACATGATATCTGGGCGAGATGTCGTCAGATACATCAGGGATCTTATCATCGACCGATAGAGTGTATCATCCACTTTTGTTCCAGTTTCGTCAATGCAAATCCCATGAGTCGAAAGCGGCTTCGAGCTATTCATTTCAAACTTCTTCAGAATGTCGTGAACATATTTGGTTTGATGAATGAATATGCCATCTGGTAACTGATCAACCTGTAATCCGAGGAAGAATTTTATTTCGCCCATAGAAGACATCTTGAATTTCTTCTTCATGATCTTTTCGAACTCTTTGCAAAGACTATCATCCGTTGAACCAAAGATGATATCATCCACATAGATTTGTACCATGATTAGATGATTTCAGACTTCCTTGGTAAATAGTGTACTATCCACTTTTAACAATTTCAAGATATTCATCCAACTTTTCACCTTTTACTGCATAAGATCCATTGAAATGGTTAATAATTAACATGGAATCAACATATACTTGTAAACATTTAATATTCATACTTCTAGCTAGTTCTAATCCTGCTATCAGAGCTTCATACTCAGCTTCATTATTAGTAGCACGAAATTCACATCTAATAGCCTGAGGTAATATGTCCCATGTGGCGATTTTAGTAGTATCCCTAATCCTACACCTCTTATGTTAGATGCACCATCATTAAACAATATCCAAAATTATGAACTTTCACCTAGTTGTTGTACTTCTAGGTCAGCTTTTTCTTGAATATCATTACTAAAATCAGCCACAAAGTCTGCTAAAGCCTGAGACTTTATAGCATTTCTAGGTTCATATACCAAATCGTATGCACTTAGTTTTACGGACCACTTAGCCATCCTAACAGAGATTTCAGGTTTCCGAAGCAAATTTTTACTTGGAAAATTGGTTTTAACATGTATCCTATGTGTTTCAAAGTAATGTCTAAGCTTAGTTGATGCCATGACTAGAGCTAATATCATTTTTTCTAAGTGTGAGTATCTAGTTTCAGCATCTAATAAACTTTTACTGACATAATAAACAGGATACTGCTGACAGCACCTATTGTATTCCCTGATACTGCAAGATATAGGGATGCGGGTTCACCGCCCTCAGGCTTCATCAGCAGGGATGCACTTGAAAGATATTGCTTTAACTCCTGCATGGCAGCTTCATGTCTTTTTCCTCATTCAACCTTTTTGTTCTTTTTGAGGATATCATAGAATTCCTTGCATTTTTCTGGGGATCTTGATATGAACCTGTTTAATGCTGCCACTCTTCCAGTTAACCTTTGCACATCCTTGATGTTGGATGGTGATTTGAGATCCATGATAGCTTTAATCTGCTCTAGGCTTGCTTCTATCCCCCTTTTGGTCACCATGTATCCTAAAAACTTTCCTGCCCCTATTCCAAAATAGTACTTGGCAGAATTTAGCTTCATATTATACTGGTCCAGGATATTGAAGGCGCACTCTAGATCCTGGAGGTGATCCTCCGCTTTCTTAGATTTCACCACCATATCATGAATATATACCTCCATTGTGTCCCCCGTTTTTCTTTAAACATCATATTAACCAGCCTCTTGTATGTTGCACCTACATTCCTGAGGATGCATCCATGAAAGTCGGCATTTCATGCCCGGCGGTAGCATCTACCATCGAATCTATGTGAGGTAATGGAAATGGATCCTTCGGGCAGGCTTTGTTCAGATATGTGTAGTCAACACAAACTCTCCATTTTCCATTCTTTTTATGGAATACTACCACATTTGCTAGCCACTTAGGGAATTTGACCTCCCTAATCCTCTTAGATTTCAATAATCTTTCTAGCTCCTCTTGTATGATGGCATTCCTTTCTGGAGCAAACTTCCTTCTTTTTTGTTGAACAGGCCTGAAAGACTTATCGATTCCAAATTTATGAGTTATAATATCTTTGATATACCTGTCATGTCTTCATGTTTCCATGTAAATGTCGACATCCTGCATTTCAAAAAGTTAGTGAGCTGGTTCTCAATATCCTGAGGGATACTAGCCCCTATAAGCACCGAGATATCTGGATTATCCTAATCCAGGACAATTTTCTTAACATCCTGCTCTGAAGCTTCCACGATATCCTTGGCTTGTATCTTTAATTGCTATCCTGTCCTGGATTTTGTTGAGGCTCTCATTGAAGAGAAGTAGCATCCCTTCGCCTCCTGCTGGTCGCTTTCAACTTTGTCTACTCCCCGAGGAGTAGGGATCTTGACACACTGATGATAGATGGAAGGTACATTTTCATATCGTGAATCCATGGCCTGCCTAATATAATGTTTAAACAGGATAATGAATCCATGACACAAAATCGTTGCATCGAATTCACTCCTTCAACATAGACGGGCAATTTTATTTCTCCAACGGTATTCTTTGCTTCACCGCTAAATCCCACGAGCACCGTTTATTTGGATGTAATTTATGCTTCCGGGATATTAATCCTTTTCAAGGTCTCCAACTGAATGATGTTGACCGAGCTACCATTATCTACCAATATCCTGCGTACCAAATGGTTAGCAATATATAAAGTAATTACCAGACCATCATGGTGAGGGTCCTGGATGTTATCCCGGTCATCACTATAGAATGTTATCACTTTGTCATTCGTGAGCATTGTCATCCCGGTTGGCTTGTCCCCGCTTTCTACCTTAGCCTATTTGGCATGTCTCTTAGCGGCAGAGTATGAGGTTCCACATATATCGGATCCACAAGATATGAAATTGATTATTTTGGCGTCTGGTGGAGGAGATCCTGCTCGTTCAGGATCCTTATCGGCATCCTGAACCTTATTCTTCTTTCTACCCAGAAGATCTTTCAAGTAGCATTTGCCCAGCAAGTATCTTATCTCCTTTCTCAGGGCTATGCAATCTTCTGTCACATGTCCAAAATCTTCATGGAAGGCATACCATTTGGATTTATCCTTCCAATCTGTCTTTTGCTGGTTCTTCCTTGGCCACCTTTCTTTATCTCCTAAACCCTGCATGGCATATATCAATTCAGGAACATTAACAGAAAACAATATTCTGATAATTCAGGACATTCTTCGCCATCTTCATCCTCAACAGCATTCACTTTCTTGCTGTCGTTTTTACCATACGGCCTAGAGCGGTATGATTTGTACGAGGATTTTGATTTCCTGTTTGTTGATTCGTATGTCGAGGATGAGTTCATCCTCTCTTTCATTTTCTTGTCGTCTTCAAGCCTGATATATCTCAAAGCCTTGTTCCGAGCTTCATCTAAATTCCTGCAAGGATTCATCACAAGATCCTAATAAATTGGGGAATCCTTCTGCAATCCCATCTTGAATGCTTGCACAGCTGTAGCAACGTCAAGGTGCGGGATATCAAAGGATTCCCTGCTGAACTTGCTCACGTAATCCCTTAAGGATTCTTGAGGACCTGTGTTATCTTGTAGAGGTCACTTGTTAGTTTTTCAAAACGTCTGCTGCAAGAAAACTAACTGTTAAACAGATTAACCAAATGAGCAAATGATGTAATTGAATAAGGTGGAACATTTAAAAGCCATTACAGGGCTGATCCCGTTAAGGTGGAACCGAAGCCATTGCATAAGTCATGCTTTCTTAAGATCTGGTGGGATAGTGTGTACTTCCGTCCTCTCCCTATACTGAGCAACATGTTCTTTAGGATTCGTCATCCCATCATAAAGCTTCATGTTGGGAGTTTAGAATCTCTTTGGGATTTCAGCATCACAAATATGGCGAGCGAAGCGGGATATGTTGTGACTATCCTGGGATACCTCGGTATAGGTTGCACCACTCCAAGCACACTTGATATCATATCCTTCAACTTTGAAGTTCTCTAGAGAGTGTCGAACCACACCTGTATCTTGCGAAGATCCAAGATTGTTAGTAGCAAGGGTAACAACATTATTAGACAAGTTACCAGTTATACGATTCTGGCCATATCCTGGAGCATATCATGGGCTCTCATAATCGATACCTGGTTGTTAAGGGTATCTCAGGAGTATTGCTCTGGGAACGACTCGGTATAACATTGCCCTGATTATCCTCAGTATACACAACTGAATTAAAGTTAGATTCCTGGGCTGCAAGGGGGTGACAACATCCTTAGCAGGTCTCTTGGAGTTGGACTTTTAAGAGTTGTATTTCTCTCATTATTATCTGGTTATTCTCCTGCTGTTGCTTCGTCAGATCATGTATACTACCAAACAAAGTTAGAATTTCATCATTTGAAGCTTATAATAGGAGTTCTCCCTGAAGCACTGGATATGTAGACATTCTGAGCAGGGGAAGTGTCTCGGGATGTTTGAGTTTAAACCCTCCTCGAAGGAGCTTGAACTTGTGGAGGTGGTGGAAGCACCGAATCGGTTGCAGTAGAGGTTGTAACAGGCATGGAGGAGGAGCTCATGTTTGATTTGGAAGCCATTGAAAATAGTTGTGAAAAAAGTTTTGAAAATAGAAAGCCAAGTACAAATTTTAACAAAGCTTTTAGTAGAAATAACACCACTTGCCCCACGGTGGGCGCCAAATTGTTTTGGTCAAAAATTACCGAAGCAATTAAGTGATCAAATTAGTTTTGTGAGGTAGTGTGCTAGCTATGCTTGTGAATAATATGTTGGTTTATTCGTTTATCAAAACTGTTTCAGGATATAGCCTCGGGATACGAAGCTATACCAATAATCAAACAATGAGCTGAAAAAGTAAAAGTGGACACAGGATATACGAGGAAAGCGTTTGATCAACCTAGATATCGGCATAAAACCTCGGGAGCTGACAAACGTCGCTGCCTTGTTCTTTTTATTGCTTGAATATTCAGGATACAGTGTAGGATAATGCTCAGATCGATACTAAGTGTTACAAATATTGCGAGTGAAGAGTGTTTGTGCGTAATTTCAAGAGAAATGTGCAAGAGTGAGAGAGTAGATAGTGAAGTTGTGTGTCACCTAGAGATCTGGCTATCCGTTTATATAGTTACAAATGACAAACTAAAATCTCCTAAAAACTTGGTGTTGATGCATTTTGTGTTCGTCACTTGTCGAATAGGCTAGATTGAGCGTGTGTTGAATATTGTATAGGTTAGAATCGAACACACGACCAAATACGAGTTTTCAGTGTAAAAGGGAACAAGTTCACCCGAACTTGACCTTGGAGGTCAAGTTCGCCCGAACTCATATTCTTCCAGCGAACTTGTCTCCCTATATATAGGTGTGTTGTTCATTTTATCATTTAAGTTTTTGGCATCCCTACGGGGAGGTGCTGCCGGATTCTCTCCAGGAACTCGGACAGCTGGACTTATAAAGATGTATACTCTTTTGGTATGAATGAAGACTTCCGCTGGATTCTTCTTCTACTCCTTTCTGTAATAACATTCTACCGAATTGGTTTACGTTTATCCACTAACTTCTGTCTAGAACCGCCTGATCACGGACATTATATATCGTTAGATTCATATTGACGAGACGAGTTTAAAGCTCTAATCTGGTAAAAACAGTTTTCTGAAAAATTTTAAACTTTTTTAGCAAACCGATACGTTAATACTATCGGTTAAAGAGTCAATTTTTTACTAAAATTGTCTGTTTGATAATCATTTTTCAAGTGTTTTAAACGACAGATTGTTTAGGAAAACGAAATGGGGTCTATAAAACTGCCAATGTTGATGAGATTAGAAGAGTATGAAGCCTGGAATGAAAATTCGTGAACTGGGTCCAAGCTATGCATTTCCGTAGTTGGGTTGCGATTGAGACAGGTTATGTCGTTCCTAGATATGAGAATCAGAAAATTCTGGAGAAGTGCAAATTTCTACTCAACAAAAGATGATTATTTTGCTGAAAAGAAAATGATTAATCGTATCCAGCAATCGGTTAAGGAAGAATCCTGATACTTTTACCAGAATACAGGACTGCGAAAGAATTATGGACATCTCTGAAGAATAAGTTTCAAGAGAGTGTAGTGGTTAAGAACTGTGAAGCTCTAGTTTCAAGTATATCCACAAATGAGTCTTCAAGTTCTAAACCAGTCTGCTCGGTCTATGATGTAGAAAATTATCAGGCAGATAATGCAAAACTCTTGAGTAAAATTGAGAGTTTGACATTAGAAAATAAAAGTTAAAAGAAAATGAAAATAATTTTGAAAACAAAATAAAAATTTTAGAAAATGAAAAATTACAAATGGTATTAGATTTTCAAAATGAAATAAAAATGTTTAAAAATGAAAATATTGTTTTTGACAAATTAAATATAGAAAATCAAAAAGCAATAAATTCTCATATTGAGAAATTGCTCAACATGAAAAAGAAGTTGAGACTGTTAAAAATAAAGCTGTTAATTCAGAAAATTTATTGAAAGGTTTTGTGACTTCCTCTTTAAAGTTAGACCATATATGTCCAAAACCAATCAATAATAATAAAAAGGAAAATCCAATAAGTGACAATGTCACAAATTATGACGATGTCATAATTGAGAATTGTGATGATAATACCGATGATGAAAATGATAAAAATGATAAAAAGCAAATATTTTTGAAACTAAAAGAAAAAATTCAAGAAACTGTTCTACAATCTGCGAAAAAAGGTGAATGCTCAACGCAAAAACCTTCTAAGCAGAATGGAGAACAAAAACAACATGAAAAACAAAATATAAATTTTCAAAACAAAAATAAAAGCTCATCGGTATGGTCATCCAATCATTATAAAAACTCACAAAAATTTAAGAATAAGTGGTGCATGTCGGACCATAGTGCTTTAAAGTCAAATCAATTTTACAGAAGAAGCAGGAAAGATGACTACTACATGTTAAATCACTGTACTGATTTGGGTGTTTGGTCTGAATGGAAAGACTGGTACGATAACAGAGTGTGTTACAACTGTGGATTTGGTGGACACATTGCTGTTAACTGCCTGAAAAAGAGATTCGATACGAGAAGATGCAATAAATGTCAAATCAAAGGTCATATTTCCAGGGATTGTCCGACTAATCTGAAAAGAAGATCAGTTAATTCTTAGGGGGAGAAAAGACCAGAGGAGAAGAAAAATGAGAAAACTGTAGAGAAGCCTAAAGAACAAAAAGTCAAGTTATCACAAGGCAAAAAGACAGATTGAGAAAAAGAGGAAAAAAGTTAGAGAGTATTTGGAAAAGATTTTGTCCTCGGATACGTCTAAAAAATCAGATAAAAGTTCTAATGAATCATTTTACTCACTGTCAAGTAAAACGAATTCATCAGATACAAATCTGAGGATAAAAGAGAGAGCAACGGAGAAAAATTTGATAATTCAAACAGTTAAAAAATCAAAGAAAGTAAAATTTTCAAATAAAGTTTCTATCAAACTGTTTGAATATCAAAAAGAGTGTGAATGTTTGTTTACTTCAGATGTTAATGATTTTGGTATACCTAAATCCAGAATGGATTGGGCTCGAATTTAAAACTAATTAAAGTTTGTTTGAATGTGCAGGATAACCAAGCTTCAGCCAAAGGTCATTTCAGAAGTAGTGGTTGTTCATACAGAGAGACAAGAGACAGGAGTGATATTCAAAAACAAAATGGTAGTCTCGCGTTCAAATTCGTAAAAAGTCATTAAATGGTTAAAATGGAAGATTCTTATTTTCGATTTTAATAAGATGTTTTCAATTTTAGGGGGAGAAAAAATTTAAAAATTGTAAAAAAATCTTGTAAAATTGAAAAACATCATTTCAAAATTATTTTAGATAGATAAAAATTTTTAAAAAAAGCCAAAAACAATAGAAAAACTCAAAATATCAAAAACATTGAAAAATGAAAAATAATGAGATTACTTGTGCGAAAAAAGGAAAAGATAGTACATCAGTGGATTATCACAGTACGCTAAGGATTTGTAAAGTTTAAACGTGATAAACAAGTCTTACTGTGGATGTGTCGATAGACTTTACACGTTCAGTAAATTGTTTTCTGGGATATAAACTAAATTTACAATTGCTTAATCTTGTGGATTAACATATCTTTGATATATGGACTTAGTACTCCGAAATTTCGTTTGAGAGATTGTCTGATTCTGAGATACGAGGTCTTTATAGATAACTGATATCTGGGGTATTACACAAGTTCTTCTTATTTTGTGGAAGCAATAGCCTAAAACTTCTATAATACTTTCGCAATAAGCCCCTAAACTGCATGCAATCTTGAAAAATATCGAAAGATCTAATCATTTGCAGTGCTAAAAAGATTCCTTAAGTGGAACACACCTTAAAGTCGAGCCTTCATCTCTTTGTCTGTATGGTGGTACTAACCTGAGCTCTCAAGGTCTCGCACTAACCCAGTTACAGATATCAATTACGTTATATTCACCTGTAAGATGAAATCTAGGGAATCTTGATGGGGGAGTATATTCAAGAAGTGGGAACCGCAGATAAGTCAAGTTTCATAAAACATACCTTAACATACCTTGGAACAGTTGAGAAACGTGTTAAAGTTTAGGTGGACAAACATATCGACAATCTAGGTAAACAAGATTAAAACTTAAAGTCACTAAAAGGTCAACGGTACTGGTGATATGTCTCAAAACTGATATGATCCTCTAGCACTTTTTCTCACAAAAATACAAATTGTAAATATTACATTTGTTGGTGCATAATGTCTATGTCTTAGTCTTATATCGAGTCTGTATAGTATAAAGCTGAATAGGCTAGGTATAGTAAGTATTTATGGTTAGCTTTTCAAAGTTCGCCCATGAGTGTCTCATGTATGCAAGTCTATAAATACCTAGCTTGTGATCCTCATTTGTAACTTTGGCATTTCAGAGGCAAAGCTCTGTCAGTTTGTAACCAGAACGTTTGATGATTAACTGATTAAATATTGTCTATTGGTAAACACGACGTAATATTTCCGCTATTATGGACGTTAGATATCAAATTTAGGTTCCTAAACATCAAGGATCGGTCCTACAAGTGATATCAGAGCTAGAACAGCCTGATTTGATAGTATCAAGACAAGATCACTTCTATTTCATCTCCATTCTTCTATTTTTTCTTAACTTTTGAACATAAAATAAAGAATTCACGGTCAAAATCTTTTCAAATCTGAGTATATCATGTAAAAAAGATAAACCCTTGAAAGATTGAAGACCAAATTCAACTGAATTAATGTCAAAATTTTGAAAAAAACCATCATGTTCGAACTTGTTACCAAGTTCGACTGAACTTGGTCTAAAAAGTCCCTTTTCAAGTGAAGTTTTAGCAAGTTCGCTCGAACTTGAGTGGTTTTTGAAGAGATTATGATCAAGTACGCTCGAACTTATCAATTATTTATTGATTTTACATCAAGTTCGACCGAACTTGTGTATTATCAAAGAAATTTTAAGTAAGTTCGCTCGAACTTACTAGTATTTCATCAAATATCTGTTGACAAGTTCGCTCGAAGATCTGTTGTGTTTTTGTCAAGTTCGACCGAAGATATCAAATTTTCAAATCAAAAGTCACAAGTTCGACCGAACTTGTGACAAAATCAAGAAATTTTCATTCCAAAGTACAAGTTCGACCGAACTTGTAGTATTTCTAACATTTTCAAAAGTTTTTGAATATTTTCAGTGTACACATCTCGTTATTCACAATGGATGATATGCAAAGAGCTTTTATGTCTGGAGCTAGTTTGTCGAATGCCAACGTGATTCATCAAGTCAATCTTGATAACGAGATGGGAATGACTGTTAAACCGCCCAAGCTCATGAGCATGGACGAATATGAAGCATGGAAGGAGAAATTTACATATTGGGTTCAAGCCATGCACTTCGCTGGCTGGGTGTCGATTGAAAGAGGCTATACTGTTCGGTAGATGAACATCAGCAAGTCCTTGAAAAGTACAACTATTCGACAGTACAGAGAGACGAATACATCGCTGAGAAAAAGATGATCAGTCTCATCCAACAGTCTGTCATAGAAGATATCCTGATTTTGCTACCAGAGTATACTACAACAAGAGATCTTTTGTTGTCATTACAGAAGAAGTATCAAGGCAGTGCCGAAATGACCAAAAGTAAAAAGGCACTTATTCTGAAAGAGTTCGATATCTTCACCATGCTAAAGAATGAGACCATGAGCAAATGATTGAGCGTTTCTGTCATCTTCAAGTTCAAATGTGAAGACACGGTCTCTAGAAGACAAAACAAGAATACATCGACAAGCTTGCTGACGCACTACCAGATGGTGAATGGGCTACTTATTTGATGGTTCTAAAGAATAGTGATAAGTGGGAATTCTTCAAGTTGTCAACGTTTATCGACAAACTCGAAGGCGAAGAAATGGAGCTTCTGAAGATTGCAAAGTCAAAGAACGCTAATGTTGTTCAAGACGTTGGGCTGTACTACAAAAGTGGAATGCAAGATAACATTTCGAGTCCGAAATTTGGGACAGCGTTTAGTGCAAACATGAATGCTTCTCCACAGAACCAGAGTCAATCACAACCTCATTATGATCAGAGTCCACAGAGTTCGTACTCAAGCACTGGTTCAAATTCATCTTATCAAAGTCAAGCAAATCAGAATCAACAAACAAATTCTGATTCGAATGTATACAAGTGCAACATCGCAGTGAATTTGCACAATTGTTCAGACAAGTCAAAAATGTCTCTTTCGTACGTTCTGGTCATACGAAAGTTTTTAGCGTAAATTGGAAATCCGAAATGACGGCAGAAGATTATGACCAAGTGGATGAAGAAGAACTCGAGTTGATGGATATCAAGTGGTGTTTAGCATCTATTATCTGAAGAGTCACAAACTTTGTTGCTCTTACTGGCCGAGATATCGGAAATTCAAGCAACAAGTTGGGCTTCGACAAATCAAAAGTGAGTGTTTCAGATGACGCCAAAAGGGACATTTCAAGAGAGAATGCAAGAATCCTGAAGTAACAGGAAATCAGAGTCCGTTCGGAGGAAACAACGAGTATTATAAGAAGTCGCTTCAATACAATCCATTACCAAAGAAGACTCAGGTTGAAATCCAAGAGAAACCAAATAGCAGCAGCAATGAGAAAGCTATGGTAGCATCAAATGAAGATAATGGTTTCGACTGGAATTCTTACATTGGTAAAAAGAGCGGAGTTGCGTTGTTGGCTGAGATAGTTGAAGATACTTCTCAGAGGAAGCAGCGGTAGCGGCAGAAGCAGCGGCTGTAGAACCGATTCTGCTGGAGCAATACTTACATCAACAATGAGAAGAAAAGGAGTATATCCACATGCAAAAACAAGGAATTTTATCTCCTAACTCGTGTGATAGTTTTGCAGGTCATTTTGATGGAAGCTCTAAAGAACAAGTGGTTGAGGAGAAAACAATTAATGAAGAGATCATCAATGTTACACAAGAAGTGAATGCCGAAAACCTCAAAACATGGCAGATAAAGCTTTAATGCAAATCTAACCAAGGTAGGTCCAGAGGTAAAAGAAGTTGTCAAAATACAAATTGTAGAGGCTGAAAAACCTTGTACAAAATGTACTGAACCATGTTCTGAGTGTGTCGAAAAATCAAAAATCATCGCTGAAAACAATGTGCATAATGAACTTTTGAAATACGATTATCAAACAATGAAGGAAGCATATGATAAAATGAAAATGATTATGGTAGGGTTGATAGAAATAACATCGAACAACATGATACCATAAGAATGTTAAAAGGAACAGTAATGGATAAGCAAAAAGCGATTAATATCTACATTAACAACATTGTTGAAACTAAGCAACAACTATAGGACATGACAATTGAAACAGAACGTGTTCAACAACTTTTGAGAAGTTACACATGTAATGCATATGTCATTGATCACATCCTTCCGACAATTCCATCAGAAGAGAAACCTAAAAAGAAAATTGGTAAAGAATACAACAATGTTCCTCCACCCCTTTGCGAGAAGTATTGTCGCAAATCCGCTAATGGGATGGATAAGGCACTCAACATTGAGTTCTTATCTGAAAAGAAAACTGAGTTGCCAGAGAACATTGATGTAATCTATACTAAAACAGATAATGACAATGTTGTGGTTAAAAAGGTTGTTGAAAATGTTTTGAATGATTCTGATGAAGGCAGCTTTAAAAGCGCCGACTCAAGCTCAAAGAATTCAGATTCACAGTCCGAAGATGACGATACATCATCAGAGAATGATCTAAGTGATGATCCTAACATTGTCATGTACAAGATTAAGGAATCTGATAGATTATACTTTGATGACAGTTTTCCGATTCAGAATGTGAAGGAAGAATTGTTAGACAAATTCTTTAAACTCGTGGAAGTCACATCAGATGATCTGGAGATCAATAAAAAGAAATTCTATTCCAAACCCAAAAGAAACAACTACCGAAGGAATGGTGGTGATCATCCGGAAAACCGGAGAGCTGGGTTGGGATTAGAAGAATCAAACGAACCTAAAAGGAAACCGTCACCATTTCATGAATACAATAATAAAAACATAAATTTTTTATATGGGACGAACACGTTTCATGAGGAAAGTTTGATCGGGAAACAATCAAACGATGAGTTCAAGAAACAAAAAGAACTTCGAGATAAAGCCAAAATTGCAAGTGATGCCAAAACAAGTGGTGTAAAACCCACCAAAGGACATCCACATGATTCTCGGATTTGTTTCAAGTGCAACAAAATTGGTCATATTGCACGTTACTGTCCAAAATCAAAGCCGGCTTATCTTCAAAGGAAAGAAAGTTCAAATGTTGTGAAACCAAAGCAACCAGCGTTTGTAAAACCTGTAAAGATTTTGAAAAGAAATGAATCAAAAGTTGAAGTCAAACCTAAGTTTGAAAATTCAATTTTCGAAAAAGGAGAAACTTCAAAGGCTAATGAAAACAATTTTTACATCAAGAAAGCTAACATAAAATCTCAACCCTGGATTGCAAAGAAACGGTCAGCAACATCTGAGAACACTAAGTCTGAGCTTGTTAAGACTAGTGATAGCAAGAAAGAATCCTAATCTGAATCATAATTGAAACCACATCTGAAACTGTCAAAAATACAAGTGGTAACAATTCAAAAGATAAAAAGACGGTAAAGTTTTCAAACATAAACATCATAGAAAATTCAGATGAAGAATGGGAAGTTTATTCTGTAGATGCATGTGGATTCGATTATGCTGATGAATGTGAATTTGATTTTGATGATGGTTATCCAATTCAACCCATGACCAAAAAGGCTTGGGTCTCGCTTTTTAAATAGATTGTTAAAATGTGAAGGGGCTCCAGAGATCGGTACTTTCTAAGTGGATTTTGGATAGTGGAGCGTCCAGGCATATGACGGGAATGAAGGCGTTGCTATTCGACATTAAAGCTATCAATGGTGGATATGTTGGATTTGCAGGAAACCAGTGTGGAAGGATAGTCGCCGAGAGAAAACTCTCCAATGGCGTCGTTTCATTCGATCGTGTGAACTATATTGCAGAACTTGAGAACAATTTCTGAGTATATTATAGATTTGTGACAAGAAGTTCACGGTCCATTTCAACGACAAAGAGTGTATCATCTTGAAGCCGGGATTCAAAATGCCAGATGACTGGATTCTGATGCGAGCACCTCGTGAGAATGATCTATATGTTCTTGATATGGGTGTCACTACAACTTCATCAAAATCAGCACAATGTTTTGTGTTAAAGGCTACTGAAAAGGATTCTATTCTTTGGCATCGTAAGATGGGGCATATTCATTTGAGAAAAATGAATTTCTTGGTTCATAATGATCTTGTAGAAGGCGTAAATCTTCGGAGTATTCAGATGTCTGATCATTGCTTAGAGTGCAAAAAGGGAAAACAGATCAAGAAATCTCATCCGAAGAAAATTCTAAACTCAATTAAGTTGCCATTAGAACGTCTCCACATGGACTTATTTGGTCCTGTAAATGTTCGAAGCATCTCAGGAGACTTATATTGCTTGGTCGTGACAGGTGACTATTCGAGATATTCGTGGGTATTCTTTCAAGATCAAAAGACGAAACGTTCGAGAACTTGGTTATTCTATTTAAGAAACTTGAGAACCTTTATCATCTGCCGGTCAGACGCATTAGAAGTGATAATGATACAGAATTTAAGAATAACAAAATGAAGGAATTCTGCAACGCAAAAGAGATTCTGCATGAGTTTAGTGCTCTCTATACTCCACAGCAAAACGGAGTAGCTGAACAGAAAAATAGAACTTTGATTGAAACTGCGAGAACCATGCTTGCAGATTCTAAACTTCCAATCAGCTTTTGGAGTGAAGTGGTTGCTGCGGCTTGCTACACGCTAAACAGGGTTCTCATTGTCAAACCAACAAAGAAAACATGTTTTGAGATGATAAACCGACGGAAGCCAAATTTGAAGTTCTTAGAGCCATTCAGTGCACCTTGTACCGTAATAGACCAAGATGGCAAATTCGGAACTAAATCTCTTGAGGATTTCTTTGTCGTATATGCGAGTCCGTTGAGAAGAGTATATGTTCCTTCATTAAGAAAGGTTATTGAAGCATAGCACGTGGATTGTTTCAATTATACGGATCCTATTCAAAGGAACGGTGACAAGTGGTTGTTTAACTATGAAGACCTTTGGAAGTCATTTGACTTGCCCGAAGAACTGACTGACGAAGAAGTTGCAGCGTTATACTACCTTCACCAGTCAGCGAATCAAGAACAAATTGTTCGACCAGTTGTGGTTAATCAACCCACGTTGGATCCATCTTCTTCTGGCGCAAGTTCAAGCAATAGTGGTGTTCCGGCTGAAAATATATCTGAAACATTAACAACACCTGCTACTCCTCCAACAAATGCCTCTAGTGAACCAGTGAATACAACAACGGAGCCCAGTATGCTCAGAATCAAAATTCTGACTCAGATGAAGCACCAACATTTGATGCTGATGGGGAATCATCTTCTTCAGATGAAGAAGTGGAGCAGATAACAAGTCTTCTTAATCAATCTGCAGTCCCGAACAACAGAAATGAAGCTTCATCAAGCTCTTCAAACGTTGAATTGGTCGTTGATCTCAACATCACGAATCAGCAAAACTCGGTAGATGTTCCAAGTGAAGAATTACCGCGATTATATTCCTATCATCTGTCAACAAATATAATACGGAGAACTTCAAACTGGTGTTAGAACTCGAGGGCAAATTAACAAAGCACTCAGTTTGTTTTTACACTCGCTTGCTCCAACCTAGAACTATTGCTTCTATTCATGTTTCATCTCTCAGATTGAGCCAAAGACAGTTAATGAAGCTTTAGCCGATGAAATCTACGTACAAGCAATGCAAGAAGAATTATTGCAGTTTGAGAAGTTGGGAGTGTGGAAGCTTGAAGACCTACCAGAAAATCAGAAAGCAATTAGTACAAAATGGGTCTTTAAGTGTAAACGTGATGATAGAGGGGTTATTGTTCGTAACAAAGCTAGGCTTGTTGTCAAGGGATTTCACCAGCAGGAAGGGATATACTACATGGAAGACTACGCACCAGTAGCTCGTTTGGAATCTATTCGAATCTTTCTTAGCTTTCTCATCATGGAAAGGATTAAGGTCTATCAATTGGATGTCAAATCGGCTTTTCTGTATGAAAAATTACGCGAGAAGGTGTACGTTGGACAATCACCAGGGTTTGTCGATCCACTCAACAAGAAGAAAGCGTACCTACTGGATAAAGCTCTTTATGGTCTACACCAAGCGCCGAGAGCTTGGTACGAGACGTTATCGCAACATCTCGTCAGAAACGGCTTTATCAGAGGAACTGTGGATAGTACTCTTTTCACCAGAGAAGTTGATGGTCATCTGATTATAGTTCAAATCTACGTTGACGACATCATCTTTGGATCTACAAACGATAGTCTCTGCAAGGAGTTTGAGGGAATCATGAAAAAGAAATTCGAAATGTCCTCGATGGGCGAAATGAAGTTCTTTTTTGGTTTGCAAGTAGATCAGCTTCCGGATTGTATTTTCATTCATCAGACTAAGTATGTTCACGACATCTTAAAAAGTTTGGAATGGAAAGCTTGAAGCCTCTATCTACGCCTCTTGCTCTAAATCACGGCATTTGCGTTGACGAGACTGGAGCCAAAGTTGACGAGACGTTATACAGATTGATGATTGGATCGTTGATGTATCTGACGGCATCGCGCCCAGATATTATGTATCCAACCTGCCTATGTGCCAGATATCAGTCAAGCCCCAGGATTTTACACATGCAGATCGTGAAGCGAATCTTCAGATATCTGAAAGGATGCCCAAGTACCGGCTTGTGGTACCCGAAGAACGATAATTTCGACCTCACAGGCTATGCTGATTCTGATTTTGGTGTAGATAAGTTAAACTCAAAATCAATTACAGCGGGATGCCAGTTCTTCGGAACAAGAATGGTAACCTGTCAATGTAAGAAACAGACGACGGTCGCTCTCTCTACCTGTGAAGCTGAGTATATCTCAGCCTCCAGCTGTTGTTCACAGATTCTGTGGATTCAACAGCAGATGAGAGACTATGGTCTACAATTTCTAGACATTCCGCTGTATGTTGATAACAAGGCAGCCATTGAGATAACTAAAAATCCGGTTCATCACTCACGCACAAAACACATTGAAATTCGTTATCATTTCATTCGTGATTGCTACGAAAAGAAATTGGTGCGAATAGAAAAAATCCACACCAACAAACAAAAGGCTGATTTTTATACCAAACCATTTTCTTTGTCACGGTTTAAATACTTGCTGAGAATTAACGGTATAAAATTTGCTGACAGGTGCGGACGTTTGAGGTTGAATACGGATCGGACGATGAGTTCGCGTGATCCACATTGGTTTGTAAATATCTTTCTACTTTAGAATTTTGTTAAAAACTAAAATCCAAAAAGATGTTTTTGATTTTAGGGAGAGAAATGGTAGAGAAAATACAAAAACATTCGAAAAATTTTAAAATCCAAAAACATATGAAAAAATCAAAATGTACAAAACATTGAAAAAGACAAAAAGAGTTCAGTGTCATAAAAAGGAAATGATAGTACATCAGTGAACTATCACAGTATGCTAAAGAAATATAAAGTTTTAAAAGTGATAAACGAGTCTTACTATGGATGTGTCGATAGGCTTAACACGTTCAGTAAACTGTTTTCAAGATATAAACTGAATTTTACAACTGCTTAAATTTGTGTATTAACATATCTTGGATATATGGACTTAGTACTCCAAAATTTCGTTTGAAAATTGCATGATTCTGAGATACGAGGTCTTTATAGATAGTTGATATCTAGGGTATTATACAAGTTCTTCTGATTTTGCGGAAGCAATAGCCAAGAACTTCTATAATACTTTCGCTATAAACCCCAAACTGCATGCAAAACTTGAAAAGTATCGAAAGATTTAATCATTTGCAATGCTAAAAAGATTCCTTAAGTGGAACACACCTTAAAGACGTGCCTTCATCTCTTTGTCTGTACGGTAGTACTAACCTGAGCTCTCAAGGTCTCGCACAACCCAGATACAGATATCAATTACCCTATATTCACCTGTAAGATGAAATCTAGGGAATCTGGATACGGGAGTATATTCAAGAAGTGGGAACCACAGTTAAGTCAAGTTTCATAAATCATACCTTAACATATCTTGAAACAGTTGAGAAATGTGGAAAAGCTTAAGTGGACAAACATATCGATAATCTAGGTAAACGAGTTTAAAACTTAAAGTCTGTTAAAGGTCAATGGTACTGGTGAGATGTCTCAATTAACTGATATGATCCATAGACACGAATTCACAAAAACATGTCTGTAAATATGTTTGTACATAGTTTACTTTGTTCTATACATAATATTTCAGTTTTACAGATTAAAATCAAAAAGATTTTTGGTGTATTTTAGCATAAACTTACAAAAATACAAAAAGATTTTAAATCTACATTGTTTTCAGCAAACCAATGTTGGAGCACGGATCTTCGAAGTCTGGTAAGATCCTAGAACTGGTGGGAATCTTTTTGACAACGGGCTGGGAGCTAATCTGTTAAAACTGAAAAGTCAAAAAGATAAAAAATTCATTAATTTTAAACTTTGATTTTGAAAATATCAACAGTTTGTTAGTAACGGGTCAAACCAGGGTCATTAACTTGGACTCGGCAGACAAATCGGTTAACCAAGGTCATTAGCTTGGACTTGGTCAACTGGTGGATTTTCATAACTGGTAAAAAGATAGAAAGTTCAGGGGTTAAAATTGAAAAATTGGAAAAGTTTGAAATTGTGGTTTGGCAAGTTCGGCCGAACTTGCTAAACAAATCAAGTTTAACAAACAGCAAGTTCGACCGAACTTGCAGATGGCTGTTTGTTATTTAATAAAGGCTAAGTTCGCCCGAACTTCAATGGGCTTGATTAGTTGGGATTAAAAGTTCACCCGAACTTGACCTTGTATAAATACCAATCAAGTTCGGCCGAACTCATTTATCAGCAAACAATCTCTCCCGAGCGAACTTAAGCGATTAAGAGCGATCTTGTGATTTTGACACTTTAGAGTCGTTACGATGCCTAAATTTGATTGTTTTTAGTGATAGGCACACTAATAACAATGGCTGAGGTATAATCTCATTGATTGATCCGTGAATTGAATCGAATAAGATGAACTCAGATCTGGAACTTAACATCTGTTAGATCTAGGTGTTGTTGGTAAAAATTGAACTTAAAATCAACATCTACACATAAAATCGACCGTATAAACGTTTTTTGATTGGAATAAAACAGTTGATTGCATGATTGAACAGATTTGGTTGAAGAAGATGACAAGTTCGGCCGAACTTGTTGTCAAGTTCGACCGGACTTGCATCAAAAATCATTTAAAACTGTCAAAAATGTATGTTCGACCAAACTTGATAATTTGTATGTGAAAGAATTAATTACATGTTCGATCGAACTTATGATAATGAAATCTTAATTGTTTAGAATACAAGTTCGCCCGAACTTATTGATAAACAATGAACATGTGATGGTTACATGTTCGGGCGAACTTGAATAAATCAGAATTTTGTAACGCCTAATCAAGTTCGCCCGAACTTGATAATGTGTTAGAAATTTTTGTGAAATATTTCTCGATAAACGTGCTAATTGTTTTGCGTCATTTTTCAGGCACAAGTTCCAGCACGTGTAATTTCAGTTGAGTTCTCGAAGACTCAGAACACGTGCATCACGCTCGACAAAACGATTTGTCCGTCACTTAAAGAATACGACAGTATATTGAAGTTTCTGGAAGAAAGCACTATTCGCAGAGCGATTACAGAGCACACAGTGTCGTATCAATCACACATTGTTCATTTTTGGATGAATGCAAGTTTGAGTGCTGACGAGAGACAATTACTTCTACCGTGCAAGTTGGTAATGAAGTTAAGCCGATTACTGTAACGGAAGATGATATTCGCAGGGTATTACAGTTCAACGATAAAGAAGATGATCCTATTTATCTTGATGAGAGGATGGTGTGTGGTTGTTTATTCAGGATGGGTTATAAAGGAAGCGTGAACAAGCCGACGCTAAAAAAAAGGGAAGTGCCAAACCCCTACAAGCTCCTAATGCACGCCATAATTCATACATTCAGCCATCGCAAGGCCGGTTTAGATGATGTTCAAGATTACTTAGCTTGCATAGCAACGGCGCTTATTCTGAAGAAGCCGTTTAACTTCTCAAAGTTGGGTTTCACTCACATCTCAAAAAACATGGAAGATTCAAGACTGTGCTTATATCTGAGATTTGTTCAAATGTTGATTGATGAGAAGTACTCTAATATCGCACGAGATCCGAACGATGTTTTATACTTAGTGCATCTTGATGAGACCACAGTAAAGAAGCTAATCAAATTTCAGAAGCAAGCTTCAGCTCCTATTCTAAAGCCTGTATTCGGAGCGATTAAAGATTCTAATAATATTGCGCCGCCAAACAATAAATGGAGAAAAGATGGCAGTGACGATGAGAAATAGCTTAACGCTGAGAAGGAATGGTTTAAGGAATTTAAACCTAAGGCAAGGAGTGAATGGTTCTTGAAGGCAGAAACTGATAAGCCTAAGAAGAAACGAGTAGCTAAGAAAGTTGAAACGATGCTCGTCGATGAGGATGAACCTGAAATGTTGAAGCAGTTGCTGGATCAAGTGCTGCAGGTGTTATTGAGAGTCAAGAGACTGTGAAAACGACTCAAGATGATGTTATATCTACTACTTCTGAAAATGAAGATGATTCTGATAAAGAAATTCCTGCTAAAGAGCCAGAAAAGACTGAGGCAGAGATTATAGCAGAGAAAGAAAGAGAGTTAGACGCTGATTTTGATCCTAATGCAGAAAAAGAGTCCGATGAGGATAGGCCTAAGAAGTCTAAACGTGTTAAGTCTGCGACTGTTTCGTCAACAAAGACTACAGGGTCTCCTCAGACCAAAGGAAAGAGAAAATCGAAGAAAGAGCAAAAGGCAGTAAGTGAGAGGCGAAAAAGATCGTAAGCACAGAAGCCCCACAAGAACCTTCTGGTGCTCAGGAGAAATGAGTCACACAAGAACCTCCTCCACAAGAACCTCCTGTTATTATTCATGCTGAAGCTGAAATGCCAGGAGTTACACAAGAACCTCCTGTGTCTGGCTTTTTTGAAGTTCCTATCACTGAATTTCTTGTTGCTCCAACGACTTCTGTCCCGGAAAGTTCTACACCAAGGAAGTCAACACCAAAATCTGCAACACCGAAGACTCTAGGAGGGCCTAATGTGTTTGGTGATATGGACAATGATCCAATAAGTCTACAGGATCTAAATGATTTCTTCCAGAAACAAATGTTGAACTACTGGAGAAGCACGTGAAGACGTTAGAAGAAAAAATTGCGCAGAATGGAGTAGAAAAAGCTAAAATGATTAACAAAATGAATCAAAGCATTGTCAAAAAGGAACTGTTGGATGACAAAGTGAAGGTGTTAGAGAATGAAAGGGAGTATCTTAAAGCGTTGATTGAAGGTCTTCAAGATGCTAACGAGAAAATGCAGACAAAAATTTTAGAGTTAAAATCTATCCAAGCTCGAAATGATCGAAGATTATCCAGGATGCAGAAAGTGTTATCTAATGAACTAGGTATCGACTTCATCGCTGAATATGATCGCCTAGATCAATAGGAAGCTAAGGAACGAGCTGAAAAAGAATTAGCTGAGAGTGGCAAAGGAAAAGGGGTTGAAGGTGAAACTTCTAAGTCTTCTGATGTTCCAGAGAAACCTGTTGAAGAAAATATTGTCATAACTTCTTAGTATCCTAAGGTTGACGAATCTATCAAGCCTTCTGATCCTATCACTGCTTCTGAAGAAAAAGACTATGAAGAAGCTGAGAAAGATGACAAAGAGGATGAAGTGGAAGGAAGTTATGAGGATTGGAATGTTGGTGACGATGATCAGGGTAATGTTGGTATTAGAGTTTTTGAAGCCAAAATCTCTGATGATTTTGATTTTACTGCCCTAATGGATGATGAATTGAATATAATGGAAGATAAAAGTCAGGGGGAGTCAGGGCAGAAAGGGCCAACTGATGATGATATAGATATGGCAAATGTTGATCGTTCTGCAAAGCCAGTTGCTGTTATTCCCATGAAGCCTTTAATGTTAATGTTAGAACACAACATAGAGGAAAGTGAATATGTACATAACTACACGAAGGAGGATTTAGTTAGATTGATCGAAGTTGAAGCTGAATCGTTAGAGTTTGATTTTGAGGAGGATGTGTTGATTGTAAATCCTTTCGAGCCAAATGATTATCAATACCAAAGACGATTCGAAGCTGATGAATACAATCGAGTAATTGTGGAAGATTGGTCTTCAGATGACGACTCAGATCAGAAAGCGAAGTACATCGGTTCTAATTCAGATAGTTTTCCTACTTTTGAAGAGATGTACAAGCAACTTGATGAAGATATGTTGAAGGAAAGGATTGCTGAATCAGTTCGAGAGGGTAAAGTACCTAAGCCCATGACCAAAGAAGAGATAGTTCAAGAGAGAAAGTCTTGGTTTAAAGAGATGCCACGCGAACGTAAGTTTCGACGTCCTCTTGCATTCTTTACCAGAGACAAAAATGTTTCTTTGGGAGATATTTTGAGCTGGGGTTGGTATAAAGAGCTTAACGTATATGCAATCAAAAGGGAGTTTGGAGTGCAATACTTCAAATACCTTGCTGATTTCAAAACATTACCGTATTGGGATGTAGAAGTGTTGGTACAGACGGTGAATGTTACATATTATATGAAACCGATTGATCAATTATTGTGGAAAATGATTAAGTATGAAGCGGTTAAAGGTTGGAATTATTGGAAGCCTTTTATTCCTAGTCGTAGAGTGAAGATAAACAAGGTAACTGGAGAAAAGGACATAACGTTAATAATGAAACGTCCAAGAGCCATGAGAAATATGCCGCTAATACCGATTGAACAAGACTTCACTCCTTTGTTCAAGTGGTGGCAGATTGATCCAGCAACGTGTGAAGCTGTGATTGTGCTAAAGTTTGAAGAACATCTGGATATTACCAAGGAATGGGTTGAAGTGATGGGTTATCAGGGCAGGATGGGTTTATGGAGGACAATAAGGATTCTAGATCCTATGTGGCTTGTGAACTGCTCGAGAGAAGATATCAAAACCTTATTCTTCAACAAGATTGTTTTTGAAGAACATGAAAAGGTACAAGCTATGCAGTTTCAAAAGGTTGTGAACGTTTGTTATACGCGCGAAGTCAATTCTGGAAAGATGTGGGCAACGAAGTGGAGGGATCTAGAGAGAGTTGAGTTTTTAAAAGAGGAAAACAGAAATGAGGCGATTAAAGAAAGAATGGAAAAAACGGTAAGGCAAAGTTCTCTAAGAATGGCTAACTTTAAAAGACCACCTCCAACGGATCAAACGCCTGGTCCAAAGCAAGAACGACGAAGGAAGCCGTTCAGGAACTTCTTCGGTCGTGTACATTAACGTTTATATGAAGACATAGTTTTTTTTGAAGACTTATACAAGACGAAGACGATATCCAAGGGGGAGTCTATTGTTGCATAATGTCTATGTCTTAGTCTTATATCGAGTCTGTATAGTATAGAACTGAATAGGCTAGGTATAGTAAGTATTTATGGTTAACTTAGCCAAGTTCGCCCATGAGTGTCTGATGTATGCATGTTCGGCCGAACTTGCAGTAGCAAGTTCGGGCGAACTTGTGTCTTCCAGGGGCGAACTTGCAAGTCTATCAATACCTAGCTTGTGATCCCCATTTGTAACTTTGGCATTTCAGAGGCGAAGCTCTATCAGTTTGTAACCAGAACGTTTGATCAATAAAACTGACGATTAACTGATTAAATCTTGTCTATTGGTAAACACGACGTAATATTTCCGCTATTATGGACGTTAGATATCAAATTTAGATTCCTAATCATCGAGGATCGGTCCTACAACATTTTAGTATGTTTACATTTCTGCATTCAATGTTAAAATCTAAAAAGATTTTTTTTCTCATATCTTCTATGGAAACCTAATAATGTTGAATGTGAGCCGGACCAACGAGACTGTTAAGAAACTGTTTGTGTGTGGATACGTGTGATTGTTCTTAATTGTCAAATCTTAGAGATTCGGAGCATCATTTGAGGGGGAGCTAGATAAACATGTTTATTAAAGATACTAGAAAGCTCAAAGCAAGGGGGAGCATGGATGTTAAAGTTATTCAAGATATAAAGATCAAGAGAACATTAAAGACTCAGGAACTTAATTGAAGAATGATGACTACGGCAACATCCAAGGGGGAGTCTGTTGATGCATATGTCTGTTGCCTACGTCATCGTACAATATGGAGTCTGTATTTAGGAGCGAAATGTCGAACTTTATGTATATATAGGGTCAAGTTCGCTTGAGATTGTAGTGTTGAAGACAAGTTCGACTGAACTTGTCTATGCAAGTTCGCCCAAACTTGCATCACAACAGCGAACTTGCACTCCTATAAATAGGAGTCTTGACATTTCATTTGTAACATTCAGAGATTTTGTCACGACAGAGGCGAAGCTCTGTCCAAGTGTTTCCAGGATCTGTAACGTTGATTATTAATGAAACGGTGATTAAATAGAAACAAATGAGTGTGTCCAATGTCGCCTAAGCAAACAGATTCCACACGTTTACCTTAGGTTTGTCAGATTAGTGCTCGAACGATCCGTACAACGGACCTACACTTGGGGTCCTTCGGAATATTCCTTTTGAAACGTTGGAGACCTGGTTTTCTGGCTACAACGTCCACTTCTCAACCAAATGGAGCGAGTCTTCAAGAAAACGAATCCTTGTTAACGTTATGATCCTGCATCCATGACCTGCAAGCGTATTGTTAGCAACTACCAGGATACTGCATCAGGATGTTACCAATATCCTATTCCGGTATCCTGATCGTAAACAACTATTAATTATTCAAGATATAATTTAGTATATGGGTTCCTAATATCACCCATAACAGTCGCTACACAAAAAAGATGAAGGTTTTAACTGGGATAACTATCTTTCGAAAACCAAAGGTCATGCGTTGTTGGAAGAAATTATTGAAGAACTGGATCCAGAGATGGAAGAAAACTTTGCTGAAATTGTTTACGATGAAATTCCAGAAAGTTCTGACTATTATACTAACGAAGAAATCATTCAAAATGTTTTTCAATTATTTATGCCTCCTAACGTTTATGATGCTTTTGCAGGTTTCTTCAGTGACCAAAGAACTAGTCAGAATACACAATGTGAAGAAAAAATGATTGCTGAGAAAGTAATGATGGATCGGTTAAACGAAGAAGGTGAAACAGGAAGAGAGAAAAATTAAGAAAGTTTAGATAGAAAGAGGTTGCACAAAATGTTTGGAACCATGCAAATCTTGTCTGAAAAAGGATGAGATGTATAGAGAGCTAAAACGTCATACTAATAATTTATCAAGTGATTTCAAAGAAACGAAAGAGGCTTATGATAAGCTAAGTAAAACAATCAACCTACACTGTGATGCAAATAGGGAAGATAGCGCTGCAATTTCAATATTAAAGGCAATAGTCAAGGACAAACAGATGGAGATAAATATTCACATTGACACGATTCCCAAATTGAAGCTTGAGCTAGAAGCAATGAAGATAGAAAGGGAAGGGTTGATAAAAAGTTAATCAGTTATTCAACAACTTCATATGTTCTTGATCACATTCTTCCGAAACCTACGGGAAAAGATAAAGATGGAGAAGATGTGTACGGTTATCTGGATAGAGGTCTAGGTTATAATGGATGTCCACCCCCGATGTGGAACAGTTACTCAAGGAAAAAGCCTGATGGGGAGGAAAAGGCACTGAACTTGAAGCTAAAAACAGTAAAGACTGAACAGAAAGATCAGTTGCCTGAAAATATTGATGCGACCTATTCAAAAACTGACACTGATGATGGATCAGAAGTGGCTAAAACTGTGGTTGAAAATGTTGAGGTAAAGAAAAAGATAAAAATACTTTTGAAAACAATCCACCAAAATATGACAAAGAAAGTTCAAGTTTACAACCTAAAAGTGACGAAAATTTTCATGATACTAATCTTAGTAAATCAGAAAATAGTTCAAATGATGATCCAAATTTTGTGATGTACAAAATGTGTGGATCTGATCAGCTATATTCTGATTCTGAATTTCCGATTCAGAATGTGAATTTGAACAAAGTTGAAAAGGTTTTCAAACTTGTCAAAATCGGAATTTCTAAGATTGAAAGTTTTACAAAAGAAAAAGAAGTTTCGAGTTTTGAACGAGATAAATCTTTCCATTCCAAACCCAAAAGTTCTTATTCAAACAACCAATAGAGAAATTATAATCGTTGGAATTGGTCAGAGTATGGTAAGAGGAATTATAATAAGTTTTGTAAAATCATTTTTTTTTTGAAGAAAGTGAACTTTATCTTTGGTACAAGTTCCAAAATTGCAAAAGAAAGTCAAATTTGCAAACAATCTAATGAAGAATTTTTCAATCAACAATGACAACGTGAACAAGTTAAGGGATCCTGTGTTGTTGACAGTAGGACATGTTTCAAATATAACAAAACTGGACACATTCCTAGGAGATGTCCAGAGAAAAATCCTAAACTTGTTCATGATGTCAAGAAAAATTCTGAAAATTTGAAACAAAAATCACCGATGTTTGTACCAACTCAGGTTTAGAAACGATTAACAGAATCTGCAAACAAAGTGAAACCAATTAATAATAAAGTTTCAAATTATGAAACTAGTGAATCTTCAAAACATAATGAATAATAAGATTCTACTTTGTATTTCAAGAAAACTTTGAAGAAAAATCAAACATGGGTGATGAAAGAAAAAGAAATTTTTTAAGAAAGTAAATAACAATTGAAAGTTTAGAGGAATTCCTAAACTTGAGAGAGTTACAAATAAATTTGTTTGTATAGAGCAAGTTACAGTCGAAGAAAATCTATCCAAGACTGAAAATACTTGGGTATCTCTATTCAATTGATTGTTTGTGTTTGTGTGTAAGAACTTCCGAGATCAAAGTAAATCATAGAAAATGAGGTTTCTTCGCACATGACGAGATAGTAGCTGGGTTATTCAAAATGAAAAATTTTGAGGCTATAATATGTTTGATATAATGTGTAACTTTGAAGAAAATTTTTGAAAATGATTAAAAACCATAGAATTTTCACTGTTGAACAGACAAAACTGGTTGAAAAAAGAGAGATATGAAATGTTTTAAAATAAAAAAGTTTCAAGGCTTTGTCATCATGAGGGGGATAAAGTATAAAAGAAGTAATCGAGAAGTTTAAAAAAAGGAAATTGTGAAGCAGCAATGGATGGCGAATTGAAGTAATTCTCATCGGTCGGTTAATGTTGTTGGAATCGGTATGCCCAAGACACATATTAAATTGATGTGGCTAGTACGTTATGATCCAAGTCGGGTCATACCCAATAACAAGCTAGACAAACACCTATGATATTTATTTATGATATGATCAAACAAATAAATATTAACACTTATAATATTTAGAAATTGGTTTTCTAAATAATTGCACTTGAGAAACTAATAAACTATATGGATAATTTATTTTGAGTGAATATTTTATATTATTATTTAATGGGTTAAATAACACTATAAATAGTTAAGATATGTTGCATAAAGTCTTGTATTGAGTTATATTTTATAAAAGTTATAAAATAAAAATACAAGAATTAACAAATAAAAAAAGGGGATTGGGTGGAGAAAAGGGCCTATGGCCGATTTTGGTTGGTGTTCCCAAGGTTGTCTTCCACCATTCATTTTGCATGCAATCTTCATCAAATCCAAGACTAGATTTTCACCCAATATGCATGTCTTACACAATCTCATCAAATCCAAGATGAGATCTTGAAAGAATATATGATGGATTTGATTCATCATTCTTATATATCATTTACATACAATTCAACAAGAGATATACTTGTGAATGCTCTCAAAAATGGCCAAACATAGTGTTTTCCAAAGTTTCTTTAAGTTTAATTCAAGTGCAAGAACTCTAAGAAGAAGCTCTCAATTTTAGGCCAAAAAGGGTTTTGTCCAAGAGTGTTTCAAGTGAGTTCATAAGTGTAGAAATCCTAGCAATCTTGTGGTGTTTGTTGGAAAGCTTGGGGTATACAAGCTTGAGATCTTCTACTTAGAAGATTACCATTCAAGAAGCATCATCTTCTTCACCTACGTGTTCATTTGGAAGGTAGTATTCTAAACACCCTATGGTTGTGTTTTTGATAGCATGCATGTTCATATATGGATTCGGGTTTTGGTTTTACATATAAAATGGGTTTTATATCTTGTAAGTAACAAGTTTTAAATAAATATTCCGCTGCGTTTTTATTTTATACGGATAAAATAACTTTGATAAACATGTCCGAAACCCCAACAAATGTTTCTTTCTTTATAAAGAAAAATACAAAAATATATTTTTGATTTTAGGGGGAAAAAAGTTCGAGAAAATACAAATACATATAAAAATGCAAAAGGTACAAAAACTTGAAAAAGACAAAAAGAGTTTTTTTTTCGACCATTTCGTACGAAAATGATCAATTCGTACGAAATTTAGCATTTCATACGAAAATGATAATTTCGTACGAAAAATGTTCATTTCGTACGAAAATGTCACTTTCGTACGAAACTGACCATTTCGCACCAGAGAGAACAGATGACGTTTTTCGATCCAGGGTCTTCGTTTCTTCGAACTTCAAGACGATTTTTGCACAGATCTGGTCGAAAATCAGTTTCTAACAATCCTATAAGTTCAATTTTATATTGTGTCCGAGGATTGTCCATTTATTTGATGATATACGTCTAAAACCCCTCCTAAGTTCATAATTCATGAGCGTAGGTGATTCATCAACTGTTAGATTGAATGAATCGATACCGTAGCTCTGATATCAGTTGTGGGTCCGGATCACGATGCGGTTTTAGACGGAAGTGTTAGGGCTGCTGCTCCACTGACAAGGAACCTAATTTGTATCTAATGTCCAATATAAGCGGAAATTATATGACAGTTTAATCAAATACACAAGTTTACTGTTTAAATGTCGGTTTATTCATGTCCAAATGTATCAATGTGATTTCCAAACCGACTAAGCTTCACCGTCAATGTCGCAAAGTTCTTACAATGAGAGACCCATGACCTCCTACATATAGACAAACAAGCTCGGGCGAAGTGTGTAGATGGATTGATCAAGTTCGGGCGAACATGATCATCCACACACAAGTTCGACGACCGAAATTGTGTACAACTTCATAAATACATTACAAAATCTAACATTTCAAGCTCTAAACATACAGACTCGATCAAAGACCTAGACAATAGACATTATGCATCAACAAACTCCCCCTTGGATATTGTCACAGTGTCTTGATCAGTCTTTAACCTTCAACATCTTCCGAAGAATCTTGAACGGCTTCTTACGACGTTCCTGCTTAGGAATAGGCTTTTGGTCAGTAGGAGGTGCCCACTTCATGAACTGGAATCTTCTGATCCTTACCACTCTACCCCTTTCATGTATCTTTTCAAGTCACTGTTCCTCTTTCAAGAACTCTTCTCTTTCTAGCTCTCTCCATCTCGATTCCCACATATGACCTGAATTAATACCACCTTGGTATTGCTTCGCTTGGACTTCTTCACGTTTGCCGAAGCATATCTTGTTGAAGAACAAGCATTTCACATCTTCCTTTGAACAGATAACTAGCCACATTGGGTCTAGAATTCGTATCGTTCTCCACAGCCCCCAAATCCTTCTTCGTTCAATAGGTTCTGGATCTTTTTCCTTCGTGATATCCCATGTCTCAACAGCACGCAATACAATTACCGCTTCAAATGTTTCTGGATCCGTTTGCCACCACAAAATGTAAGGATGAAAATCCTGTTCAATGGGCTTTAGTGGCATATTCTTCATAGCTCTCGGACGTTTCATCACAAGCGTAACATCCTTTTCTCCCGTTTTCTTGTTAATCTTTACTCTACGTTTAGGAATGAACGGTTTCCACAACTCAAAACCCATTGATGCTTCAAACTTAATCACCCTCCAGAGTATTTGTTCGTTGAATGTTATCTGCAGACTTATGTTTCTCGTTTCCACTAACTCTTCCACATCCCAGAATGGCAATGTCTTTATATCTGCAAGATGTCTGAAATACTGTACCCCAAACTCTCTTTTTATAGCATGTACGTCGAGTTCTCAAATCCATCCCCAACTTAGAATGTCACCCAGAGATACATCTTTGTCACGTGTGAAGAACGCTAGTGGTCGTTTGAATTTTCTTTCTTTCGACATTTCCTTGAACCATGACCTCTTAGCCTCTGCAATCTGCTCTTTCGTATAACGTTTAGGAATGCTGCCTTTCTTCACCAGTTCATCTATTTTTTGTTTCAACAAACTCACATCAATCTGGCTCATCAGCTCTTCAATCGTTGAAAATTTGTCAGTATTCAGATTAGAATACTTCTCTATTTCATCATCATCAAAAACTTCAAATAGCATACGATCATAATCATCAGCTTCAGCCACACGTTTGTAGACGTATTCTTTTGGTTAAAACATTTTGATGTTCACCAACTCTTCTTCAAAATCGAATTCAAATGAATCCGCATCAACTTCAAACATTCTGGCCAATTCTTCCTTGGTGTAGTCATGCACAAACTCCCCTTCCTCTATACTTGGTTCCAACATTATCGTAAGAGGCTTTTCATGTACATCAGCAACATGCATAGCAACTATCACTTCAGAAACATCAACATCTTGTGGCCCTGTCTGCTCTGTATTCTCCACCTTACTTTGTTCATCCTCCATATTCGCATCGTCGTTGATCAAACTTTCAATCAAACTCAGAATGTACTTTAGCAGGATCAACTTTTAAACCAACGCCCCCGGTCATCATTATCATCAACATCATGATCTGAAGCATCCTTCATATCATCTGCAGGGTCGTTGTCATTATCGTTTTCTTCCTCGTCGTCATCTTTCTGTTATGATTCTTTTTCTTCAACAAATACAACTTTAGGATCAACTTCAAAAACAATCTCTGAATCAGGAGCTTTTTCTGATTCAATTATCTTTTCTATCACTGGCTACTCTGTTGGTTTAGGGATACCTTCAATAATCCCTTTGCCTTTACCCTGTTCTAGCAACTCTTTATCAGCTTTCTCTTTTGCTTCTTGAATATCAAGTCGATCATATTCTACTTTGAAATCAATGCCCAAGCTGTTAGTTAACACTTTTTGCAAACTGGCAAATCTTCTATCATTCTGATCATGTTCAGATCTCAGCTCAGCAATCTCTTTCTCTAACTTTTCATTCACAACACTTAAACTTTCAACCATAGCTTTCATGTAGCCTCGATCATCTTCAAGAAATTTCACTTTGTCTTGCAGAATCTCTTTTTCAACATCACTCTACTTCACTTTGCTTTCAAGATTGCATTCTCGGCTTCATTTTGTTTAAGCTTATCCTCCAAAGCTTTAATCCTTTTCTGTAACATATCGACAAGAGTATCTTCAAACTAGTTTGAAAGATCTTCGGCTATGACAGGATGTGTAATGTTATCTCGAATATCACCGAATGCATCTTGAAACTATCTTGCTCTGGCACTTTGAGGAGTAGATTGCTTTGACCTTGATGGAGTAGCTTTAGGAGTACCCTTAGCTGCAACCTTTGGACTTGATATAGGCGTACTTTGAACAGGCACTTCAATGGTAACAAAAGGTGGTTCTTGTGTGATAGTTGTTGTAACATCCGTCAAAAACCGGATTTACCAAACCCGCTTCGTTTATTAACCGAACAACCAGTTAAAAATTTCGTTGCATATTTAATGCTCAAATTAATTTTAAACAATACATAATTAATAAGTATATTAGAATATAAAATTTATAATTGGAAATCTATTAAAAATAATGAAATAAAAATAAAATATTGATGCCGGGTTTCGAACCCGGGTCAGCCGAGAACTCAAAGTCTTAACTCATATCCATCCAACCACTCCGCCACTTGTGTTGTTTGTTAACATATTGAAACAATTAATACATAAAATAAATCTGGAAATCAAACCCAGTCAACAGCGCGCCCAAATCCGCTGACGCCGGAAAACCCGACGATTTCGCCAATTATCGTCGGTTACTTTTGACTTAACGTAAGAATTAACGACGCCATCGGTTATAACCGACGTCCAGTTCCGCGACATCCGTCGTAACCGCCGGAGAACGGCTGACCAACAAATCAAGACGGTAATCAGACCTAATTCAACTTGATTCTTCCCTATAAATGCACACCCTAGCCTCTGGTAAACTTTTCGCTCAAAATCGCACCGATTCTTCAATCAATTTCACTCGCCGGAATCCTCTGCAAGTCGCCGAAAAACCGAGACTTTCATCAACAAGGTAAATACCTCGATTTTTTCTGTTTCATTCGATTATTAGATAAATTTTAACATCACTCCATCACCAAGAATCAACTCCAGACGACGTTGCCGGATTTTCTGTTTTCGCTGGAAAACTTCTAGAATTTCCAGAATCTCGCTGTTAACCGGTATGATCATTTAAACCTACTGATAATCGTTGCTCAGTAATTCAATTTCACATGTAATCCATCCAAACTGTTAAATTATCCTAACAGCCGAAGTTCACAAAACAGAGTCGACGGATCTTCGCCGGAGTTCTGAAAAAGACGACCTGTTTCGGTACAATCATTTCCCCAAACTCTTTCTGTTCAATACATTACAATCGCTTATAAAGTTCGTTAAATTAATTTAACAAGTAACAGCATGGTTAACCGTTGCCTGTGTTTTGAGTGAAGAAGACGAAGTCGCTTAGGTTATAAGATTAATTAAAATCAGTATTATGAATGGGTTAGACACACAGTCCAGCGGTGGACTGTGTGCAAACAATACGCATACGTCCCGAGTTCGATCCTTGACACACGCACATTCGCTGTAATAAAATGTTTTTTTTCTAAACCGAACCGGACCCACACGCAGTAAGATGTTAAGTATAATAAAAACCGTAATATTTACCAAGTTAGACACACAGTCCAGCGGTGGACTGTGTGCCAAACTAAACCACAGGTCCCGGGTTCGAGACCTGTGGAGAGCACCGAGTCGATACCATTAAATCCTTTTTAAAATAAATGATTTTCGGATTAACTTAAGTAGTGTATAAATATAATTAAAAACAGAAATATTTCGGGTTAGACACGTAGCTCAGTTGGTAGAGCTGCGTGCACGCGTACGGGAGGTCACGGGTTCGAGTCTCACCCAGCGCACACATACAAACGACCGAACCGGTCAACGGTCAACAGTACTGGTCAACAGTCATGGTCAACGGTCAAAAAGTCAACATTTTTATTATTTTTATTTATTTATTTAATTTAAAAATCAATTAAAAATACTTAAAAATAACGTTTTTAAAGTTAGAAAATAGCCTTAAACTCACAAAAATATATCCAAAAATCCTACTAAAATTGATTAATAAAATCCGCTTATTTACCGAACCGTTATGTTATTTAGGTTAGTTCCCTTGCCGATTAAATCCGAATTCGTGCGCATTTATCATCAATCCAAGAAACGCAACCACTGTGAGTGAATCTTACAACTCCCCTTTTTATTACACGTTTTGGGGTGTATCATGTGTCGCTTAAACTAATTTGTTTATTCAAACTCGTGCTATACCATATTATGATCTAAACTTAGAATGTAAATATTGTTTGTAGTTATGTATTACATATTGTCAAGTTGTATGCAAATTATTTGTTAGGCCCATCAGTTCCTCGTGGGAGACGAGTTGAACAACGCGTGCCTTAAAACTCATTCATTAGGCCCATCAGTTCGTAGAACAACGCGTGCCTCAAAACTCATTCATTAGGCCCATCAGTTCCTCGTGGGAGACGAGTTGAACAACGCGTGCCTCAAAACAATCTATTATTATATGTGTGTGCATTATTTAATATTAAGTGTTTTGTGAATAAATTTACATCTACATTTACTCATATGTGGTTATGCACTTTATTTTATAATCAATTCAATAAACTTGTTTAAATGTTTTTCATAGGATTCACTCGCCAACTTTTTGTTGATCCAAAAACCATTTTTACACATGATACAGGTGAACAGGATGAAGCATGGAAAACATAGGAAAAGTGCCTTAGAAGAAAATAATGAAGTCTAGAAAGATGTATAGAACATGTTGTAATTATGATTGTATGATCTCCTTTAGATTGTAATAATAAATATGGAACATTATAATAAATGTCATGAGCTTTGATGAAAACCCAATCATGCCCCGATCACCTTTTTCGCTGCGGGTCGGGATGTGACAGATTGGTATCAGAGCTTTTGACTATAGGGATATAGGATAGGTTATTAGACCCTTAGAGCCTATACTATAGTTGATTAGATTTTAAATGTTTATGTGGTTAGATGCAAACTCATGATGTTTATTTCTTTCATATTTATTACATACACAAATGCAAGCAAATACTTCCAATACTACATTTTGTGATACATAGTGAATTATACTTACAGTCAAACATATATAATTACATACACATTCATCATATATATTTCAATGCTCACATATTCAAATCATCTTCATACTTCCGTCATTCAAGATTTTGTTGCATTTTTCATTTTTCAAATCTCATCGAAGTGAGTTCTGCGACGGGCATGTAGTAACTGTAAGGGTACAAGTACCGGTAGTCGAAACGTCCTGTCTAGGTTGGCATTCATATAAATCCAATATAACGGACCAGTTTGCCTACCTGGGGACTAACGATGAGAGTACGAAGGACCTATTAGGCCAAAGCATGCCACACCATACGTCGTTCGAAACTAACCCCACTTTGAGTTGTCACCGTGTCCACACCTGGATACATTCCGAATATCATACGTTACCTACATATTTCTCGATTTTCTCCGGGTTTTGTGTACGTAACCAGGCTAACACATGCGAACCATATGAAAAACCCGGTAGTCAGGGGGCCCACATGATTACGAAGGTGAAGTATGGCGGCATGCAAGGCCCAAATTACGAGCAAAGCCCAAGACATCCTATGGATGTAGTAGATTTATTATTCTATATTTATTTTATGAATGTTCATTCCTAAATACGACACATGATCCCTAAAACATCCAACTCATACTCTTGATATCTATTCCTTGTAGATGTCTTCTAGCCTCGCTCGTAGGAAGATGAGATCAGGAAAAGCCCGCGAGCGCATGGCTGCCCAAATCGCTCAACAGATGGCTGCCGTAATACCCAACATTGTAGTTCAAGTCCAACAAGCCCTTACCGCTAATCCCGTCAACCAAGAAAATCAAAATGTTGTCAATCCTCCCCAAAAACCACTAAATGCACCTACAAGCATTTCAAATCCTGCGACCCTCCAAAATACGAAGGGACTGAAGGTGTCACCGCTCATTGGTTTGAAGAAATGGAAAACACTTTTCTAAATTGCGATTGCCCCGATGATCGCAAAGTGCGTTATGCTACTGGTCGTTTACTTGGAATAGCACTTACATGGTGGAACACAGAGAAGGCCAAACGAGGTGTTGAAGATGTTATGACTTTGACTTGGGAAGAGTTGAAGGAAATCATGACAAGACGGTTTTGCCCAAGGAGCGAAATCAAGAAATTAGAGGATGAGTCTATTCGTTGAAACAAAAGGAAGGCGACCACACCACATACAACAAGAGATTCCTCGAGTTAAATCAAATGGTTCCCAACTTGTTCACTCCCCTCTACCGTTTGATCGAGCATTACATTCGAGGTCTTCCTTCAAAAATTCAAGACTCTGTAATAAGTACCACACCTGCAACTTTGGAAGTAGCAATGGAGTTAGCTACAGAGCTCACCGAGAACCGCATACGGAATAAGGACTTCAAGGAGGAGAAGAAGAAGGATAAAGCATCGACTGAAACCTCAAACTCCACCCAAACCGAATCCCCTTCTCAACCCATTTCTAAGAGAAAACGAGATGGGCAACTTTTCGCTGTCACCCAAAACAATCAACCAGCCTCACAAGCCGTACCCCTCCAAGCTATCCCAATCACTCAAGTAGCACCCAACTCAACTTACCCAAATAAGAAACCTTACCTAGGACCTCACCCTCAATGTAACACCTGTTTTTATCACCATCCATCTACCTTACCTTGTCGACTATGTGCGAATTGTGGACGCTATGGTCATTTGAGCAAGGCTTGCCGCACCTCTCAAAACCAAACCTCACCCCCTACTCAAAACATGATCCAAACATATCAACAACCCCAATACCCCATGTTTCCTTATGTTCGAGCTTGTTTTAATTGTGGCGACCCTACCCATTTTAGAAACACGTGCCCTCGATTGGTTAACATCATAAACGCCCAAGCTCAAGCAAACCCAGTTAGCCAAGCAAATCAAGAAAACCCAACCACTAGGCCACCAGCAAGAGGAAGAGTTTTCAACATCAACTCCAATCCTATTGAAGATAATGACGGCCCAAATGAACCACCCAACTAGTCTCCTTCACCAGAAATCAAGATTCAACTCCAACCGCTTAGTTTTATGTTTTTCTTTATGTTATCTCAATTTTCACGTGTCTCAATTATAAATTGGAAATTTATCCAAGGATCTTAATGCGAATTACTACATCAGTTTTGTTTTTATACTCGTTGATTTAACATTCATATCATCATACCTCACGACGTATCTCAGTCTCATCATTTAAAGAAGTTGAGATGTGTCTCACTTCTACATGGACTAACCTCTCCATCATAACAAACGAGAGAGGTATTGTCATCATTCAAACATGTATACTATCAGAATTAAGACTCAAGCTTTGATTGTTGTGGTTGTTATGTTTTAGAGTCACATAGGACTAATCATAACTTACTGATAAAACCAATGAAAATTTGACAAGAATATCGTGGATACGCCGCTGGTACTTCCTATATATAAGTATTCTTGCCAAAGGATCAGAGGCATTATCAGGCGGTTATGAGAAGTTCCATATAGGATTTAGTATTGTCTTGGTTGAAGTTTGTGTTATACTCACTGATTAAGCATTCATATCATCTCATCATTTAAAGAAATTGGATTGTGTTCTATTTCTACATAGACTAACCTCTCCATCATAACAAACGAGAGAGGTACTGTCACCATTCAAACATGTATACTATCAGAATTTGGACTCAGACATTGGTTGTTGTGTTTATTTATGTTCTAGAGTCACATCATAGAACCAATCATAACTTACTGATAAAACCAATGAAAATTTGACAAGAATATGGTGGATCCGCCGCTGGTACTTCCTATATATAAGTATTATTGCCAAAGGATCAGAGGCATTGTCAGGCGGTTATGAGAAGTTCCATGTAGGTTTTAGTAGTAGAAGTTTTGTTTTAGGATATAACCTTATCTTTCCAAACATATCAAAACTCTTGCGCATGAAATCATATTTAGTCAATCAACTCTGTTTATCAATATTCATTACCTTAGGCATCAAAAAGCGATTCCTGTAGCAGGGTACTCAACCCTTACAAGGAACGTTACCACCTCAAACAAAATTTAAACTCTTACTCCCTTCTAAGTATGTAATGGTCAATTAAAACACCATCCTTTTGTGACAAACATGCCACTACTTAAATTTCGGGACGAAATTTCTAAAAGTAGGGGATACTGTAACATCCGTCAAAAACCGGATTTACCAAACCCGCTTCGTTTATTAACCGAACAACCAGTTAAAAATTTCGTTGCATATTTAATGCTCAAATTAATTTTAAACGATACATAATTAATAAGTATATTAGAATATAAAACTTATAATTGAAAATCTATTAAAAATAATGAAATAAAAATAAAATACTGATGCTGGGTTTCGAACCCGGGTCAGTCGAGAACTCAAAGTCTTAACTCATATCCATCCAACCACTCCGCCACTTGTGTTGTTTGTTAACATATTGAAACAATTAATACATAAAATAAATCTGGAAATCAAACCCAGTCAACAGCGCCCAAATCCGCTGACGCCGGAAAACCCGACGATTTCGCCAATTATCGTCGGTTACTTTTGACTTAACGTAAGAATTAATGACGCCATCGGTTATAACCGACGTCCAGTTCCGCGACATTCGTCGTAACCGCCGGAGAACGGCTGACCAACGAATCAAGACGGTAATCAGACCCAATTCAACTTGATTCTTCCCTATAAATGCACACCCTAGCCTCTGGTAAACTTTTCGCTCAAAATCGCACCGATTCTTCAATCAATTTAACTCGCCAGAATTCTCTGCAAGTCGCCGGAAAACCGAGACTTTCGTCAACACGGTAAATACCTCGATTTTTTCTGTTTCATTCCATTATTAGACAAATTCTAACATCACTCCATCACCCAGAATCAACCCCAGACGACGTTGCCAGATTTTCTATTTTCGCCGGAAAATTTCTGGAATTTTTGAATCTCGCTGTTAACCGGTATGATCATTTAAACCTACTGATAATCGCTGCTCAGTAATTCAATTTCACATGTAATCCATCCAAACTGTTAAATTATCCTAACAGCCGAAGTTCACAAAACAGAGTCGACGGATCTTTGCCGGAGTTCTGAAAAAGACGACCTGTTTCGGTACAATCATTTCCCTAAACCCTTTCTGTTCAATACATTACAATCGCTTATAAAGTTCGTTAAGTTAATTTAACAAGTAACAGCATGGTTAACCGTTGCTTGTGTTTTGAGTGAAGAAGACGAAGTCGCTTAGGTTATAAGATTAATTAAAATCAGTATTATGAATGGGTTAGACACACAGTCCAGCGGTGGACTGTGTGCAAACAATACGCATACGTCTCGAGTTCGATCCTTGACACACGCACATTCGCTGTAATAAAATGTTTTTTTTCTAAACCGAACCGGACCCACACGCAGTAAGATGTTAAGTATAATAAAAACCGTAATATTTACCAAGTTAGACACACAGTCCAGCGGTGGACTGTGTGCCAAACTAAACCACAGGTCCCGGGTTCGAGACCTGTGGAGAGCACCGAGTCGATACCATTAAATCCTTTTTAAAATAAATGATTTTCGGATTAACTTAAATAGTGTATAAATATAATTAAAAACAGAAATATTTCGGGTTAGACACGTAGCTCAGTTGGTAGAGCTGCGTGCACGCGTACGGGAGGTCACGGGTTCGAGTCTCACCCAGCGCACACATACAAACGACCGAACCGGTCAACGGTCAACAGTACTAGTCAACAGTCATGGTCAACGGTCAAAAAGTCAACATTTTTATTATTTTTATTTATTTATTTAATTTAAAAATCAATTAAAAATACTTAAAAATAACGTTTTTAAAGTTAGAAAATAGCCTTAAACTCACAAAAATATATCCAAAAATCCTACTAAAATTGATTAATAAAATCCGCTTATTTACCGAACCGTTATGTTATTTAGGTTAGTTCCCTTGCCGATTAAATCCGAATTCGTGCGCATTTATCATCAATCCAAGAAACGCAACCACTGTGAGTGAATCTTACAACTCCCCTTTTTATTACACGTTTTGGGGTGTATCATGTGTCGCTTAAACTAATTTGTTTATTCAAACTCGTGCTATACCATATTATGATCTAAACTTAGAATGTAAATATTGTTTGTAGTTATGTATTACATATTGTCAAGTTGTATGCAAATTATTTGTTAGGCCCATCAGTTCCTCGTGGGAGACGAGTTGAACAACGCGTGCCTTAAAACTCATTCATTAGGCCCATCAGTTCGTAGAACAACGCGTGCCTCAAAACTCATTCATTAGGCCCAGCAGTTCCTCGTGGGAGACGAGTTGAACAACGCGTGCCTCAAAACAATCTATTATTATATGTGTGTGCATTATTTAATATTAAGTGTTTTGTGAATAAATTTACATCTACATTTACTCATATGTGGTTATGCACTTTATTTTATAATCAATTCAATAAACTTGTTTAAATGTTTTTCATAGGATTCACTCGCCAACTTTTTGTTGATCCAAAAACCATTTTTACACATGATACAGGTGAACAGGATGAAGCATGGAAAACATAGGAAAAGTGCCTTAGAAGAAAATAATGAAGTCTAGAAAGATGTATAGAACATGTTGTAATTATGAGTGTATGATCTCCTTTAGATTGTAATAATAAATATGGAACATTATAATAAATGTCATGAACTTTGATGAAAACCCAATCATGCCCCGATCACCTTTTCCGCTGCGGGTCGGGATGTGACAGTTGTTGGTGGAACTTGTGTAACAGTAGTTGGAGGAACTTGAGCTTCAATGATCAGAATTTCTTGTAAGCTAGAAACAAGAGGTTCTTGTGTAACTTCTTTCTTTGGTTTCTTTTGACTCAAATACCTGCGCTTGGAGTTTTCTTCCTTCCACGAGTACTCGGAGAACCCGTTGTTTTCTTTGTGTCTACAGCTTTTGATTTTGAGCGCTTTGACTTCTTTTTCAGGCGATCTTCATCGGAAGCCTCATCAGAAGGAACATAAAGATCTTCACCATGTTTTTTCAATCGTTTCTCTTCTTTATGTTTCTCTGCTTCTTTCAATCTAAGATCAGTAGAATCTTTAGACGATTCTTCATCCTTATCCGAAGTTGCAGAAATAACATCATCATTTTTATCTTGACTTTAAACGTTTGCCGCATCGCTAGAACCTTCAACATTCTGAACATTCTCTTCAATCTCAGGCTCGTCGATCAACATAGTCTCAACTTTCTTCGACGCCCTTTTTCGCTTTTGTTTCTCAACTACCACAACCCTTTTGATGTACCAGTCTCCTCTTTTTTCCTTAAAGTTCTTTAACAGCTCAACTTCTTCATTTTCATCTCCACTGCCATCTTTTCTCCATTTATTCTCTGGTGGCGCGACATAGTTTTCATCAGATATAGCTCCAAACACTGGTTTTGCAATAGGAGCAGAGTCTTGCTTCTGATATATCTTTAATTTCTTCAGTGTTGTTTCATCCATATGGCTCAAGTATAGAATATCGTTCCGATCTTTCATAATATCCTTGAACTTCTCATCAATTAACATTTGAACGAACCTTGGATACAGTATCAACCTGTCTCTTCCCATATTCTTTGCCATGAAATTGAAAATCACTTTCGAGAAGTTGTATTTCTTGTTAAGAACCAAAGCAGTAACCATGCAGGCCATGTAATCTTGAATGTCGTCGAGCCCTACTTTCCTATGGCTGAAAGCATGAATAACATCATGAATTAGAAGCTTGTACGGTAGAGGAACACTGCCTTTCTTCATCATTGGCTCATTTGCGTGCCCTTTGTAGCCCATTCTGAAGAAACATCCCTTAACCACCCTTTCCTCGAAGCTAATAGGATATTTACATCGTCATTGAACGCTAAGACCCTTCGTATATCAGCTTCTGTGATAAAAAATTCCTTATCTTCATTTCTGACACGAACTGCAGACTTAATGACTTTGTTAGCTTCATCGTAGGATGCTGAGTTCCAAAAGAAATAGACTTGCGATCTATATATAACGTGCTTATCCGTTATCGCCTTAGTGATTGGAATTCTACCCAAAAACTTTAAGATCTCTGAAAATGCAGACAACGTATGATAGATCTTCTCGTCCAACGATGTACAAGTATTATGGAACTTGTTAGACGAAAGCTGGATGTTCTGCAGACAAAAACAAACACACCACTTAGAAAATATTTGACAATTTTCATTATTTAACATCAAGTTAGGCCGAAATTGATGCCAAATTACACCAAAAACAACAACTTCGGTCGAACATGTGACTTAAACAAGTTTTTGACATTTTTCCACAAGTTCGGACGAACTTGTATTGATTACAGGTTTTTGTACATTGTTAAACAAGTTCGGGCGAACTTGTTTAAACTAGAAAGATTCTAACATTATGATGACAACTTCGCCCGAAGATGTCTCACACCATCTTCAACAAGTTCGGGCGAACTTTTCATCATCTTCAACAACAAACCTGCAACAATTTTCCCATGTCCAATGACCGTTTTTATGGTTTGTTTAGCATGATTATATGTTTATTAGATCATTTCACCGTTCAGTTCATTCATAACAAACCTAGATCTAACTGATTTTAATGATTCGGTCCAAAACTGTTCAAACATGTACAATTCATGGTTGTTTTATGCAATATATACCTCGGCCATGATTAGAAGTGTGCCAATCACTTATAATCAGGTTCAAATCGGGAAGTATAACGACACAAACTATGCAATTTTACAATTTCTCTTAATCGCCTATTAAGTTCACTCGATGATTGGTAAGACAGATGAACTGTTGATTTGAGCGAACTTGGTTACTTATAGTCGGTCAAGTTCAGGCGAACTTGACAACAATTCATCAATAAACCAACAACTTCGTCCGAAGTTAAGCCATAATGAAATTGTTTAAACTTAGTAACTTCAGCCGAACTTGGTTAATACCAAATTCAAACTTTTTCAGATTTTTCAATTTTAACCCTGAACTTTCACATGTTTACCAGTTATGAAAATCCACTCAGTTGACCAAGTCCAAGTTAATGACCTAGGTTAACCGATTTGTCTGCCGAGTCCAAGTTAATGACCCCGGTTTGACCCGTTATGAACAAACTGATGTTTTCTTCAATTTTTAAAGTTTCAAGTTAATGAACTTTTCATCGTTTTTGAGGGTCCGTTGTACGGATCGATCGGGTCCTAATTTGGCAAACCTAAGGTAAACGTGCGGAATCCGTTTGCATAGGCGACATTGGATACTAGTATGTTACTGATTAACACTGTTTCATTAATAGTAGACGTTACAGATCCTGGAAACACTTGGACAGAGCTTCGCCTCTGTCATGACAAAATCTCTGAATCTTACAAATGAAATGACAAGACCCCCATTTATACATTGTCAAGTTCGCGGATGAGAGTGCAAGTTCGGGCAAACTTGCTTAGTCAAGTTCGGCCGAACTTGACTTTAACATCACAATTCCAAGCGAACTTGACCTTTAGTATACATAAACTTCGTTATTTCGCTCCTAAATACAGACTCGATATTATACGATGACGTAGGCAACAGACATATGCATCAACAGACTCCCCCTTGGATGTTGCCGTAGTCATCATTCTTCAATTAAGTTCCTGAGTCTTTAGTGTTCTCTTGATCATTATTTCTTGTATAACTTTAACATCCATGATTTTCGTATCGACTACAATCCTTTTCTTTGTTCTTGCGCTTGTCTTGATAAAACTTGAATCAGCATGCTCCCCCTTGCTTTGAGCTTTCTTGTATCTTCAATCAACATTTTTATCTAGCTCCCCCTTAAAATCTACTTCCTGTTTCAATGTTCTTTAAACAATCAAAGAAACATTTCAGATTCAAAATTTGAAACTTTTAAACACAAACAGTTCCAAATTTTAATGACCTTGAATATCTGATTTTATGTTATCAAGTTCAACTTATGATCTTGATTAAAACATTTTGACTCTATACTGATGATTTTGTTCAAATGTAAGTTTCAAATTAATGAACTTTTTAAACCAATTTTCAAAAGTTTTTAAACTTTGTTCAGCAACTTTAGATTTTGAAAATCAGCTTTTCTCCACCAGTGGTCGAAACTAAAGGATAATATAATCTTTTTGTTTTTATGAAATAAATATCAAAACACTAAGTATGTACAAACATATTTACAAATTTTTTTTTATTGAATTTGTGTTAAAGGATCATATCAGTTTTTTGAGACATATCACAAGTACCATTAACCTTTTGAGACTTTAAGCTTTAAAGAAATTTACCTAGATTGTCGATATGTTTGTCCTCTAAAACTTCAACACATTTCTCAATTGTTCCAAGATACGTTATGTAGAATTAAGAAACTTGACTTACTGTGGTTCCCATCTCAGAATATACTCCCGTATCAACATACCCTAGATTTCATCTTACAGGTGAGTATAGCGTAATTGATATCTGTATCTGGGTTGTGCGAGACCTTGAGAGCTCAGGTTAGTACCACCATACCGACAGAGAGATGAAGGCTCAACTTACAAGGTAGTGTTCCAAAATGGAATCTTTTCGTACTACAATTGTAGTATCTTTCGATATTTTCAATTAAATGCAGTTTTAGGGAATTTTTGTAAAAGCATTATAGATGTTCTAAGCTATTGCTTCCGCAAAATCAGAAGAACTTGTATGTCCACTGATGCACTATCGTTTCCCTTTATCCACAAAACTCTTTTTGTGTTTTTCAATGTTTTTGTACTTTTTGCTTTTAATATGTTTTTGGATTTTCTGAAAATTTTTTCTCCCCCAAAAATTCAAAAACATATTTTTGAAAAATTTTTATTTACAGAAAAACATTGACCAACTGATGAGAATCACTTCAATTCTCCATCCATTACTGCTTCACAAATTTCTTTAAATCCTCTCCCCCTCATGATGACAAAAACAATGACACTTTTGTGTTTATAACAATTTATACCCCTGAGTTTTGTCTATTCAACAATGAGGGTTCTGTGAAAATTTTCAAATTTTCTTCAAAAATTTGTAAAATTTTCAAGTAAATGTTATTGGAACATGTTTTCGAAAAATTTTCTCCAAATATTTTTCAAAAATTGTAAAGTAAACGTTATTTAAATGTGTTTTTGAAAAAAATATCCAAAAAATTTCAAAATTTTAAAGTAAACATTTTTTGACCATGTTTTGTAAAAATGTCCTTTATAAATAACATGATAACACGGCCATCTTCATTGTGTGCCACGGAACTCCGTTCTCAGTAATTTGCGTTCATCTCAGATGTTCCTGCACAAAAATTCAAATGATTAGTTGAATAGTGACACCCTAGCCTTTGCAGTCTTAAGCGTTGTTTCTTCAACCTTAATTTTGATTTTCTTTACACATCAGGTTTATTTTGGACTTTCTCAAGATTCGAAAAATCCTCTAAACTTTCAATTTTCACTGATTGTATAAATTCTTTTTCTTTGACCAACCATGATTGATTTTTCGTTAAAGCTTTCTTGAAATACCATGTAGAAACTTTTTGTTCATTAATATTTGAGGATTCACCAGTTTCAAAATTTGAAAACTTAGTAATAACTGGTTTCACCTTGTTTGTAGTTTCTGTACATTGTTTCCAAACCTGAGTTGGTACTATCAAATCTTCAAAATTTTTCTTATTAATATGAACAGGTTTAGGATTGATTTGAAAACATTTTCTAGCAATGTGTCCAGTCTCCACATTTATGACACTTCCTGTTCTCATACTGATCCTTTTTAGCAAACCATACACTCAAATCATAACATTGATTTAAAGTGTCGTAGTCATCTTTCATACTTCTTCTGTAACTTTGATTTGACGTTGAAGCACTGTGGTTCGACCTACACCACTTATTTTCAAATTTTTGTGAGTTTTGTTTTTCAATTGAAAAAGACAAAAAGAATCCGGTGTCACAAAAGGGAAATGATAGTACATCAGTGGACTATCACATTAAGCTAAAGAAATGTAAAGTTTAAAAGTGATAAACAAGTCTTACTGTGGATGTGTCGATAGGCTTAACACATTTAGTAGATTGTTTACGGAATATAAACTAAATTTTACAACTGCTTAATTTTGTGGATTAACACATCTTGGATATATGGACTTACTACTCCGAATTCCGTTTGAGAGATTCCCTGATTTTGAGATACAAGGTCTTTATAGATAGTTGATATCTGGGGTATTATACAAGTTCTTCTGATTTTGCGGAAGCAATAGCCTAGAACTTCTATAATACTTTCGCTATAAACCCCTAAACTGCATGCAATCTTGAAAAGTATCAAAAGATCTAATCATTTGCAGTGTTGAAAAGATTCCTTAAATGAAACACATCTTTAAGTCGAGCCTTCATCTCTTTGTCGATACGGTGGTATTAACCTGAGCTCTCAAGGCCTCGTATTAACCCAGATACAGATATCAGTTACGCTATACTCACCTGTAAGATGAAATCTAGGGAATCTTGATTCGGGAGTATATTCAAGATGTGGGAACCATAGATAAGTCAAGTTTCATAATTCATATCTAACATATCTTGGAACAATTTAGAAACGTAATAAAGTTTAAGTGGACAGATATATCGACAATCTAGGTAAACAAGTTTAAAACTTAAAGTCATCTAAAGGTCAACAGTACTCGTGATATGTCTCAAACAACTGATATGATCCTTAGACACGAATTCACAATTATATGTCTGTAAATATGTTTGTACATAGTTTACTTTGTTCTGTACATAGCTTATCTGCTTTACAGATTAAAACAAAAAACATTTTCAGTGTGTTTTAGCATAAACTTACAAAAATACAAAAAGATTTTGTTTCTACATTGTTTTCAGTAAACCAATGTTGGAGAATAGGTTTTCGAAGTCTGGTAAGGTGCTAAAACTGGTGGGAATCTTATTGACAACGGGCTGGGAGCTAATCTGTAAAAACTGATAAGCCAAAACGATGAAAAGTTCATTAATTTGAAACTTTTTTTTTGAAAAATTCAACAGTTTGTTCATATCGGGTCAAACCGGGGTCATTAACTTGGACTCGGCAGACAAATCGGTTAACCAAGGTCATTAGCTTGGACTTGGTCAACTGAGTGGGTTTTCAGAACTGGTAAAATGTGAAAAGTTCAGGGAATAAAATTGCAACTTGAAAATTTGAAACTTGGTTTAGGCAAGTTCGACCGAACTTGCTTAAAATTTCAAAGTTTTGTAGTAAAACAAGTTCGACCGAACTTGTTTGATAGCTATTGGGTTTGTGTAAGTTCGCCCGAACTTACCATGGGCTTTCAAGAGATTGGGCTTACAAGTTCGGCCAAACTTGCTAGAGTATATATATCAAGCAAGTTCGGCCGAACTTCATTAGTTGTTATCAACAAGTCTCTGAGCGAACTTAGGTTTTTGTGCGATTTGTCAAATTGGTTGATCTAGAGTCGTTGTACTGCCAAAATTTGAATTACTTTAGGTGATTAGCACATGTATTGCAATGGCTGAGGTGAGAAATTGCATTTTGGACCGTAAAATGAACTTAAACGTGTAACCAAGATCTAAAATTGATAAAAAAACTATTAGATCTAGGTGATTTTTGAACAAATTGGACTTCGAATTGTAAAAATCAACAAAATCCGACCATGAAATTGTGCTAAATGTGAACAGATTATTGTGGATTGGATAGGCATGTTTTGGTGAAGAAGTTGACAAGTTCGCCCGAACTTGTTCATCAAGTTCGGCCAAACTTGCATCATAAATCAATATTATTCATTGTTAAACCCTAAGTTCGACCGAAATTAGGTTAATTTTTGAAAATTTGATTTGTATTGAGAAGTTCGTTCGAACTTAGGCAATAAAATTGAGTTGATTAATTACAAGTTCGCCCGAACTTGGGTTATATTGTATGAACAGTTTTTTGTGGCATGTTCGGGCGAACTTGCAGTAATGAGCTTGTAATATCACATCAAGTTCGCCCGAACTTGATGTAATGTGTTGAAATTTTGTAACTTTCTCTCGAAATGCGTGCTAAATGTTTTGCGTTGATTTTCAGGTTCAAGTTCCAGCGCGGGTAATCACGATGGATTATTCTAAATTCCACAACACCTGTATTACGCTTGACAAGGCGTTGTGTCCATCGCTGAAGGAATATGAAAGTATTTTGAAGTTTTTGAAGGATTCATCGCGCTATCACAGAAATAACGGTGTCCTATCGATCGCACATATATCATTTCTGGATGAACGCTAGTCTTAGTGAAGATAAGAAGACTATTAGCTCGACAGTTCAAGTTGGAAACGAAGATAAAAGCATCACGATCACTGAAGAAGATATTCGAAGGATCTTACAATTCAACGACGACAAAGATGATCCGATTTTTCTATATGAGAAAATGGTTCATGGTTGTTTTTATCGAATGGGCTATAAAGGAAACGTTAATAAGCCTACTTTGAAGAAAGGGGAAGTTCCAAACCCTATTTCTCATGCATGCAATCATACACACATTTAGCCATCGTAAAGCAGGTCTCGATGATGTTCAAGATTATATGGCTTGCATGGCTATGACGTTGATTCTGAAAAAGCCGTTCAACTATTCAAAGCTTGTTTTTACTCACATGTCGAAGAATATGGAAGATACAAGATTGTGTTTATATCCAAGATTCGTGCAGATGCTTATTGATGAGAAATTTACTGATATTGCACGTGATCCAAATGACATTCTATACTTTAGTCATCTTGATGAAACTACTGTGAAGAAGTTGCTCAAGTTTCAGAAGCAAGATTCAGCACCAGTGGTAAAACCACTGTTTGGGGCTTTAAAGAATGAAAATTATGTTACGCCAGCAGGGAACAAGTGGAGAAACGATGGTAGTGGTGATGAGAAGGAATTAAATGCTGAAAAAGAATGGTTTGCGACATTCAAGCCGAAAGTTCGCAGCGAATGGTTTCTAAAGGCCGAAGTTGAAAAGAAAAAGAAGCGTACATCCAAGAAAGCTGACACTATGCTTATAGATGAAGATGAGCCTAAAAATGTGCAAACAGAGGCTGGATCTAGTGCAGCAGTTGTGGTTGAAAGCCAAGAAGCAGAAAAGACTACTCAAGAGGACGATGTGATTTCTGCAACTTCTGAGAATGATGAGATAGTGATGATTCGCTTGACAAACAAACAAAGAATCAATTGCTGAAAAGGAAGCTAAAATGGTTAAAGAAACTGATGCTGATTTCGATCCAGAATTAGAATAAGAGTCTGATGAAGAGAGACCAAAGAAAAAAGCAAGAAGAACAAAATCTTCAGCAACAGAAATATCTAAGAAGACTACAGGGTCTCCAACGGCAAACGGAAAGAAAACAATGAAAGCTCATAAACCAGCAAGTCGTAGGTACGTCGGAAAGCCAAAAAGCACAGAAGTCACACAAGAACCTCTGGTGCACAGAGAGAGGAGTCACACAAGAACCTCCTACACAAGAACCTCCTATTATTGTTACAGTTGAAGCAGAACAGCCAGGAGTAACACAAGAACCTCCAGAGTCTGGTTTACTTGAACTTCCGGTGATTCAGTCTCCAGATCCTAAAGTTGTTCATTCTGAAAGCTCAACTCCAAGGAAATCAACTCCAAAGAAGTCTACTCCAAAGGCTGCTACTCCTAAATCAACACCAAAAACACCAAAGTCAAATCTATTTGGTGATATTCCGAATGAGCCGATAGATATTAAAGATTTAGATGATTTCTTTCGTGAAACAGATGTTGATTATCTTGAAAAGCGTGTGAAGATCTTAGAAGATAAAGCAGCAAAGAATGAAGCAGAAAAGGCAGTGCTAATCAAGAAAGTAATCAAAGCTCTATTGAGAAAGAAATGATGGAAGATAAGATCAAGGTGTTGGAAAGCGATCGTGAATTCTTTAAGCCACTGATCGAAAGCTTACAAGATGCCAATGAAAAGCTACAGACAGATATTGCTGAGCTGAAAACCATACAAGCCCTAAATGATAGAAGATTTACAAGGATGCAAAAAAATTTGTCTAACAGCGTTGGCATTGACTTTATTAAGGAATATGATCGTTTGGATGGGCAAGAAGCGAAAGAAAGAGCTGAGAAAGAACTTGCAGAGAGTGGCAAAGGCAAAGATATTGAAGGTGTTGCACCAAAATCTTCTGAAGCTGCTGAAAAGCCTGTTGATAAAAATGTCGAGAAAGCTTCAGAGTCTGAGATTTCTAAGGTTGACGTACGCAACAGACATATGCATCAACAGTTTTTTGTGCATTTTGATTTTATAGATTAGCTTCCAACCCGTTTTCATAAAGATTCCAACAACTTAGCATCATTCCGAACTCCGAAGAACCGCTTTCCATCATTGGCTGTTGAAAACAATGTAGAAACAAAATTGGTATTTGTTAAAATACACATAAATTAGTCCCCCATTTTATCCCCTTTTTACACGTTTTTGGCCGTAAAGTTCAATAATTAGATACTTTATTACGTATGTTTTCATTTACAGGCCTTAAACAGCGTGCCGGATAAGAAGATGCAGAACACAAGGATTTTCCAGGCGAAATGGCAAAGTTGCGGACTTTCTGTGAAGATTCAGATAGTGCACGGCCGTGCAGAGGATTGGCACGGCCGTGCCAACCCAGATCAGAAGGGCTGCACCGAGCGTGCAAACCTTGGTGCAAGCTTTGTTCAAGGCGTGCACGGCCGTGCGGAAGGGTAGCACGACCGTGCGGAGTTGTTTTCCTCGTGTGCACTGCCAGTGCGATCCCTAGTGCCAGCTCATCTATGACACGCACGGGCGTTCCTATCTTGGCATGGCCGTGCCATTTTCAAAACCTTATCCGGATAAGATGAGGTCACCAAATTGCGCTAATAGTGCACGGCCGTGCGAATAAAGTGCACGGCAGTGCGAGACCCAAATTGTTATAAAAACAGGGCAGAACTCACTGATCGCAGACTGGACTTTTTGGGAGCGTTTTCTGGCGATTTTTGGGCTTCGGTAACAACATGTTTTGCTCCGATTCAAGCCCCCATTGTGCCTAGAAGCTCCTTTATCATCTGGTTCTTCAATCTTTAGCTTGTCTATGGTTTGATTCTTGAATCTTTCCATAATTTTGATTATGTTTAAAGCTTTTAGATTGTTGTTTACGTAATGTTGTAGCCTCATGGCAAAAACACTTTGAATTTCTTGCTTGTTAAAAACCATTAGATGTTAATTATGTTTGTAATGACACTTAACAACTTTTTATGTTAATCCTTGATGATTGTTTTGCAACCTTGTTATTGATATTGGATTCTTGATTATAGTTAATTGCCTTGGATGATTAGTTTATTGTTGGTTAGGATATTTGAAAGAAGAGGCTTAATTAATCTTGCATTAGTGAACTTTTAGCTTAGTTAAAAATGTTCACCCCACGAGACTAGAAATGGGTATTGGGTTAATAAGGGGTAATTAATATTAATCAAGAGTGTTTTCCGTCACGTAAGGGCCTTAGCGGGTTAGATGGTGTCGTTATGATTCTTACATAAAGCATACGCTTAGTTAGTAGTGTCGGCCAAAATTGCTTTCTTAGTGAATTTATGCTTAAGATTCGTAAAATGAACTTGGTTGTGATTTAATCTAGTTTATGCTTGTCTCGGTGGTTGCATTGTGTTTATCGGTGTCTCTTTCCTTGATTAAGTGAGGCTAGAAAACTCTTAACGGATGACTAACTTATCTTTAGGGGATTTTCATAGACATTCATCAATAGGGCGTTAAGAACAATTTTAGGTGGTTAAAGTGTGTTTATCGTTTTAACTTTCCAAAGAGTTTCATGTAGGATTCCCGAAAGGGATACTAATTGTCTTTGAAAAATGGAAAATTGACCAAGTGACTTCATGGCATATCCGACTTAATTAACATATTCCAGTTGTTCATAAAGCAAGGCTATACTTATATTCTTCATATTTGGAGTCTATTATTTTTACAAAAAGAAAAAGAAACAAAAATCATATGTTTTAGTCATTTACTAGCTTAAACACTTAATCAACCTATCTTTTCTACCGGTAGAATAATGACAAAGGTTTAGTACTTTTGCTTCTCGCCCGCATCCATGGATCGATACTTGGTTCTTACCGATACTTTACTACATATATGACGGGGTACACTTGCCCTTTCGTGTGTGTTTTAATCTTGAAGTATAAATCATTTTTATAAATTTAAAACCGAATCGTGTGTAGAATTCATTGTAAAAATATGTATATACATGCACACGTCAAGTTTTTGGCGCCGTTGCCGGGGATGTGGCGAGTTTTAGGAACGACCCGAGTCAATATTTTACCGGTGTACATACTTGTGAATACTCGTAAATATTTTCTATCTCATTTATTAATTCGTTTGCAAATATTATTTCTAGCCGATTTAATTTATTCAATTTTTGAATTTCGTCAAACATTTATCCGATGTTATTCCATTTATTTGTTCGAATTCGAACTAATTATTCGTTTATTTGTTGAATTTTTGGAACCGTGAAATAATATTGTTAATGACCGGTTCGAGCGTTTTTATTAGTTTGGGATTTTTTTAAAATTTTTGACACACCTCCGATTTTATAGTTAAAAACAGAAAATTCATTGCTATTACAGCAACAAAAAAAAATTATTATAATAATAAATATTCATGCATGGCTGTTTTTCGATCGTAGGTTGATGTCCTCAACCCCCGCACCCGCCGCTGTTGAACCATCTGACGAAGCGAACGTGATCGAGGAGGCGACTTCGAGAGAGATCTCGTGCGGTTGCGCAGCAGCTGGAGGCAGACAGGGACGAGCCGGTGGTATCCTCTGAGACCGAGAGCTCAGAGGACGAAGGTAGCACAACCATGGTGGATGACGATAGGCCATTGAATGAGAGAACCAACCCGGAGGTGGAGGTTTGAAGCCGAGCATCGCCCGACCGATGATAGTAGCGCTTAATTTTGAAATAAAATCTAGTATTATTAACATGGTGCAAAATTCTGTGCAGTTTGATGGACGAGAGCATGAGGATCCCGATAGACATATTGCTTCATTTTTGGAAGTATGTTCTACTTTCAAGATACGGGATGTTTCAGATGACGCAGTTTGCTTGCGGCTTTTTTTGTTTTCTTTGCGAGACAAAGCTAGATCTTGGCTGATGTCACTTCCAGCAGGGTCCATCAGGACTTGGGATGATTGGCGGAGTTATTCATGCAGAAGTATTTTCCGCCAGAGAAGACGACGAAGCTTAGGAATCGTATCATGACGTTTCGACAGGATGACGATGAGTCCTTACATGCAGCTTGGGAGCGATTTAGGGATTTGTTACTTGATGTTCCGCACCACGGTCTTTCCAAAAGACAGTTAGTGTTGACTTTTTACCAGGGCCTAAACTATGATACGCATGAACGTTTAGATGTGTGTGCAGGTGGCGATCTAGGACGAAGACGCCAAATGAAGCTTACACGATTATCGAGAAAGTTGCGTTAAAATCGAGTTCACGTCATGGTGGAGAGAGGAACCGTTCATCATCATCCGCAGGAGTCCATGTGTTGACGAATATACAGCTATTCGCACAGATCGCGGCGTGGCGGCAAATCGATAAATCCAGCGTGGGACAGACAGTCGGATGTGCCAATGCGAGTTTCGCACAGCATGGCCATGTGACAAGGAGCTATGTTTGCAGGCTAGAGGAGGTAAGCTTCGTCAGCAATCAAGCAAGGCCGCAAAATAATCCTTACAGCAACACGTATAATCCGGGATGGAAGAATCACCCGAACTTTGGGTGGAAGGCAAACACGGGTAATCAAAACCCGCTCGGATTTAGTCAGCGAGCTCTAGCACAAGTAGGCTCAAGGCCAGTCATTTCAGCCGTACAATCAATCCTACCAGACCCAACCTTATTCATACCAAAATCAGGGATCCGGGAGTAGTTCTCAGCAACAAGGCTCTTCGGATAATTCTAAGTGGAGGAGATGATGGCCCAGCTTCTGAGTAGCTCTACTAGTGCGAATCAGCTAGCCGAGAAACGTTACCAGCAAAACGAAGAACGTTTCTTGGCTCACGAGGGAGAGATGCGGAGTGAGAAGGCCTCGATTCAGAATATCAAGAATTAGGTAGGTCAGTTGGCAAAGATGATGTCGGAGAGACCCCCGGGTGGTCTTCCAGGCAACACAGAGCCGAATCCACGAGGGCATGTAAATGTCGTGATGACGAGGAGTGGGAAAACCACGGGACCTGACATATCGGCATCACCACTGATCACTAAGACGATCCAGACTGACGCCTCGGGCGAGGTGCACACTAGGCTAGACCCTGCAAGTACCGCACAGCCCCGTGAGCCAGTCAAAGATTATACTCCTCCAGTTCCGTACACAGGCAGTCCAAAGAAGTAGAAGAATAAAGAATAATATGGTAAGTTTCTAGAGTTGTTCAAACAGTTGCGTATAAACATACCATTTGTCGAGGCTTTAGCTCAAATGCCTAAGTACGCGAAGTTCCTGAAGGACATCCTCTCAAACAAGCAGAAACTTGAGGACATGTCCTGTGTAGTGATGCATGAGAGTTGCTCTGCTATTCTGCAAAACCGTCTGCCAACAAAGATGGGAGACCCAGGTAGTTTCACATTGCCTTGTCTCATTGGTAATATGTCGGTTAGTCACGCATTGGCGGATTTGGGAGCAAGCATTAACCTTATGTCATATAAGGTTTTTGCTAAGTTAGATCTAGGTGAGCCATCACCTACTAGGATGAGCATTCATTTAGCAGATCGTTCCATAAAGTATCCACATGGATTTGTCGAGAATATGCTTGTCAAGATTGACAAGTTTGTGTTTCTGTGGACTTTGTCATTTTGGACATGGATGAAGACTCTAGGGTACCTCTGATACTCGGGCGGCCGTTTTTGAACACAGCCTGGACGATAGTAGATGTAGCTGCAGGGAAGATTACACTCCGAGTGAATGACGAGCATGTGACCTTCGACATAAAGCGGTCGATGCAACACCCCAGAGTCAGGATGATGCTCTGTATTATATAGACATTGTTGATACTTATGTGAGCAGCGATTTCCAGCGGACGATCGAGGAGATTGATTCAGAGCCATCCGTTGAAGATCCTCCATCCTTGGAGCTTAAGGAGCTTCCGCCACATCTTGACTATGCGTTTCTAGACGAGGAGCGCCGTTTGCCGGTTATCATATCAGCATCTTTGTCGAGCGAGGAAAAGAGCAAACTTCTCGAGGTACTGCGACTTCATAAGAAAGCCTTAGCGTGGAAGATCATGGACATTAAAGGAATCAATCCTTCATTCTGCACTCATAAAATTCTTATGGAGGAGGATGATTACAAGCCGTGTGCGCAGCCACAGAGAAGACTAAACCCGAACATGCAAGAAGTTGTGAAAAAGGAGGTGATTAAGTTGCTAGATGCGGATTTAATCTATCCGATCTCTGATTCAGTTTGGGTTAGTCCCGTACAGGTAGTGCCCAAAAAGGGTGGTATGACGGTAGTTACAAATGATAGGAACAAACTTATTCCGACCCGTACGGTCACGGGATGCGAGTTTGCATCGACTATCGCAAACTCAACGATGCCACCCGCAAGGAGCACTTCCCGCTTCCATTCATCGACCAGATGTTGGAACGTCTGTCGAGGAAGTCTTATTACTGCTTTCTGGATGGGTTCTCCGGGTACTTTCAGATTCCTATCGCTCCTGAGGACCAGGAGAAGACTACTTTCACATGTCCCTTCGGCATATTCACCTACCGGCGCATGCCTTTCGGGTTGTGCAATGCACCGGCTACCTTCCAACGCTGCCAGATTGCGATTTTCCATGATAAGATCGAGATTCCATGGAGGTGTTCATGGATGACTTTTCAGTGTTTGGGTATTCCTTCGATCATTGCTTGGACAATTTGAAAAAGATATTAAAAAGGTGTGAGGAGACGAGTCTTGTGCTTAATTGGGAAAAATGCCACTTTAAGGTGAGAGAGAGCATAGTACTTGGGCACAAGATCTCATGAGCATGTATGGAAGTTGACCCAGCGAAAGTCGATATCATTTATGAACTTCCACCTCGGTTAGAGTAATACGGAGCTTTCTCGGTCGTGCAGGGTTCTACAGGCGATTCATCAAAGATTTCTCGAAAATCGCTAGACCCATGACCCGTTTGTTGGAAAAGGATGCTCCGTTCATTTTTTGTGACGAGTGCTTGAAGGATTTCGACCTTCTTAAGCGGAAGCTCGTAGATGCCCCTATACTGGTCGCACCGGATTGGACCTTACCATTTGAGATCATGTACGATGCTAGTGATTACGCGATAGGGGCCGTGTTAGGACAGCGGAAGGATAAGCACTTCCACCCGATCTACTACGCCAGCAAAACTCTTCATGATGCACATGAGAATTACACTACCACGGAGAACGAGCTTTTGGCAGTAGTTTTTGCATTTGATAAATTTAGATCGTACCTACTGCTGTCCAAGACGATTGTGTACACTGATCACGCAGCCATTCGATATCTAGTTTTGCAAGCAGGATGTTAAACTGCGTCTTATCAGGTGGATCCTATTGTTGCAAGAGTTTGACATCGAGCTTCAAGACAAGAAGGGATCATTGAATGTAGCGGCCAATCATCTTTCTAGACTTGCGCACGGAGATGCGGAGAGAGCATGGGAGGAGCTGATAAATGACAATTTCCCCCACGAGTTTCTCATGAGTGTAGAGGTGAGTGAGGACATGCCTTGGTTTGTGGATTTTGCGAACTATCTTGCGTGTGGGATCCTTGTTAAAGGACTTACACATCAGCAGAAGAGGAAATTTTTCACAGATCTCAAGTACTACATTTGGGATGACCCTTATCTATTTCGAGTTGGTGCGGATCAGGTGATTAGGAGGTGCGTTTCTGGAGAGGAGGCGAATAGCATCCTGTGCCATTGTCACGAGGGACCTACCGGAGGTCATCACGGTGCGAACTACACCGCGAAAAAGGTGTTGGACTCTGGGTTTTATTAGCCTACTATCTTCCGTGACATGCAGAGATGGGTCAGTGCGTGCAATGTGTGCCAGAGAGCCATTAATATATTACCTCAGCAGTGGATCCAGGTTTGTGAAGTCTTTGATATATGGGGTATAGACTTCATGGGTCCATTTCCCCCCTCACGTGGGAATAAATACATCCTGGTTGCGGTAGACTATGTATCGAAGTGGGCAGAGGCATAAGCTTTGGCCACCAATGATGCCAGGGTAGTCGTGAGGTTTTTGAAGAGTTTGTTTGCCCGGTTCGGTGCTCCGAAAGCACTAATGAGTGACCGAGGGACCCATTTTTGCAATACGCAGCTTGATAGAGCTTAGTCCCGTTATGGTGTACACCATAGGTTACCCACGCCCTATCATCCACAAACAAGTGGGCAGGTGGAGGTCGCGAACCGGCGATTGAAAAGAATCCTTGAGCAGTCGGTTAGTAAAAACCGCAAGGATTGGTCAGACAAGTTGGATGAAGCGCTTTGGGCATTTAGGATAGCGTACAAAACACCTATATGGACTACTCCCTTTAGGTTGGTTTACGGCAAAGCGTGCCATCTGCCGGTGGAGTTGGAGCATAAGGCGTTGTGGGCATTGAAAGTGGCGAACTTGGACTTGAAAAGCGGAGGTGAAGCCCAGTTTTTACAAATCCATCAGCTTGAGGAGTTGCGGAATCACGCCTATTAGAGCTCCGTGTTGTACAAAGAACGGACCAAGAGATTGCACGACAAGCGCTTGAAGGACCAAAAACAATTCCAAGCGGGAGATCTTGTGTTGCTTTATAACTCACGGTTGCGTTTATTTCCGGGAAAGTCATACTCTAGATGGACGGGACCATACACGGTGAAGGAAGTGTTCCCATATGGAACCATCGTAATTGAGAATGCGGATGGTGTAACTTTTAAAGTCAACGGTCATAGGTTGAAGCGATACATTGGCGGACCGGTTGACTCGGAGGTAGAGATGATTGATCTATACACCCCGCACGCGTACTAAGTGTGGGGAGGAGAGTCTATGCTACTGACTCGATGATAAAAAATGTAGCATGCGCATTCTGCGCGCGTAGGGGTAGTTTTGTCTTTATTTACAGTTTTTACGTTTTTCGTAGTTTCGGTGTATTTTTCGGTCTTTGGGTAGTTCGTGCAGTTTTGATACATGTCTTATAATGTTCCGAAGTTGAAATTTTGCGCAAACAGTTAATAACCAGCAAATTTGAGTGATTCTGTGGTAAAAAGTGAGTTGGAAGCATTTTGTCCGAATCTGTCTGAGAAACTGCCAGGTAGCGCACGGCCTGCATCTGCATAGCACACCCATGCCAGCCCAGGTGCCGGGCATGCACGCCCGTGCCCACAGGCTCGCACGACCGTACGATCCGAGACTTCGACTGCACACCAGTTCACTCAAAGGGCCGCACAGCCGTGCCAAATCTCGTACACCCGTGCGCGTGAAAAAGTGTACAGTAGTTAGACACGGGTATAAGGGTAACTTTTCACTCAAAAACTTCATAAAACCCTAAGGCAGACGTGTGCAGCCGCTCCAAACCTCTCTTTTCTCAAAACCCATCACTTTTTGCATGGTTTCCTTCAATTTCTTCGAACAAGGTATGAATCCCTTCATCATTTCTCATTGTAATCATGTTTCTAGTCCAGATTTGGGTTTTAGTCCGAGAAAATTTGGGGTTTACTTCATAATCACAAACTAAACCCTAGTTTTGAACTAATTGTGCAAAATCGCAAGTCTAATCATGAACCCGTGGTCCATTCTGTTAAAAAGTAGTTTGTTTTGAGATAAATTGGTTGAAATTGGTGAATGGACCATTTTTTAGCGATCTGCAGCGGATGCACTACCATGCCGTCTCCTAGCACTTCCGTGCGAAGCTTGATGTAGGCTGCATCAGTCTTGCGATCTTGTGCCGCACGGTCATGCCAACTTCTCGCATGGCCGTGCGCGACCGAGAAACACAAACCCTGATCAGTGCTTTTAAGACGCACGCCCGTGACAAAACCTCGCACGGCCGTGCTCCACCTGAACAGCAAAACGAACAAAATGTTCGTAACGCGCTGTTCTGATGCCGGGACCTGAAATTTTTCAGCGTGTTCTTATTTTTCTGCTATCTTATGTGTAGATGAATCATTCTTTCCTCGTTTTCGACCCCGAAAACAACCAGGACCGCCCCTGCATCAACAAACATCAAGCTTTGTGGAACCGAAGAAACAAAGTCGGTATACTAAGGAGGTTGAGTTGGAATACAATTCAAGCACTGAACCAAACCGATAGGCTTACCGAGATGATTTCTGTGCCTATGTCGCGACTACTAAATATCCGACGACCGGTTTACTTGGAACTCACTTTGGAGTTCCTCGCCTCATACAGTTACGCGAAACCAAGGATAGGTGAGGACCCCGACTTCCAACACGCCAAGAGAGTGAGGTTCAGGCTTGGAGGTCAGTGGCATAATTGGTCAGTTGCAAGGCTCGAGAAAAGGTTGGGAATCTACACCACGGAGGAGCTAGACTCCAACCTGTTCACTTCCATCAGTGGTTTTGACAATGACACTGCTAGAGCTGCATTTTGGGCTCAAGTGGCGGTCGGACCAGAGTATAATCCCCGAACAGCCAAAGCAACACGCTTCAGAGATACACTCCTTAGGGTACTCCACCAGGTCATTAGTTACACTGTTGCTGGCCGTATGGACAGTTCCGGGAACTGTCCCACCCCTGACTTGATCTTCTTGTATTCGATTGTTAATGGGGTGCATGTTAACCTTGCTGCACGCATGGCGGAATTTTTTGTAAGCAGCATGGGCAAGACAGACGAGGTGCTGAATGGTCTCACCTTGGTCACTGCAGGGGTTGATATTGATCTTCGCGCACTAAAGTTTATGGGGCTGACGGTGGACACCGATAATTGCCCCAGGCTGAGAGGATTGCAGGGGGAGATATGGAATCCTCTACCACCATAGCAGGAAGAAGAAGAAGAAGAAGAAGAGCAGGTTTACATGGAGCATGATCTCGACGAGGAACACGAGTTCATGCCGCCACCACCCCAGCATCAGCAGTATCAGCAGCAGTAGTGGCCACCGGGCATCCCTTCTTTTCCAGAGTTCTACCAGCAGTTTGATCAGATACGGGTGAACCAGGAAATCATGAGACAGGAGATGCGCACCGAGTTTTCATATATTTTCGGCGGCTTGCATAACGCTTTTGTTGATGCACTATTGTGTTCGTCACTTGTCGAATAGGCTAGATTGAGCGTGTGTTAAATATTGTATAGGTTAGAATCGAACACACGACCGAAATATGGAGATTACAGTGTAAAAGGGAACAAGTTCGCCCAAACATGACCTGCAGAGGTCAAGTTCGCTCGAACTTGACATGTGGCAGTCAAGTTTGCTCAAACTTAACATGTGGCAGTCAAGTTCGCCCGAACTTGACATGTGGCAGTCAAGTTCTCCCGAACTTGTCCTCCCATCCACATGTCAAGCGAACTTGTACGTTTCCCTATAAATAGGTGGTGTGTGTTCATTTGTCATTTGAGTTTTTGCCATATCCACGGGGAGGTGTTGCCGGATTCTCTCCAGGAACTCCGGCAGCTGGACTTATAAAGATGTATACTCTTTCGGTATGAATGAAGTCTTCCGCTGTATTCTCTTTCTACTCCATTCTTAATAACATTTTACCGAATCGGTTTACGTTTACGCATTAACTTCCGTCTAGAACCGCCTGATCTCAGACCTTCAATTGGTATCAGAGCTACGGTTATCACCTACGCTCATGAATTCGGACATTTATGGACATTAGGAGGGGTTTTGGACGTAAAACTTGAAATGAACATACAATCCACGGATTAAAAGTAAAATTGAAAGGATAGGATTGTTAGAAAGTCATTTTCGATAAGATCTATGGTGGATTCATCTCGAAATTCGAAGAAATAAGGATTCTGGATATAAAAATGTGAAAAAAGGCTGATTTGGGGGACCAAGTTCGACCGAACTTGACAAGGATTTTCAATATTTCTCATCAAGTTCGAGTGAACTTGACACTTTTTGACAAAGTTCGCCCGAGCTTGGTTAATTTTCAAGAAATTTCATCAAGTTTGCCCAAACTTGACTGAAATTTCATCAAGTTCGCCCGAACTTGACTGAAATTTCATCAAGTTCGCCCAAACTTGTGATCAAGTTTGCTTGAACTGGGTGTTGGCCAACCAAGACCAAGTTCACCCGAACTTCACTGGATTTTAATGAAATTATAGTTACAAGTTTGCCCGAACTTGTTGCTTAAATTTCTTATACTTTGATACAAGTTCGCCCGAACTTGTTGAAAAGTGATTCTTACACAAGGCATGGAATAATTTTGTTGATCGTATTGATGGGATGAGTGTCCAGAAAAAATTAATTTTATCGAGTTTTGGAAGACCGAAGCGGGAGGTTCGAGGACACCGCCTAGAGCTTCAGAGTACAGATTTGGTGATACGGTCATAAAATTTTGAAGATAACGAGAGAGTCATTGATACCAGTGCAGAATGTTGATCATTTGGGTTTCATGAGTAGTAATGGGCCTAAACATTAAATCCGCATTTGTTAAATAATGGAAGTTCCGGATTTCAGGGGGAATTTCAGTGAAACTTTCAGTATGGTCAGAACTTGCAAAAATGAGGGGGAATAAAAAATTTTCAATATTTAAAGATTTCGGTATTTTTGAAATTCTGGATTGCTGCAACAGTATCCGGGTGGTTACCAATTGCAGATTATCGGGAAATGTAAAGGATCGAGATTCATCGGGTGATCACAGGAAGTTCTGAGTTTTCAGTTCATGATACAGAGTGATGCTTAAGGGTTAGAGTCCTGATCTCCGGTGTAGGAACAGTTAGCTGGATTAGCAGTCGTTAGTACCAGTGAGGAACTGAGGACGTTCAAAACGTTCGGTGATGATCTTAGGAATTAATGACTAGCTCCGCAGACGGATGGTTTCAAAATTACCAAGGAAATCTAATGATAACCTTTGGTGACCATTATTTTTAGTCTTCAAGCAGATGAATCATTCTTCTCTTTGGACTATCCGCCGTTGGATGATGATGTTTAGTGATTAAGTGGCGTTGGTCTACCGGAGGTAGCTATATATCTGTCATTGTGACTGAAGAGGAAGAATGTGATTTTGGTCACGGACGTATGTTTCCCAGATTTGATGCTTTACCAGATTATTTGTTTCCGATGAAGATTTGCTGATTGAGCAGATTACCGATTTGCTAATCAAATCCTTCTGAAGGGTGCTTAACTGTTATTACGGAAATCGGGATTTGGATTTTCGAGGATATTTGTTCATTTGAAGTTTTCCAATGCGGTGATTCGAAGTTTCTATCAATTGCCGGTTGAGTTTTTGATACTTTAGGAGTGTGCGGAATAAACTCTCGATGCTCAACGCTTATCAAAAACTGAACTCGGATGCGGTTATCGTCGAAACGAAGAAGCTGCTTCATTGATTAGCTTCGACTTGATGATTATTCAAGAAAATATGATTGATCGAGCAAATCAGAGGAGATCGGAAACCGTGCAACCAAAGATCTGAACTGGAGATTTCGGCGGAATTGAAAGTTGTTAATGCAAACTCAGATCATCAATTAAGGGGGAATTTGTTGGCGCGTCTCGACAACATCGACAAACACCTTGATTGAAGTTGCAGAATATTCAAACACTCAAAGTTTTGAAGTTCAAGATCAAGCTTCGACAGTAACGAACAAGTGTGTGTTGAATATTGTATAGGTTAGAATCAAACACACGACCGAAATACGGAGAGTACAGTGTAAAAGGGAACAAGTTCGCTCAAACTGGACATGTGGAAGTCAAGTTCGCTCAAACTTGACATGTGGCAGTCAGGTTCGCCCAACTTGACATGTGGCAGTCAAGTTCACCCGAACTTGTCCTCCTATCCACATGTCAAGCGAACTTGTATGTTTCCCTATAAATAGGTGGTGTGTGTTCATTTGCTATTTGAGTTTTTGCCATCCCTACGGGGAGGTGCTGCCGGATTCTCTCCAGGAAGTCTGGCAGCTGGACTTATAAAGATGTATGCTCTTTCGGTATGGATGAAGTCTTCCGCTGCATTCTATTTCTACTCCATTCTTAATAACATTCTACCGAATCGGTTTACGTTTACGCATTAACTTCCGTCTAGAACCGCCTGATCTCAGACCTTCAGCTTTCCCGAACTACTTCGGAGATCCTCCACAGTTCCCGTTTGGGAACCCGGGTGACTGTGAAGAGGCGGGTGCATCTGACACTCGCCATGACGAGGATGACGAGTAGTAGGGAACGTTCACGCCTGATGCTGCTATCTTTCAGTATTTTCTTTTCATGTCTTTAGGTTGTTATCTATTTTGGGGTGTTCATTTTGGTTGTCTTTTCAAACACCCTCGGATATGTACATTCGTTAGACATCTGTTTTCTTTATTTCTATGTTTTTATGTGTGGATGGTATTAGTACTTTTATCATTTATGTTTTAGCTTTGCGATCAATGTGTTGTCTTTTTGGGTTGTGTTTTGTGGTGATGTGTATACAGGTATTTGGAGTACGCACTGGCGAGGCACATGCTTGCGAGTTGAAGAATCACTCTTGCACCTTCTTCGTTTTCAGGGGAGTATTATCCACCCTTTCTCTAGTTTTGGGTTTCGTATTGGGGACAGTGCGAAGTTCAAGTGTGGGGAGGGGTTACTTGCGTAACTTTGTTTGTCCGCAAAAAAAATCAGAATTATCTATTGATTAAATAAACCGGTTAGTTGTGGTTTTAGAAAGCATTAGATACGATAAAGAACCGACAAGCCGAATAAAAATCCAAAAGATATTTAAAAGGGTGACAAACAAAAGAACGACTTGCATGTTAAATTTCACACTTTTACCTGATCATTTCGTTATGTGATCATTGTTTGAGCCTTATATTCATTATATGTTTATTCATTTCGGAAAAAGAGTGAGCCGAATGTCTCGTATGATTTAGAACTTGTCATTAGCATACTTGTCGAGACCATAAACGTGTGAAATTGTGTAGAAGTGATAAAGGCACTTAAGACACCCTTCTTGTGTTGACCCTTTTTCATTTATTTATATCCGTTACCCACCATTACCGACTAGTTCACCATGTTGAGCCTTTCCCGTGTTTTTTCCGGTTTCACCCATTTTTAGCCCACTTAGCCAAATTTATCCGTTTTATTTTTAAATCTTAGTGTTAAAACTCGGTTAAAGTTGTTGTTTAACTAAGCATTACTTGTAGATTATCTTTGCAAAAAAAACCCAACAAATAAAGACGAAGACGACAAAAGTTTGAGCAATTTTGAGTGCAAAAACAGTAGATTATTGTCGACTAGCTCGAAGATTACGAAAATCATCTTCCACGCGTTACTTATGTGTAGTTCTTATATATTTTTGCTTGTTGAACGCAACTACCGAGTTTTATCCATCTGACCACTTTTAAACGTCCATTCCATACCCTTCACCCTAGCCTATCGTTACAACCCGTGAAGACCTCTTGATTTGCACTTTTTCGCATGTTACTTGGTGAAGCTAAGATCTTTTTTGACAAGCTTATGATATTATGCGATTCATTGTCAAGGCATCGAGCTTTTACACATACACATCTTCTGTATGTTTCCCAAAAATATAGCCGAGTGTGTGTGAACATTTTGAGATGTGTGAATATTAGCATGCTAAGTCAATCGAATGTGGAATCATGGTTTTTAGTTATCTTTACATATGTTTGCATAGGCTTGTTTGGTTCAAATTATTTGACGATGTTTTTCAAAAAACCGACTAACCTTGTTGTAAGCATATTAATTTATTAGCTTGTAAATTATTAAATCTTGTTCAAAGTTATGTTTTATTTCAGTTTGCTTGAGGACAAGAAAAGTTCAAGTGTGGGGAGGTTTGATATTTGTTAAAATACACATAAATTAGTCCCCCGTGTTATCCCCTTTTTACAGGTTTTTGGACGTAAAGATCAATAATTAGATACTTAATCACGTATGTTTTCTTTTACAGGCCTTAAATAGCGTGCCGGACAAGAAGATGCAGAAAACAAGGATTTTCCAGGCGAAACGGCGAAGTTGCAGACTTTCTGTGAAGATTCAGATAGTGCACGGCCATGCAGAGGATTGGCACGGCCGTGCCAACCCAGATCAGAAGGGCTACACTGAGCGTGCAAACCCTGGTGCAAGCTTTGTTCAAGGCACGCACGGCCTTAGGGTGGCACAACCGTGCAGAGTTGTTTATTCCTCGTGTGCACCACCAGTGCGATCCCTAGTACCAGCTCATCTCGGACATGAACGGCCGTGCCAATCTTGGCATGGCCGTGCCATTTTCAACACCTTATCCGGATAAGATGACGTCACCAAATTGCGCTAATAGTGCATGGCCGTGCGAGACCAAAATTGTTATAAAACATGGCAGAACTCACTGATCGCAAACTAGACTTTTTGGGAGCGTTTTCTGGCAATTTTTAGGCTCCGGTAACAACATGTTTTGCTCCGATTCAAGCCCCCATTGTGCCTAGAAGCTCTGTTATCATCCGGTTCTTCAATCTTTAGCTTATCTATGGTTTGATTCTTGAATCTTTCCATAATTTTGATTATGTTTCAAGCTTTTAGATTGTTATTTATGTAATATTGTAGCCTCATGGCAATAACTCTTTGAATTCCTTGCTTGTTAAACAACCATTAGATGTTAATTATGTTTGTAATGACACTTAACAACTTTTTATGTTAATCCTTGATGATTGTTTTGCAACCTTGTTAATGATATTGGATTCTTGATTATAGTTAATTGCCTTGGATGATTAGTTCATGGTTGGTTAGGATATTTGAAAGAAGAGGCTTAATTAATCTTGCATTAGGGAACTTTTAGCTTAATTAAAAATGTTCACCCCACGAGACTAGAAATGGGTATTGGGTTAATAAGGGGTAATTAATATTAATCAAGAGTGTTTTTCGTCACGTAAGGGCCTTAGCGGGTTAGATGGTGTCGTTAAGAATTCTTACATAAAGCATAAGCTTAGTTAGTAGTGTCGGCTAAAATTGCTTTCTTAGTGAATTTATGCTTAAGATTCGTAAAATGAACTTGGTTGTGATTTAATCTAGTTTATGCTTGTCTCTGTGGTTGCATTGTGTTTATCGGTGTCTCTTTCCTTGATTAAGTGAGGCTAGAAAACTCTTAACGGGTGACTAACTTATCTTTAGGGGATTTTCATAGACATTCATCAATAGGGCGTTAAAGAACAATTTTAGGTGGTTAAAGTGTGTTTATCGTTTTAACTTTCCGAAGAGTTGTCATGTTAGGATTCCCGAAAGGGATACTAATTGTCTTTGAAAAATGGAAAATTGACCAAGTGACTTAGTGGTATATCCGACTTAATTAACATATTCTGGTTGTTCATAAAGCAAGGCTATATTTATATTCTTCATATTTGGAGTCTATAATTTTTACAAAAAGAAAAAGAAACAAAAATCTTATGTTTTAGTCATTTACTAGTTTAAACACTTAATCAACCTATCTTTCTACCGGTAGAATAATGACAAAGCTTTAGTACTTTTGCTTCCGCCCGCATCCATGGATCGATACTTGGTTCTTACTGATACTTTATTACATATATGACGGGGTACACTTGCCCTTTCGTGTGTGTTTTAGTCTTGAAGTATAAATCATTTTTACAAATTTAAAACCGAATCGTGTGTAGAATTCATTGTAAAAATATGTATATACACGCACACGTAAAAAATCTTTTTGAATTTTTGAAAGTTTATGCTAAAACACACTGAAAATCTTTTTGGGTTTAAATCTGAAACCAAATAAGCCATGTGCAAACATATTTACAAACATATTTTTGTGAATTCGTGTCTAAGGATCATATCAGTTTAATGAGACGTATCACCAGTACCGTTGACCTTTTGATGACTTTAAGTTCTAAACTTGTTTACCTAGATTGTTGACACTTAAACTTCGACATATTTCTCAATTGTTCCAAGATATCTTAGTTATAATTATGAAACTTGACTCAACTATGGTTCCCATCTCATAATATACTCCCGCATCAAGATTCCCTAGATTTCATCTTACAGGTGAGTATAGCGTAATTGATGTATGTATCTGGGTTATACGAAGCCTTGAGAGCTCAGGTTAATACCACCATATCGGCAAAGAGATGAAGGCTCGACTTTAAGGTGTGTTCCAATTAAGGAATCTTTTAAGCACTGCAATTGATTAGATCTTTCGATTCTTTCAATTTTTTTGCAGTTTAGGGATTTTTAGCAAAAGCATTATAGAAGTTCTAGGCTATTACTTCCGCAAAATCAGAAGAACTAGTATAATACCCCTGATATCAATCATCTATAAAGACCTCGTATCTCAGAATCAGGCAATCTCTCAAACGAAATTTCGGAGTACTAAGTCCATATCTCCGAGAGATGTTAATCCACAAGCTTAAGCAGTTGTAAAATTTAGCTTATATCCCGGAAACAATTTACTGAATGTGTAAAGCCTATCGACACATCCATAGTAAGACTTGTTTATACTTTTTAAACTTTACAATTCCATAGCATACTGTGATAGTCCACTGATGTACTATCATTTTCTTTTTGACACAAATTCTTTTTGTCTTTTTCATGTTTTTTGTACTTTTTGGTTTTCATATGTTTTTGTATTTTCTCAATTCATTTCTCCCCCTAAAATCAAAAACATATTTTGTATTTTAGTTTTTAAGAAATTCTAATCCTAAAAGGTAACAAATCAATAAGGATCACAAGAACTCGTCGTCCGATCCATATTCAACCTCTGCATCCGCACCTGTCAACAGATTTTTCATACCATTAAGTCTCATTAAGTATTTAAACCATGAAAGAGTAAAAGGTTTAGTATAAAAATCAGCGTTTTGTTCATCGGTGTGGATTTTCTCAATTTGTACCAATCTTTTTTCGTAGCAATCACGAATAAAATGGTATCGAATCTCGATATGTTTTGTTCTAGAGTGATGAACTGGATTTTTTGTTATGTCGATTGCTGCCTTATTATCCACGTACAGTGGAGTGTCAAGAATTTGCAGACCATAATCTCTCATCTGCTGTTGGATCCACAGAATCTGTGAACAACAGCTGGAGGCCGAGATATACTCAGCTTCACAAGTAGAGAGAGCGACCGTAGTCTGTTTCTTACACTGCCAGGTTACCAAGCGTGTTCCGAAGAACTGGCAGCCCGTTGTAGTTGATTTTGAATTCAACTTATCTACACCAAAATCAGAATCAGCGTATCTCGTCAGATCAAAGTTATCATTCTTCGGGTACCACAAGCCGGTGCTTGGACATCCCTTCAAGTATTTGAAAATTCGCTTCACGATCTGCATGTGAGAGATTCTGGGACTAGACTGATATCTGGCGCAGAGGCAGGTAGGATACACTATATCCAGGTGAGATGTCGTCAGATACATGAGTGAACCTATCATCAACCTGTAAAGGGTATCATCAACTTTGGTTCCTGTTTCATCAATGCAAATTCCGTGATTGAGTGCAAGAGGAGTAGATAACGGCTTCGAGCTTTCCATTTCAAACTTCTTCAAGATGTCATGAACATACTTTGTTTGATGAATGAAAATACCGTCTGGCAACTGATCAAATTGCAATCCGAGGAAGAATTTCATTTCGCCCATAGAAGACATCACAAATTTCTTCTTCATGATTTTCTCAAACTCTTTGCAAAGATCGTCATTTGTTGAACACAATATGATGTCGTCCACATAAATTTGTATGATAATCAGATAACTTCCAACTTCTCTGGTAAATAGCGTACTATCCACTGTTCCTCTAATAAAGCCATTGCCAACGAGATGTTGAGATAACGTCTCGTACCAGGCTCTCGGGGCCTGATGCAAACCATATAGTGCTTTATCCAGAATGTGACATCCCGGTTTTTCAGATATCTTAAACGAACTATTTCACGGTTATTCATTCCTACGCTAAATTGATTCGGAGATTTAATTTACACGCTCGAAATAATTACGCTAACTTTGTGAACTTATCAAGTGAACTACGTGCTATGTGTATTAAACGTTTATAAGTTCAGTGAGTTAGTATGTTATGTTTCGATTTCGTGATTTTTAGTTATAAAAATATATAATAGTAAATATATAGACGAATCGAACCGAGCCGCGAAACGAGTCGACCTCATTTCCTTGCGACTCAAGGGATTAACCAAAACTTGAGGTTCAAGTTATAGACCCAAACCGCCCCACCCAAGCCCTTGCGGCCGCAAGGACCAAACCGCAAACCCTTTTCCTTTTCTTTTCTTTCTTGCATTATATAAAGACATATATGCATGAGTTATGTTTAAAAAAAAAAAACACAAACACACAAACCCTAGCTCCAAAGACCGACGACAGCCTTCTCCTCATTCCTCTCTCGGTCGCGATCCACTTGATTACCCGAATCGATTTCCAATCTCGTTCCCGGTGCGTTAATCCTCATTGTTAAAGGTTAGGGTTTGTCGTTGTTTTGCAAAGTCATATTAGGGTTATAAACTCTTGATCATGCTTGTATGTAATGGTAGAATCATTATTATGAAAGTGTATGATGTTAGTTCGATAAATTATGCGAGTTTGCGATTTTGATGATTAGTTGGAATCAAGAATCATTAGGCTGCGTTTTGTGATAAAAACCATATATTATGATTAGGGTTTGCATGAGTATGATGTACATGATGATATATGATTGATAAATCTGTTCTTGATCGTTTATATTTAACGTCTCGATTGTTTAAGCGTGTTATGTTGCGATAAAATGTTGAAATCAGGATGCTAAATGGTGCTTACAGCCAACTTCAACTGGCTGTAACTTGGTTATTATTTATCAAAAAACGGACTTTCTGAAGCCTAAAACGTATATTTTTGAAAAACGCTTTAATGGCGCTGGATTCATATTTTTCTGAGGTCGTTTGATATTTTTAAGTGGCCAATTAAGTGCAGTAACTGAAGCTGTGAAAATTCTGAAAATCTGTTAGTTGTTTATCGAGTCGGATCTCATAATCTGTAGAGATTCGAATCACGAAATTTGTACAGAAACTGGAGATGGAAATTTCCGGGAAATTCCCACTGGAATTTTGTTAATTGGATGAACGGTGATTTTTAAATAAATTCTCCCGTGGACTGCAGTCAGAAAGCGACGAATCTGACTGCAGCCTAGTATATTAATAATTATGAATAATTAGTAAAGTGTTAGGACTTGAAAAATTTACATAAAATTCTATAGTTTAGTTGTCACCTTCTGTAAAAAAATTGGAATTTTTGGAACGTTGGAACTATTTTATAAAAATCCTCGAAAACAGCCTAATTATGAGTATACAAGCTGAAACTTGATAACTTGCGAATGTGTGTACCAAAGTGTTGCATGGATTGAATTGTGTTCATGATAGGTTGTTTTGATCACTATGTTGGTATGATGATACTTGCATGCATGATTGGGTTTTAGGATTTTGTTATTGTGTGTACCGCATTATGTGTTAGTTATGCGTAGGGTTTGTATTGGTGTGATTCACACACTAACTTTAAATCAATTGACTTGTTAGGACACAATTAACGGTCCCATCATTTGCTACTTCTGTGTTACACTAACCGAGCAACTAAAGGTGAGTTCACGGCCCCTAATTTTATCCGCTTTTAAACAACAGGGGGAGAAACATGTATACACTCTACAACTCTATCTCTTTACGTTATACGAAATTAACGTCATTAAACTATTCGGTAACTAAGTTAATGTTAATGTACGTCATGGTCACTAAGCAGCTATATCACACAAGTCCTCGACAAACTCTCGGATCATTAGTATTGGGTTAGATAGCGGGGAAATTATAAGTAGTACTACTGGGCCCGACAAGCCCACCCGAGCTAGTCGCGCTAGCCGACCGGGTATGGTCAACGGGTGAATAATTTGGCCTAACTTCGCCATGGTCAGTGATAGGCCTGGCAACACGGAGGCACAACCGTCAGCTTCGATCGCGAACACTTAGTGACATAACTTTAGGCTCGCTACCTACATGTTAACATTGAACTTAATTACGAATCAACAGTATTATTCCGGGTTAGGGATAATGGAACCATCAACATTGTTATTCCGGGTTAGGAATAATGGAACATCAAAATTATTCCGGGTAAGGAATAATGAAACCATCAGTATTATTCCGGGTTGGGAATAATGGGACAAAGTCGTTATCCCGGGTTAGGGATAACGGAGGAAACAAACTTATAACCGAGCTAATGAACATATAAAAACCTGTGAACTCACTCTTCTTTAATGTTGACACTTGTTTCTTTACATGTTTCTCAGGACGCTAGGAGCTCTAGGTGCACTCACTTGCATTGATCAAGACATCTTTTTATCGAGTTCATTTTACGAATATTGTTTGGGTTTTTCTTTAGTTTTGGCGTTCGTGTTGGCGCCCGTTCCTTTACTTTACTTTAATGCTTTCGCTCAACTTTAAAAACTAATGCTTCGCTAAACATTGAAACCAAACTAAGAAAATCTAAAATTAACTATGAATGGTTAAACAAATGATTTTGGAAAACGTATTAACAAATCATATAGAGTCGTTCGACGTTACTAGTGTCTCAGATTCTGGTTTGTTCACACGCCTCGCGGTTAAAACTCCGCAAGTGGAAATTGAGGGTGTGACAGATTGGTATCAGAGCCTCTAGCTATAGAGAACCAGGTTTGCATTAAAAGTAGACCTAAACTATAGCTGATTACACGACACTAGACTTAGTTTGGCACTGAACTATTATATCTTGTTATGTGTTATACCACAACTATGTTATGTAAAATATGAATGCATAATTGAAACGAATGCAACTCGTAACTAACTACCCAACCCAACAGGCAATGTCATCATCATCATCATCCGACAAACTTTTGCAACCCAAGGGCGCGGGGAAGGCACCTATGGTGGAACCCTCACCACCTCATGGCGTGGAGACACGCTCAGCTGTGAGAAAAAGGCTCGCTCTAGGGGAGGAGTCGTCCTCACGCCCGACCATCGCGATGCGGTCGAACCGGTTAACTCGTTAGAAGTAGGGAACGACCTACTTAGAGATATGATAAGAAAGCAACAAGAACAACTAGAGAGAATGCATGAAACCATCCTAGCACAGGGATGGATGATACGACAATTAACAGGTAAGACTGGATCGCTCGAGGAAGAGCAACATGAGAGTAAGATAGCTCGTAACACTTTAGCTAGAGATCTTCGTGCTGAGCAGCTAAGGGCTGACTGGCTCGAAGACAGAGTTCTTGAGTCTAGCTGGAGAATTCAAGAACTAGAACAGAATCAGGCACCTGTACTGCACCAGCACCGGCCCCTCCAGTGCCGGTAGAGGAAGAAGAGGAGGATCCAAAGGAGGATCCGGAGGAAGACCCAGCTGTAGAAGCTGGAAACGCCGCGGAGGATGACGGCAACGATAGCAATTTGGGGGATGGAGACGTAGAACACTGACACGTCTCGCTTATTCCATTTGCTTTCCTTCAGTCTATTTATTTTCCTACTTATGTTTAAACTTGAGATTTTATAGTAAATGATATGTTTGGTTGGCATTTTGTAAGACGTTGAAATTTTATTTAATCAAATATTTCTTTTGATTGTTTAATTATTTGGGTTGACATAATTTGAGGAATTATTTAAGTATGGAATAGGATAACTATATTGGATATATAGACTTATCGGTGTGTGTTTATGTTGTCTTACGAAGATCTAAAATGGCAACTGGACATCGCGGAAACCTCAACATGACGCCCGAAGAATTAGCCGCAATGATCCAAGAACACGTGAATGCTGCTCTAGCGGGTGTTCAAAACCAACCAGCAGGTAACCATTATTAAATTTTCATGGTAAAATCTAATAGTTGGGCTAGTAGAATTTCTCGCTGACTACCTGTCCTCTGTCAGCAGGAGGGGTCTTAACCCCTACAAGATGTTTCTCGATGCGAAGCCGAGCAAATTCACGGGTGCAGAAGGACCCATAGGACTGGCCCGCTGGATTGAAAAGTCTGAATCAGTGTTCGAAATGTGCAATTGTCTGGAGGCCAACAAAGTCAAGTATGCTGCCTCAACGTTGGAGGATGGGGCACTAACTTGGTGGAATGCACAAGTCCAAACGCGTGGACTTATTGCTGCAAATGCAATGGCGTGGGCCGAGTTTAAGGCCCTAATCAAAGAGGAGTACTGTCCGCGAGACCGGGTTCAACAGTTGGAGCAAACATTATGGAACCACAAGATGGTGGGATCTGAAATTGAAGCATACACAGCGAAACATCATGACCTGGTATTTCTATGTCCCGATCTGGCCAACACCATGGAGAAACGACTCGAGTTTTACCTTGGGGGTCTGGTCCCCGAGATCCAGGGTATGGTAATGGCTAGCAACCCTGCGACTGAGCATCAAGCAATCAGGTTGGTGCACAAACTCACTGATAAGGCGGTGGAACAAAAGAAGTTGCCATCTCGGGGTACGACTGAAGTTGCCCTGATAATAAAAGAAAGTTTGAAGACTCGTCTGCTCGACAGTCTTCGTCAGCCTAGTCACAGCAAGGGAACAGAAACGGTTCAATAATTTCAACAGTCACCGGGGTCACAATAATCAGCCCGCCAAACAACAACCAGAACACAAGCGGCTATGTAGGTCGAAAGCCGCAGTGTAATCGCTGTAACCTTCATCATCACGGCCCTTGTGCCGGAAATCGCTGCTAACGATGTGGCAAGGTGGGACATGCGGCAAAGGATTGTCGCGGGGAAGTCATGTCCCGACAAAATCAAAATCAACACCAGGGTCAGCAGCAGGGTATTAACCGGGGGTGCTATCAGTGTGGTAGCACTGCCCACTTCAAACGAGACTGCCACAGCTTCGTAACAACAACAACAATGGTGGGAACAACAACAACCACAACCACAATAACAACAACAACAACAACAATGGAAATGGTGGCACAGGAGGTGCCAAAGGACGTGCATTTACGCTGGGCGCGGAGATGCAAGAAACGACTCGAACGTGGTCACCGGTAAGTTTCCCCTTAATGAACATTTTGCTACTGTGCTTTTTGATATGGGTGCGGATAGGAGTTTTATATCTGAGTCTTTTAGGAAGAACCTAAATCTCACACCCAAACCCTAGAGACCCTTACGTCATAGAACTAGCCGATGGTAAATTTGTAGATGTTACCCATTTAGTATCCGGCTGTCAACTCAAACTCGCGGGTCACACCTTTTACCATTGATCTGATGACAACTACCCTGGGTAGTTTTGACGTGGTAGTCGGAATGGACTGGCTATCCGACGTCCGAGCTGAAGTTCTCTGTTTCGAAAAATCTATCCCTATTCCGCTCTCTAACGATTAAATCTTGACGGTGCAAGGCGAGAAGGCAGGCGCCGTCACAAACATCATCTCTTACATGCAAGCACAGAAGTATCTTCGGAGGAAGAACTCCTTCGCTTTGCTCGCACCGGTTTCCGAACAGCCTAAGGACGAGAAACGTATAGAAGACATCCCCGTCGTCCGTGATTTTTCCGATGTATTTCCAGAGGAGTTACCTGGTCTTCCACCACATATACAAGTGGAGTTTGAAATCGAATTGGCAAACCATGCAACTCCTATCGCCAAGGCCCCATACCGTTTAGCTCCAGCCGAGTTGCAAGAGCTGTCTACCCAACTTCAGGAATTGTTAGAAAAAGGATTTATCCGACCCAGTACTTCGCCATGGGGAGCTCCAGTCCTTTTTGTCAAGAAGAAGGACGGGACCTTCCGCATGTGCATCGACTACAGGGAACAATAAGGTTACTGTCAAGAACCGATACCCATTACCTCGCATCGACGATCTCTTCGACCAACTTCAAGGGTCAAGCTACTACTCCAAGATTGATCTACGGTCCGGTTATCACCAGTTACGCGTCAGGGAGGAGGATATCGCTAAGACGGCATTTCGTACTCGGTATGGCCATTATGAGTTCTTGGTCATGCCTTCGGTCTCACCAACGCACCCGCGGTGTTCATGGACCTCATGAACGTGTGTGTAAACCATATCTCGACAAGTTTGTCATTGTGTTCATCGATGACATACTCATCTACTCTAAAGGTGAAGCTGAACATGCTGAACATCTACGATTACTGCTGGAATTACTTCAACAGGAGGAAACTATATGCCAAGCTTTCAAAGTGTGATTTCTGGATTCGGGAAGTTCAGTTCCTCGGGCATATCGTGAATGAAAAGGGTATCCACGTCGACCCCACCAAGATTGAAGCTATCAAAAACTGGGAAGCACCCAGGACACCGACGGAGATCCGCCAATTTTTGGGTTTGGCTGGTTACTACAGACGTTTCATCGAGGGATTTTCAAAGATCGCGTAACCGCTTACCACCCTCACCCAGAAAAGGCACCAAGTATGCTTGGGGTGACAAGCAGGAAACGGCATTTCAATTGCTGAAGCAGAAGTTTTGCAGTGCACCCATTCTGTCCTTGCCGGAAGGGACAGATGATTTGTAGTATATTGTGATGCTTCCATTCAGGGATTGGGATGCGTACTCATGCAACGTGATAAGGTCATCGCGTATGCGTCCCGACAATTGAAGGTTCACGAGAAAAAACTACACAACACATGACCTGGAATTGGGGGCAGTGGTGTTTGCGCTTAAGATTTGGAGACACTACCTATATGGAACAAAGTTCACAATCTATACAGATCACAAGAGCCTCCAACACATCTTTGACTAGAAGGAGTTGAACATGCGACAGCGTCGCTGGGTCGAACTCTTGAACGATTATGAATGTGCCATTCGGTATCACCCGGGTAAAGCTAACGTGGTAGCTGATGCCCTCAGTAGGAAGGAGCACTTGAAACCTCGTCGGGTACGAGCACTACAGTTCACCATTCATTCGGGGTTACCCGAACAGATGCGTGACATGCAGTTAGAAGCAGTTAAGGAAGAAAACATCAAGGTCGAATCGGTGGGAAAAATGGAACGCGATTGGGAAGTAAAACCCAATGGAGCCCGGTATTTCATGAATCGTATATGGGTACCTCTCTACGGAGACTCAGAAAGCTAGTCATGGACGAAGCTCACAAATCCAGATACTCTGTCCATCCTGGTTCGGATAAGATGTATCAAGACCTTAAAGCTGCGTACTGGTGGCCCAACATGAAAGCTGATATAGCCACCTACGTGAGCAAGTGTTTTGACTTGTGCAAAAGTCAAGGTAGAGTATCAGAAGCCATCGGGGCTACTCCAACAACCTGAGATCCCGGTGTGGAAATGGGATCAGGTCTCGATGGACTTCTCACTAAACTCCCGTGAACTTTGGGTGGTTATGATACCATCTGGGTGATTGTGGATCGTTTAAACTAAGGTCCGCACACTTTCTAGCGATTAAAGAAACAGATAAGATGGATAAGTTGACTCGCATCTACATTAAGGAAGTAGTTTCTCGGCACGGAGTGCCAACGTCCATCATCTCAGACAAAGATGCTCGTTTCACGTCAAACTTTTGGCAGTCACTTCAGAAAGCGTTGGGTACACGCTTAGATATGAGCACAGCTTATCACCCTCATACTGATGGTCAAAGCGAAAGGACCATACAGACCTTGGAAGACATGCTTAGGGCATGCGTGGTAGACTTCGGGAATAGTTGGGAAATCCATATGCCTTTAGTGGAATTCTCGTTATAACAACAGTTACCATACGAGTATATCGGCAGCACCGTTTGAAGCATTATACGGTCGTACATGTAGATCACCGATCTGTTGGGCAGAAGTCGGTGACAGTCAACTCACAGGCCCTGAGTTGATACTTGAGGCTACTGAAAAGATTGTACAAATCAGAAACCGCATGGCGGCGGCACGAGATCGACAAAAAAGCTACGCTGATCAACGACGCAAACCGCTCGAATTTCAAGTAGGCGACGCGTACTACTGAAGGTGTCACCCTGGAAGGGTGTAATCCGTTTTGGGAAACGAGGAAAACTAAACCCACGATACGTAGGCCCGTTTATGATCTTGAAACGTATCAGACCCGTAGCTTATCAATTAGACCTTCCTGCCGAACTCAGTGGAGTTCACAACGTTTTCACGTGTCAAATCTGAAGAAGTGTCTATCAGATGAAACCCTAATCATTCCATTGGATGAGATTCAAGTGGATGAACAACTGCACTTTGTGGAACAACCTATCGAGATCATGGATCGTGAGATCAAGACTCGAAGGCACAGCAAGATTCCGATCGTCAAGATTCGTTGGGACTCTAAGCGTGGACCGGAGTTCACGTGGGAAAGAGAGGACCAAATGAAAAGCAAATACCCACACCTCTTTGCAGCTGAGCAGCAAGCTAACGATACCACCAACTAAATTTTCGGGACGAAAATTCTCTCAACATGGGGATGATGTGACAACCTGGGAATTTCTTGTAATTTCGTGTACCATTGTTAACGAACTAAATCTTTGTGCGTGTCATTCTAAACCTGTACGTTGCATTCTAAACACTAAATCTTTGTGTGTGGCATTCTAAAACCAGTGCGTTGCATTCTAAACAGCGTTTACTCAATTTTCGGGACGAAAATTCTTTCAACATGGGGATAATGTGACATCCCGGTTTTTCAGATATCTTAAACGCACTATTTCACGGTTATTCATTCCTACGCTAAATTGATTCGGAGATTTAATTTACACGCTCAAAATAATTACGCTAACTTTGTGAACTTATCAAGTGAACTACGTGCTATGTGTATTAAACGTTTATAAGTTCGATGAGTTAGTATGTTATGTTTCGATTTCGTGATTTTTAGTTATAAAAATATATATATAGTAAATATATAGACGAATCGAACCGAGCCGCGAAACGAGTCGACCTCATTTCCTTGCGACTCAAGGGATTAACCAAAACTTGAGGTTCAAGTTATAGACCCAAACCGCAAACCCTTTTCCTTTTCTTTTCTTTCTTGCATTATATAAAGACATATATGCATGAGTTATGTTTCAAAAAAAAAAAACACAAACACACAAACCCTAGCTCCAAAGACGACGACAGCCTTCTCCTCATTCCCTCTCTCGGTCGCGATCCACTTGATTACCCGAATCGATTTCCAATCTCGTTCCCGGTGCGTTAATCCTCATTGTTAAAGGTTAGGGTTTGTCGTTGTTTTGCAAAGTCATATTAGGGTTATAAACTCTTGATCATGCTTGTATGTAATGGTAGAATCATTATTATGAAAGTGTATGATGTTAGTTCGATAAATTATGCGAGTTTGCGATTTTGATGATTATTTGGGAATCAAGAATCATTAGGCTGCGTTTTGTGATAAAAACCATATATTATGATTAGGGTTTGCATGAGTATGATGTACATGATGATATATGATTGATAAATCTGTTCTTGATCGTTTATATTTAACGTCTCGATTGTTTTAAGCGTGTTATGTTGCGATAAAATGTTGAAATCAGGATGCTAAAGGGTGCTTACAGCCAACTTCAACTGGCTGTAACTTGGTTATTATTTATCAAAAAACGGACTTTCTGAAGCCTAAAACGTATATTTTTGAAAAACGCTTCTAATGGCGCTGGATTCATATTTTTCTGAGGTCGTTTGATATTTTTAAGTGGCCAATTAAGTGCAGTAACTGAAGCTGTGAAAATTCTGAAAATCTGTTAGTTGTTTATCGAGTCGGATCTCATAATCTGTAGAGATTCGAATCACGAAATTTGTACAGAAACTGGAGATGGAAATTTCCGGGAAATTCCCACTGGAATTTTGTTAATTGGATGAACGGTGATTTTTAAATAAATTCTCCCGTGGACTGCAGTCAGAAAGCGACGAATCTGACTGCAGCCTAGTATATTAATAATTATGAATAATTAGTAAAGTGTTAGGACTTGAAAAATTTACATAAAATTCTATAGTTTAGTTGTCACCTTCTGTAAAAAAATTGGAATTTTTGGAACGTTGGAACTATTTTATAAAAATCCTCGAAAACAGCCTAATTATGAGTATACAAGCTGAAACTTGATAACTTGCGAATGTGTGTACCAAAGTGTTGCATGGATTGAATTGTGTTCATGATAGGTTGTTTTGATCACTATGTTGGTATGATGATACTTGCATGCATGATTGGGTTTTAGGATTTTGTTATTGTGTGTACCGCATTATGTGTTAGTTATGCGTAGGGTTTGTATTGGTGTGATTCACACACTAACTTTAAATCAATTGACTTGTTAGGACACAATTAACGGTCCCATCATTTGCTACTTCTGTGTTACACTAACCGAGCAACTAAAGGTGAGTTCACGGCCCCTAATTTTATCCGCTTTTAAACAACAGGGGAGAAACATGTATACACTCTACAACTCTATCTCTTTACGTTATACGAAATTAACGTCATTAAACTATTCGGTAACTAAGTTAATGTTAATGTACGTCATGGTCACTAAGCAGCTATATCACACAAGTCCTCGACAAACTCTCGGATCATTAGTATTGGGTTAGATAGCGGGGAAATTATAAGTAGTACTACTGGGCCCGACAAGCCCACCCGAGCTAGTCGCGCTAGCGACCGGGTATGGTCAACGGGTGAATAATTTGGCCTAACTTCGCCATGGTCAGTGATAGGCCTGGCAACACGGAGGCACAACCGTCAGCTTCGATCGCGAACACTTACGTGACATAACTTTAGGCTCGCTACCTACATGTTAACATTGAACTTAATTACGAATCAACAGTATTATTCCGGGTTAGGGATAATGGAACCATCAACATTGTTATTCCGGGTTAGGAATAATGGAACATCAAAATTATTCCGGGTAAGGAATAATGAAACCATCAGTATTATTCCGGGTTGGGAATAATGGGACAAAGTCGTTATCCCGGGTTAGGGATAACGGAGGAAACAAACTTATAACCGAGCTAATGAACATATAAAAACCTGTGAACTCACTCTTCTTTAATGTTGACACTTGTTTCTTTACATGTTTCTCAGGACGCTAGGAGCTCTAGGTGACTCACTTGCATTGATCAAGACATCTTTTTATCGAGTCTCATTTTACGAATATTGTTTGGGTTTTTCTTTAGTTTTGGCGTTCGTGTTGGCGCCCGTTCCTTTACTTTACTTTAATGCTTTCGCTCAACTTTAAAAACTAATGTTTCCCGCTAAACATTGAAACCAAACTAAGAAAATCTAAAATTAACTATGAAGGGTTTTAAACAAATGATTTTGGAAAACGTATTAACAAATCATATAGAGTCGTTCGACGTTACTAGTGTCTCAGATTCTGGTTTGTTCACACGCCTCGCGGTAAAACTCCGCAAGTGGAAATTGAGGGTGTGACAGATTGGTATCAGAGCCTCTAGCTATAGAGAACCAGGTTTGCATTAAAAGTAGACCTAAACTATAGCTGATTACACGACACTAGACTTAGTTTGGCACTGAACTATTATATCTTGTTATGTGTTATACCACAACTATGTTATGTAAAATATGAATGCATAATTGAAACGAATGCAACTCGTAACTAACTACCCAACCCAACAGGCAATGTCATCATCATCATCATCCGACAAACTTTTGCAACCCAAGGGCGCGGGGAAGGCACCTATGGTGGAACCCTCACCACCTCATGGCGTGGAGACACGCTCAGCTGTGAGAAAAAGGCTCGCTCTAGGGGAGGAGTCGTCCTCACGCCCGACCATCGCGATGCCGGTCGAACCGGTTAACTCGTTAGAAGTAGGGAACGACCTACTTAGAGATATGATAAGAAAGCAACAAGAACAACTAGAGAGAATGCATGAAACCATCCTAGCACAGGGATGGATGATACGACAATTAACAGGTAAGACTGGATCGCTCGAGGAAGAGCAACATGAGAGTAAGATAGCTCGTAACACTTTAGCTAGAGATCTTCGTGCTGAGCAGCTAAGGGCTGACTGGCTCGAAGACAGAGTTCTTGAGTCTAGCTGGAGAATTCAAGAACTAGAACAGAATCAGGCCCCTGTACCTGCACCAGCACCGGCCCCTCCAGTGCCGGTAGAGGAAGAAGAGGAGGATCCAAAGGAGGATCCGGAGGAAGACCCAGCTGTAGAAGCTGGAAACGCCGCGGAGGATGACGGCAACGATAGCAATTTGGGGGATGGAGACGTAGAACACTGACACGTCTCGCTTATTCCATTTGCTTTCCTTCAGTCTATTTATTTTCCTACTTATGTTTAAACTTGAGATTTTATAGTAAATGATATGTTTGGTTGGCATTTTGTAAGACGTTGAAATTTTATTTAATCAAATATTTCTTTTGATTGTTTAATTATTTGGGTTGACATAATTTGAGGAATTATTTAAGTATGGAATAGGATAACTATATTGGATATATAGACTTATCGGTGTGTGTTTATGTTGTCTTACGAAGATCTAAAATGGCAACTGGACATCGCGGAAACCTCAACATGACGCCGAAGAATTAGCCGCAATGATCCAAGAACACGTGAATGCTGCTCTAGCGGGTGTTCAAAACCAACCAGCAGGTAACCATTATTAAATTTCATGGTAAAATCTAATAGTTGGGCTAGTAGAATTTCTCGCTGACTACCTGTCCTCTGTCAGCAGGAGGGGTCTTAACCCCTACAAGATGTTTCTCGATGCGAAGCCGAGCAAATTCACGGGTTGCAGAAGGACCCATAGGACTGGCCCGCTGGATTGAAAAGTCTGAATCAGTGTTCGAAATGTGCAATTGTCTGGAGGCCAACAAAGTCAAGTATGCTGCCTCAACGTTGGAGGATGGGGCACTAACTTGGTGGAATGCACAAGCCCAAACGCGTGGACTTATTGCTGCAAATGCAATGGCGTGGGCCGAGTTTAAGGCCCTAATCAAAGAGGAGTACTGTCCGCGAGACCGGGTTCAACAGTTGGAGCAAACATTATGGAACCACAAGATGGTGGGATCTGAAATTGAAGCATACACAGCGAAACATCATGACCTGGTATTTCTATGTCCCGATCTGGCCAACACCATGGAGAAACGACTCGAGTTTTACCTTGGGGGTCTGGTCCCCGAGATCCAGGGTATGGTAATGGCTAGCAACCCTGCGACTGAGCATCAAGCAATCAGGTTGGTGCACAAACTCACTGATAAGGCGGTGGAACAAAAGAAGTTGCCATCTCGGGGTACGACTGAAGTTGCCCTGATAATAAAAGAAAGTTTGAAGACTCGTCTGCTCGACAGTCTTCGTCAGCCTAGTCACAGCAAGGGAACAGAAACGGTTCAATAATTTCAACAGTCACCGGGGTCACAATAATCAGCCGCCAAACAACAACCAGAACACAAGCGGCTATGTAGGTCGAAAGCCGCAGTGTAATCGCTGTAACCTTCATCATCACGGCCCTTGTGCCGGAAATCGCTGCTAACGATGTGGCAAGGTGGGACATGCGGCAAAGGATTGTCGCGGGGAAGTCATGTCCCGACAAAATCAAAATCAACACCAGGGTCAGCAGCAGGGTATTAACCGGGGGTGCTATCAGTGTGGTAGCACTGCCCACTTCAAACGAGACTGCCACAGCTTCGTAACAACAACAACAATGGTGGGAACAACAACAACCACAACCACAATAACAACAACAACAACACAATGGAAATGGTGGCACAGGAGGTGCCAAAGGACGTGCATTTACGCTGGGCGCGGAGATGCAAGAAACGACTCGAACGTGGTCACCGGTAAGTTTCCCCTTAATGAACATTTTGCTACTGTGCTTTTTGATATGGGTGCGGATAGGAGTTTTATATCTGAGTCTTTTAGGAAGAACCTAAATCTCACACCCAAACCCTAGAGACCCCTTACGTCATAGAACTAGCGATGGTAAATTTGTAGATGTTACCCATTTAGTATCCGGCTGTCAACTCAAACTCGCGGGTCACACCTTTTACCATTGATCTGATGACAACTACCCTGGGTAGTTTTGACGTGGTAGTCGGAATGGACTGGCTATCCGACGTCCGAGCTGAAGTTCTCTGTTTCGAAAAATCTATCCCTATTCCGCTCTCTAACGATTAAATCTTGACGGTGCAAGGCGAGAAGGCAGGCGCCGTCACAAACATCATCTCTTACATGCAAGCACAGAAGTATCTTCGGAGGAAGAACTCCTTCGCTTTGCTCGCACCGGTTTCCGAACAGCCTAAGGACGAGAAACGTATAGAAGACATCCCCGTCGTCCGTGATTTTTCCGATGTATTTCCAGAGGAGTTACCTGGTCTTCCACCACATATACAAGTGGAGTTTGAAATCGAATTGGCAAACCATGCAACTCCTATCGCCAAGGCCCCATACCGTTTAGCTCCAGCCGAGTTGCAAGAGCTGTCTACCCAACTTCAGGAATTGTTAGAAAAAGGATTTATCCGACCCAGTACTTCGCCATGGGGAGCTCCAGTCCTTTTTGTCAAGAAGAAGGACGGGACCTTCCGCATGTGCATCGACTACAGGGAACAATAAGGTTACTGTCAAGAACCGATACCCATTACCTCGCATCGACGATCTCTTCGACCAACTTCAAGGGTCAAGCTACTACTCCAAGATTGATCTACGGTCCGGTTATCACCAGTTACGCGTCAGGGAGGAGGATATCGCTAAGACGGCATTTCGTACTCGGTATGGCCATTATGAGTTCTTGGTCATGCCCTTCGGTCTCACCAACGCACCCGCGGTGTTCATGGACCTCATGAACGTGTGTGTAAACCATATCTCGACAAGTTTGTCATTGTGTTCATCGATGACATACTCATCTACTCTAAAGGTGAAGCTGAACATGCTGAACATCTACGATTACTGCTGGAATTACTTCAACAGGAGGAAACTATATGCCAAGCTTTCAAAGTGTGATTTCTGGATTCGGGAAGTTCAGTTCCTCGGGCATATCGTGAATGAAAAGGGTATCCACGTCGACCCCACCAAGATTGAAGCTATCAAAAACTGGGAAGCACCCAGGACACCGACGGAGATCCGCCAATTTTTGGGTTTGGCTGGTTACTACAGACGTTTCATCGAGGGATTTTCAAAGATCGCGTAACCGCTTACCACCCTCACCCAGAAAGGCACCAAGTATGCTTGGGGTGACAAGCAGGAAACGGCATTTCAATTGCTGAAGCAGAAGTTTTGCAGTGCACCCATTCTGTCCTTGCCGGAAGGGACAGATGATTTTGTAGTATATTGTGATGCTTCCATTCAGGGATTGGGATGCGTACTCATGCAACGTGATAAGGTCATCGCGTATGCGTCCCGACAATTGAAGGTTCACGAGAAAAACTACACAACACATGACCTGGAATTGGGGGCAGTGGTGTTTGCGCTTAAGATTTGGAGACACTACCTATATGGAACAAAGTTCACAATCTATACAGATCACAAGAGCCTCCAACACATCTTTGACTAGAAGGAGTTGAACATGCGACAGCGTCGCTGGGTCGAACTCTTGAACGATTATGAATGTGCCATTCGGTATCACCCGGGTAAAGCTAACGTGGTAGCTGATGCCCTCAGTAGGAAGGAGCACTTGAAACCTCGTCGGGTACGAGCACTACAGTTCACCATTCATTCGGGGTTACCCGAACAGATGCGTGACATGCAGTTAGAAGCAGTTAAGGAAGAAAACATCAAGGTCGAATCGGTGGGAAAAATGGAACGCGTTTGGGGAAGTAAAACCCAATGGAGCCCGGTATTTCATGAATCGTATATGGGTACCTCTCTACGGAGACCTCAGAAAGCTAGTCATGGACGAAGCTCACAAATCCAGATACTCTGTCCATCCTGGTTCGGATAAGATGTATCAAGACCTTAAAGCTGCGTACTGGTGGCCCAACATGAAAGCTGATATAGCCACCTACGTGAGCAAGTGTTTTGACTTGTGCAAAAGTCAAGGTAGAGTATCAGAAGCCATCGGGGCTACTCCAACAACCTGAGATCCCGGTGTGGAAATGGGATCAGGTCTCGATGGACTTCTCACTAAACTCCCGTGAACTTTGGGTGGTTATGATACCATCTGGGTGATTGTGGATCGTTTAACTAAGGTCCGCACACTTTCTAGCGATTAAAGAAACAGATAAGATGGATAAGTTGACTCGCATCTACATTAAGGAAGTAGTTTCTCGGCACGGAGTGCCAACGTCCATCATCTCAGACAAAGATGCTCGTTTCACGTCAAACTTTTGGCAGTCACTTCAGAAAGCGTTGGGTACACGCTTAGATATGAGCACAGCTTATCACCCTCATACTGATGGTCAAAGCGAAAGGACCATACAGACCTTGGAAGACATGCTTAGGGCATGCGTGGTAGACTTCGGGAATAGTTGGGAAATCCATATGCCTTTAGTGGAATTCTCGTTATAACAACAGTTACCATACGAGTATATCGGCAGCACCGTTTGAAGCATTATACGGTCGTACATGTAGATCACCGATCTGTTGGGCAGAAGTCGGTGACAGTCAACTCACAGGCCCTGAGTTGATACTTGAGGCTACTGAAAAGATTGTACAAATCAGAAACCGCATGGCGGCGGCACGAGATCGACAAAAAAGCTACGCTGATCAACGACGCAAACCGCTCGAATTTCAAGTAGGCGACGCGTACTACTGAAGGTGTCACCCTGGAAGGGTGTAATCCGTTTTGGGAAACGAGGAAAACTAAACCCACGATACGTAGGCCCGTTTATGATCTTGAAACGTATCAGACCGTAGCTTATCAATTAGACCTTCCTGCCGAACTCAGTGGAGTTCACAACGTTTTCACGTGTCAAATCTGAAGAAGTGTCTATCAGATGAAACCCTAATCATTCCATTGGATGAGATTCAAGTGGATGAACAACTGCACTTTGTGGAACAACTATCGAGATCATGGATCGTGAGATCAAGACTCGAAGGCACAGCAAGATTCCGATCGTCAAGATTCGTTGGGACTCTAAGCGTGGACCGGAGTTCACGTGGGAAAGAGAGGACCAAATGAAAAGCAAATACCCACACCTCTTTGCAGCTGAGCAGCAAGCTAACGATACCACCAACTAAATTTTCGGGACGAAAATTCTCTCAACATGGGGATGATGTGACAACCTGGGAATTTCTTGTAATTTCGTGTACCATTGTTAACGAACTAAATCTTTGTGCGTGTCATTCTAAACCTGTACGTTGCATTCTAAACACTAAATCTTTGTGTGTGGCATTCTAAAACCAGTGCGTTGCATTCTAAACAGCGTTTACTCAATTTTCGGGACGAAAATTCTTTCAACATGGGGATAATGTGACATCCCGGTTTTTCAGATATCTTAAACGCACTATTTCACGGTTATTCATTCCTACGCTAAATTGATTCGGAGATTTAATTTACACGCTCAAAATAATTACGCTAACTTTGTGAACTTATCAAGTGAACTACGTGCTATGTGTATTAAACGTTTATAAGTTCGATGAGTTAGTATGTTATGTTTCGATTTCGTGATTTTTAGTTATAAAAATATATATATAGTAAATATATAGACGAATCGAACCGAGCCGCGAAACGAGTCGACCTCATTTCCTTGCGACTCAAGGGATTAACCAAAACTTGAGGTTCAAGTTATAGACCCAAACCGCAAACCCTTTTCCTTTTCTTTTCTTTCTTGCATTATATAAAGACATATATGCATGAGTTATGTTTCAAAAAAAAAAAACACAAACACACAAACCCTAGCTCCAAAGCCCGACGGCAGCCTTCTCCTCATTCCCTCTCTCGGTCGCGATCCACTTGATTACCCGAATCGATTTCCAATCTCGTTCCCGGTGCGTTAATCCTCATTGTTAAAGGTTAGGGTTTGTCATTGTTTTGCAAAGTCATATTAGGGTTATAAACTCTTGATCATGCTTGTATGTAATGGTAGAATCATTATTATGAAAGTGTATGATGTTAGTTCGATAAATTATGCGAGTTTGCGATTATGATGATTAGTTGGAATCAAGAATCATTAGGCTGCGTTTTGTGATAAAAACCATATATTATGATTAGGGTTTGCATGAGTATGATGTACATGATGATATATGATTGATAAATCTGTTCTTGATCGTTTATATTTAACGTCTCGATTGTTTAAGCGTGTTATATTGCGATAAAATGTTGAAATCAGGATGCTGAATGGTGCTTACAGCCAACTTCAACTGGCTGTAACTTGGTTATTATTTATCGAAAAACGGATTTTCTGAAGTCTAAAACGTATATTTTTAAAAACGCTTCTAATGGCGCTAGATTCATATTTTTCTGAGGTCGTTTGATATTTTTAAGTGGCCAATTAAGTGCAGTAACTGAAGCTGTGAAAATTCTGAAAATCTGTTAGTTGTTTATCGAGTCGCATCTCATAATCTGTAGCGAGTCGAATCACGAAATTAGTACAGTAACTGGAGATGGAAATTTCTGGGAAACTCCCACTGGAATTTTGTTAATTGGATGAACGGTGATTTTTAAATAAATTCTCCGTGGACTGCAGTCAGAAAGCGACGAATCTGACTGCAGCCTAGTATATTAATAATTATGAATAATTAGTAAAGTGTTAGGACTTGAAAAATTTACATAAAATTCTATAGTTTAGTTGTCACCTTCTGTAAAAAAATTGGAATTTTTGGAACGTTGGAACTATTTTATAAAAATCCTCGAAAACAGCCTAATTATGAGTATACAAGCAGAAACTTGATAACTTGCGAATGTGTGTACCAAAGTGTTGCATGGATTGAATTGTGTTCATGATAGGTTGTTTTGATCACTATGTTGGTATGATGATACTTGCATGCATGATTGGGTTTTAGGATTTTGTTATTGTGTGTACCGCATTGTGTGTTAGTTATGCGTAGGGTTTGTATTGGTGTGATTCACACACTAACTTTAAATCAATTGACTTGTTAGGACGCAATTAACGGTCCCATCATTTGCTACTTCTGTGTTACACTAACGAGCAACTAAAGGTGAGTTCACGGCCCCTAATTTTATCCGGTTTTAAACAACAGGGGAGAAACATGTATACACTCTACAACTCTATCTCTTTTACGTTATACGAAATTAATGTCATTAAACTATTCGGTAACTAAGTTAATGTTAATGTACGTTATGGTCACTAAGCAGCTATATCACACAAGTCCTCGACAAACTCTCGGATCGTTAGTATTGGGTTAGATAGCGGGGAAATTATAAGTAGTACTACTGGGCCCGACAAGCCCACCCGAGCTAGTCGCGCTAGCCGACCGGGTATGGTCAACGCGTGAATAATTTGGCCTAACTTCGCCATGGTCAGTGATAGGCCTGGAAAACACGGAGGCACAACAGTCAGCTTCGATCGCGAACACTTACGTGACATAACTTTAGGCTCGCTACCTACATGTTAACATTGAACTTAATTACGAATCAACAGTATTATTCCGGGTTAGGGATAATGGAACCATCAACATTGTTATTCGGGTTAGGAAAAATGGAACATCAATATTATTCCGGGTAAGGAATAATGAAACCATCAGTATTATTCCGGGTTGGCAATAATGGGACAAAGTCGTTATCCTGGGTTAGGGATAATGGGGGAAACAAACTTATAACCGAGCTAATGAACATATAAAAACCTGTGAACTCACTCTTCTTTAATGTTGACACTTGTTTCTTTACATGTTTCTCAGGACGCTAGGAGCTCTAGGTGCACTCACTTGCATTGATCAAGACATCTTTTTATCGAGTCTCATTTACGAATATTGTTTGGGTTTTTCTTTAGTTTTGGCGTTCGTGTTGGCGCCCGTTCCTTTACTTTACTTTAATGCTTTCGCTCAACTTTAAAAACTAATGCTTCCGCTAAACATTGAAACCAAACTAAGACGATCTAAATTAACTATGAATGGTTAGACAAATGATTTTGGAAAACGTATTAACAAATATAAGTCGTTCGTACGTTCTAATGATCTCAGTTTTGGTTGTTCACACGCCTGCGTAAACTCCCTCAGTGAAAATAAGTGTGTGACACAGAAGATATACTTTCTTTTTGTTTTGTGGATCGACAATCCCCGGTGGTTAGCTGACATACACTTGCCCACGTAGCTTACCGTATAGAAAAGTGGATTTCACATCTAACTGGTACACTTTAAATCCTTTCAAAGCAGCAAATTCAACGAAAATGTGTATTGATTCCAATCATGCTACTGGTGCATACACTTCTGCATAATCAATTCCTTCTTGTTGATGAAATCCTTTGACAACGAGCCGAGCTTTGTTGCATACTATAACACACGATCATCGCGCTTGCACTTGAAGACCCATTTGGTATCTATCGCCTTTTGATTTTCCGGAAGGTTAACAAGCTTCCATTACCCTAGCTTTTCAAACTGTAGCAATTCTTCTTGCATCGACTGCACCCAGTTCTCATCACCTAAAGCTTCAGTGACATTCTTTGGTTCAATCTGGGATATGAAGCATGAACAGTAGCACTACTCTTAAGTCGGAGCTACTCGAGTATAGAAACAACTCAAAGCTTTGTTAATTTGGCTCCTTGTTCGTACACCAACTTGTAATTGACCAATTATGGAATTCGATGGATGGTATGAATAAGATCTCAGCATCACCTCACTTGGAACATCAATCGTACTTTCCTGATTAGTAATATTCTGATCTACCACTGTTTCAACTTCAGGAGCACTAGAAGATGCTTCATTATGATTACTCGGACCAGCAGATTGATTTAACATACTTGTAATCTGCTCAGATTCTTCGTCAGAAGAAGATTCTCCATCATCATCAAACGCTGGAGCCTCGTCAGAGTCTGAATCATGTGCTTGAGAAAGATTGGTTCCTCTATAGTGTTCTACACTAGTTTCATGATTAGCGCTAGTACTTGGACCTGTACCAGAAGACGATGATCCAACAGTTTGTTGATTAACCACTACTGGTTTGATAAACTGATCTTGATTAGCCGACTGATGTAGATAATATAACACTGCAAGTTTTCTTCAGAAGGCTCTTCTGGCAAGTCAAATGATTTCCACAATTCACTATAATTGAACAACCAAGCATCGCCTGCTCTCTGAATTGGAGTTGTATATCGGAAACAATCAACATGCTGTGCTTCTACCACTCTTCTCAAACTTGGAAGATATACTCTCTTGAGTGGAGTTGCGTAGCCGATAAAGAAACCATCTATCGTTTTGCACTAAACTGTCCGTCTGAATCAATAACAGTACAAGGCGCACCAAACGGTTCTAGATACTTCAGATTTGGTTTCCTTCGGTTTAGCATTTCGAAGCAAGTCTTCTTGGAAGGTTTGACCGTCAAGACTCTGTTCAATGTATAGCATGCTGCTGTGACTGATTCACTCCAGAAACTGACAGGAAGTTTTGAATCAGCAAGCGTAGTTCTTGTTGTTTCTATCAATGTTCTGTTCTTCCTCTCAACTACTCCATTTTGTTGCGGAGTGTATAGGAGCACTGAACTCGTGTAAGATACTTTGTCGTTGCAAAACTCTTTCATTCGGCATTCTTGAATTTTGTACCTTTATCGCTTCGGATTCTTCTAATAGGGAGATGGTAAGATTTTCAATCTTCCTGAAGAGGATCACGAGATTATCGAACGTTTTGTCTTTGCTCTCTTGGAAGACAACCCATGAAAATCTTGAATAATCATCGGTGACGACAAGACAATAAAGATCTCTAGATAAACTACGAACATTCACTGGACCGAAGAGATCCATATGCAGCCTTCGAGGGCAGCTTGATGGAGTTAAGAATCTTTCTTGGATGTGACTTTTTTAGTCTGCTTTCCTTTCTGCATTCCAGACAACTATTAGTCATGTGAAAGCTTCTAAGATTCACTCCTTCAACTAAATCATTGTGAACCAAATGATTCATCTTTCTGAGGTGTATATGGCCCATCTTTCTGTGCTAAAGAATTGACTCCTTCTATGTGGCCTTTGTTACAAAACATTGAGCCGACTTCGAAGTAGTAGTAGCAACACTCATATCTAGCACATAAAGATCATTCTCGCGAGGAGCACGCATGAGAATCCACTCTTCTGGAATCTTAAAGCTCGGTTTAATGATCATGCACCCTTTGTCATTGAAATGGGTGGTAAACTACTTATCATAGATCTTAGAAATACTGAGAAGATTGTTCTCCAGCTCGGCGATATAGTTGACCTTATCAAATGAAACCACACCATTCAATAACTTTCCTTCTTCAACGATTTTACCTCCTTGATTACCCGCGAATCCTACGTACCCTCCATTAATTGCTTTAATATCGAAGAGTAAGGCACGCATCCCAGTCATGTGACGTGAAGCTCCGCTATCCATAATCCACTTCGACAAGATGGATCTTTGGAGCCCCTGCACATGTAAACAATTTATTTAAAGAGGGAAACCCAAGCCTTTCTGGTCTTGGGTTGAATCGGATAACCATCTTTGTAATCAAATTCACATTCATCTGCGTAATCAAAATTGCCATCAAACATCTCGTCCAATGTCAACTTTGAAAACTTTTCAATTTTTTTTTTTTGTTTGTTTTAGAAGATCTCGTTTTAATTTTGAAAGATCATTTTTGATAACTCCCTTATCAGTCTTTGTTTCTTTGAATCTTTAACATTGACTGACTCAGTTGGTTTAACATTCTCAACCTTTTCTGAAACAAACTTTGCACTTTCAGATGATGATGAAGTTTTCTTTGCAACCCAAGCTTGAGATTTCATTCAAGTTTTCTTGATGTAAAACTTTGAATCTTTGTTTTCATTTGATTTAGAAGTTTCACTTTTTTCAAAAGTTGATTTCTCAATCTTAGATTAAGTTTTAGGTTTCACTTTGATGTTAGATTCATTGTTTCATTTTAAGATTGTGATAGACTTTTCAATCTCTGTGCGCTTAAGTTTCTCATCATCTGAAACTGTCTTTCTTCGGTGATACACAGGCTTTGATTTCGGACACTTGCGAGCAATGTGACCAACTTCATTGCATTTGAAGCAAGTCCGAGTATCAGCATGTCCATTTGTGGGTTTTACTCCACTTGTGGATTTAGCCTTATCACGAAGTTCTTTTTCCTTCTTAAACTCATCATTTGATTGCTTTGCAATCAAATTTTCTTCCTAAACCGTGTTTGCCCCAAAATGAAATTCATGTTTTTATTCTTGTATTCATGAATTGGTTACTTTTGTTTCTTTTTCGATTCATCTTCTACCTCCAAACCCAAACCCGCTCTCCTGTTCTCAGTAAAGTCACCACCATTCCTTCGGTAGTTGTTATAAACTTTCTTGGATTTTGAGTAAAATTTCTTTTCATTTTTCTCTAGATCATCTGATGATACTTCAACAAGTTTGAACAATTTATCGATTTGATCTTCATTCACATTTCGAATCGGAAAATATCGTCGAAATATAGTCTATCAGATTCCTTAACTTTGTACATTATAACTTTAGGATCATCACTTAACTATTTTCTGATGATTTGATCATCATTTTTGGATTGTGATTCAGAACTGTTCAAACTCGAGTTGACGCTCTCAAAGCTGCCGTCATCATAATCATTTCCCAAATTTTCAACCACATTTTTTACAAACGCCTCACTGTCATCATTTGATGTCGTATAAACTACATCAATGTTCTTAGGCAACTTATCATTTGATTCTGATAAAAGTATTATGTTAGTTGCCTTTTCAATCCCATCCACTTTCTTGTGACAATAACTTGCAAGCAAGTGTAGGTGGAACATTGCTATACTCTTTACGCTTCATACCTTTTGGTTTTTCAACATTTTCTTCCGACTTAATCGTAGGAAGTATGTGATCGAGGACATAAGCGTTAGTTGTATATTGAGCAAAAGTTGCCTAACCCGTTCAGTTTAAGTTTTCGTATCTTGAAGCTCTTGTCTTGTTTCAGCAATGGTGTTTATATACATGTTAATTGCTTCTTGTTTTTCGATTACCGTTCTTTTAACATTCTTATATTGGCACCTTGTTCTAGATTAGCTTTTTCAACATGACAACAAGTGCCTTTCATCTTATCATAAGCTTCTTTCATCGTGCGATAATCATACCTACAATTTTCGTTATGCATGTTCAATTCACTTATGATTTTAGATTGTGCACTTTGTGCAAGGTTTTTCAACCTCCACAACTTTCACAACTTCCTTTTCAATCACCTTTACCTTTGAACCCACCTGTTTCAGATTTGCCATCATGGCTTTATCAGCAATCATTGTGAGGTTTTTTGCATTCATTTCCTTCGTCACGTCAAAGACCTCCTCGACCTCTGGTTTCTTTTCTTCAGCCACTTGCTCTTGCGATGTATTTCCAAAGAAACCTGCAAAACTAGCATTAAAGTTAGGAGAGATAATGTTCTTCATCTGTGTCTGGTGATAAATCATTTCCTCTTCCTAAGTTCTTTGAAGATATTCTTCCAAGATCGCATTCTCCAGAGCTGCATCATCAACCATTGATTCTGATTCATCCACGATCTCTGCCATTATTGCAACACTAGTTTTCTTTCCAATATACTTATTCCAATCAAAGCCTTCTTCTTTATCAGGAACAACTAGAACTTGTTCAGTTGGCTTTGAGGAATTATTTGAACTTCAACTTGAGTTCTCTTTGGATATGGCTTGTACTGCAACGCTTTCTTGTAATAGTCATTGTTATTGCCGAAAGGACTTTGATTGCCCCTTGCTTCTTGGTTCGTGCATTCACGTTTGAAATGTCGCTTTTGTCTGCATTTGAAGCATGTAACTTTCGATTTGTCGAATCCAAGCTTATTGCTCGAGTTTCCAATGTCTCTTCCACTGAGCGCAACAAACTTTGTAACTCTCCTTATAATCGATGCTAAGCTCCACTTGATATCCATCAGTTCCAATTCCTGTCATCAACCTGATCATAATGCTCAGCCGTCATTTCTAGATTTCCGATCTTCCTCGCAACTAAACTTTCATATGATTTTGAGTACGGTTGCAAGAAGTGCTATAGGTTGTTTAGCCACTTGCTCAGTGAAATTCTTCAGATTGACCGCAATGTTGCATTGAAAAACATTTGGATCAGAACTAGCATGATTTGTCTGATTTGTCTGATTCGGTTGATTCTGGAACGGAAAATTTGAACTAGCACTTGAATATCCTGTGTTCGGAGGACTCTGATCATAACTCGGGTATGATTGAGTGTTCTGTTGACTTTGTGATGAATGATTCGAAGAATTCATATTCGCACTAAACGTTGTTTGAATTTTCAGATCTGAATATCTTGAACACCTCCTTTGTAGTACACACCTATATCTTTGCATCTTACATTTTGCATTCTTTTGATACTTGTCAATGAAAGATGATAACTTGAAATGTTGCCAACTCGGACTATTCTTCAAAACCATCAAGTCGGTCGACCACTCCCCCTCAGGAAGTGCATCTGCCAGTTTATCAATTTGTTCTTCATCAGTTTTAAGAATACTGTTCCTTCGCATTTGAACCATCAAATGACAATATCTATCAATCATTTGCTTCATGGTTTCTCTTTGATATTTAGCACAAAGAGCATGCCATAGCAACTGTGAAGTCTCACATTCGGGTAGTAAGATCAAGATGTCTTCTTTCACAGATTGTTGTATCAAACTGATCATTTTCTTTTCAGCCACGTACGCATCTTTATGTTCTGGTGTGAACTTAACCAAAGCAAGATCTTGACCACGTTCATCTTTTGGCCACTTGTATCCTGTTTCTACAGCAACCCAACTGTGAAATTGGTTCGCTTGAACCCAGTTTACAAACTTTTCCTTCCAACCTTCAAACTCATCATGCTCATCAACTTTGGCGGTTTTGTAGTAGTTCCCATCTGTTATCCAGATTCATCTGGTTTACCGCATTAGCATTTGCTTTTGCATTAGTTGTTGAAGCTACATTTGAAGCAAAAGCGTAATCATCCATCTCGACAATCAGATGATTTAACTGAAAACACGTTCAAACACACTTGAAGATTGATTAGCAAACTGACAAGTTCGGTCGAACTTGTATATAAAGTAAAATTCAAATTCAATTTCAACAAGTTCGGGCGAACTTGTATGAAATTTTCAAAAATTTTCCCTTTTTAATCAAGTTCGGGCGAAACTGTGTTAAGTTTTGAAAATTTTTCAAGTTTTGCTTCAAGTTCGGGTGAACTTATGTTAAATTTCAATCAAGAATTGACAAGTTCGGTCGAACTTGGTCACAATTCACTGAAAAATCAAGCAAGTTCGGTCGAAGATGATTAAATTCAACAAAATTTGATGATTTTAAGTCAAGTTCGAGCAAACTTGTGGTATAAGTTCGAGCGAAGTTCGGTTATCAAACATGATTTTTTGACATTTTTTATATGAATTCGATTGAATTTGATTCTGAAACTTTCAGGGGTTTGTATTTAGGTGATTATCTAAGACATGTTCAAATTTTAACCATTTTTATCCATGAATTCATCAGTTTTGTGAAAAAGTTAAGAAGAATGATAGAAATGAGTAGAAATAAAGAGTGTCTTGTGTAGATCTCAGCAAATTAGGTATCCCATGGCTCTGATACCACTTGTTAGGACCACTCCTCCACTGTCAAGGAACAAAATTTGTACTAATGTCCAATATAAGCGGAAATTATATGACATGTTTATCAAATACACAAGTTTACTGTTTAAATGTCGGTTTATTCATGTCCAAACGTATTACAATGTGATTTCCAAACCGACAGAGCTTCGTCGTCAAGTCGCAAAGTTCTTACAATGAGAGACCCATGACCTCTATATATAGACAAACAAGTTGGGGCGAAGTGTGTAGATGGATTGATCAAGTTCGGGCGAACTTGATCAACCACACACAAGTTCGGTCGAACTTGTGTACAACTTCATAAATACATTACAAAATCTAACATTTCAATTTCTAAACATACAGACTCGATCCAAGACCTAGACAATAGACATTATGCATCAACAGGAAGTTTGGGCAAAAACGTAACCGATTCGATAGAACGTTATTACAGAATGGAGTAGAAGTAGAGTGCAGCGGAAGTCATACGTTTATTCATTCATATCGAAAGAGCATACATCTTGTCAGGCTGGCGGAGTTCCTGGAGAGAATCGCCAGCACCTCCCCTCAGGGAGCCTCCAAAACTTACAAAAAAATGAACACACAACCCATATATATAGGGATGAGATTTCGTACGAAAATAGCCATTTCGTACGAAAATCACCATTTCGTAAGAAAATGACATTTTCGTACGAAAATGTGTCCCTTTTACACATCCGACGTCCGTACTCGGGTCGTGTGCTTTCGTATCTAATCTATACAATATTCAACACACGCTCTAACTAGTCTATTCGCATAGTGATGGACACAAAGTGCATCAACACCTTTCTAGTACAGATTTACATCTGTTGCACATTTGTCCTCTTGCTTTTTTCCAATTTCTGCATCTCTATTTCATGCCCGTCTAGTTTCTCAATAAATCTTGGCAAATTAAAGGAATCGTATTCTGCACCATTTTTTAGGATGGTTAAATAATAGTCCACTCTCCTTCGGGTAGTGAATCTGCCAATTTATCAACTAACTCTTCGTTTGTCTTAACAATACCCATTTGCTTCATTTGTACTACCAGGCGGCAGTATCTTTCTATCAGCTGCTTCATCGTTTCGCCCTGGATTAGATTGACTAACTCAAACTCTTTGTTCAACAATGCTTTCTTTCCCTTTCTGAGTTGAGTACTTCCTTGTGATCTTAAGCGTAAGGCAAGCCATAATGACTGAGCATCATCATCATATTGTAAGAGAACCAGGATATCTCCTTTATCGCCTGTTGCAGAAGGTTCCTCATTTTCTTCTCATTGATGTACTTCTCTCGTTCTGGGTCAGATAACTGAGCCAATGTCTTTCAAGACCATGTTCATTGAGTGGTGGTTGGTACTTGCTCTCGATTGCAAACCAGCAATTAAAATGGTTTGCCTGAACCCAGTTCTTGAACCTTTCACTCCAACTTTCGTAGTCCTCCATGTTCATAAGTTTCAGAGGTTTTGTAGTTGTTCCCATTTCATTTTCGAGGTTCATATTTTGAGCTGCTACCGAAGTAGTGACTGCTTGTATGGCAAAAGCGTTATGAAAATCCTCTTCACCTGACATCTTAAAAAAACACTTTGAACAGAAAAACATATTAGTTCTGATATGACAGACCAAATTGAGCACCAAGACAGAATAATTGATCACAACGATTTCGCACTAGAAATCTATCACAAATTTTTGTACGATATTTTTGAAATAATTTCCGTACGAAAACGATGATTTCGTATGAAATGTGATTTCGTACGAAAATTTCGTATGAAATTTTATCCTTAGAAACTTGAATTGATAATTCTTTCAGACACTCTGTTTTGTACGAAATGTCCTTATTTCTGTACGAAAATTTCAATCTGTTTCAACACTTTTTCACAGTTTTACGTTTTTTAGCAATTTCAAGCATGATTTTGACTGATTTTAGATCTGTATGTTTCAGGGATCCGTTAGAATTGATTTTTAACACATCATACTAAAAACATAATCCAATTTGTCCATGAATTCGTGTAGATCTAAGTGATGTTTCAAGAAGAGTAGAAATAGAGTTCTTCAATGGATAAATCTTGATCTTTGAAGGATGAATCCAGCTGAAACTTGGTTCTTTGTTCTCAAATCAGACCTCAAGGCTCTAATACCACTTGTGAGTGTAGGATCGGCCGTAACTCGTGAGCTATCAAGACTGATTTGCTTAGCTAACAAAGATGGAATTCGTTGTTAACCAAGTGAACAAACACACGACAAGATCAATGATATTGTTTAACACGTCTAAATATTTATATCAATAACTAGGAACGATTACAGACACAAACGAGCAGGGCTTCGCCACTGGTCTCCAAAAACAGCATACAGACACTAATACCTAAGACACCTATTTATATTGAACAGATTTCGCACCAAAGTGTCTTGGGCAAGATTTCGTATGAAAATGATTTTCGTACAAAGTCTATACATTTAGTATGAAAATAATACAAACATAAGTTTTGACACTTTCGAAGCCTAATTACATAACTGATCATCTAGACGTAGGCAATAGACATTAGTGCACCAACATTAGACCTCTGACTTGACAACCTATAACCGCCCAGACTAAAATCACTCATCACCCCCCTATATCTTCTCATCGTAATCCCAATTTAACCTTCACCAAGAAAGTAAAGGTAAAATCTTATCTCTCATCTTCATCTCCTTTCTTTTCTTAGTTTTCCGGCTAAAATGGTGAGGCAAACAAGATCTAGCTCCGGAGATTCAGTCCCTACGTTCACACCACAAAATCTTCTCCAGCACAATCCCGGACAGCACTATTTGACAGCGCTCACCTGTCATCCCTTCAAGCCTCCGGCACATTCCCGGACGGCCTATATTCAGGCCTTACGATCGGGAACTCCGATCAGACATGTCCTCTACCGAGCGGTAGGACTTAGGGCTTTAGGATTATCGCTCGAAATATCCTGTTTTCTATCCTAAACTAATATTTTCCTTATGTTTTATGCAGCTGACTTCAGAAAATTAGCACCTCCTCTTGCTGATTCAGAGAAAATGATCAACCATCTACCAGCTTCCGGACCCTGAAAGGAGTTTTGTTCCAAACTCAACCTCTCCAACCCAACATTCAAGCTCAAACATGTCTGGTAAGGATCCTGTTGAGTATCATGTATTTATTTTCTTATTTAATATTTATACAACAAGGTTCTGAGACAACTCCCTATTTGTAGATACAAGCAAGATGCCTGTCCTCCTGGACCTTGACGAACTAGACAGCTACCTTACTCCTGTTCATGTCAAGACAGAGACTACTGCCATCATCAGCTCCAAACAGACTGCAGCTCCAAAGCTAAACCCAAAAAGTCGTGCATCCACGTAGAAGAAAAGAAATGGTTTCGACACTTCCGCTCCTACTTCTGAAGGGTTCTCCTATAAGAACCTTAGTTTCACTGATTCGCTAGAGCCCATGACTTCCTCCCTGAACAGGGTAATTTCCTGACCCTATATCTTGCATGTATATACGGATAGGGTATCCTGGTTAGCAAATACTGAACCATACTTGTGTTTTATTTTGTAGGGCCTTCAACACCTGTTGAGCCTCTATACTGAGTCTTGTGAGGCCGTGAAGCTCCTCGAGGTCAAGAACCAGAAGCTTGAGATCACCGTGGCTGACCAGGGTAAAATTGCCGAAGCCAAGACCCAAATACTACGAGGAAAAGTTGAAGAATGTCACCCAGGACGCAGAGTTGAAGTTGGCTGCCGCCAAGGTTGAGCATGAACAGGCTATGATTTCCTTTTGCGAGGGAATCAAGAATTCAGCTATTGTTTCACATTTGCAAGCCCGAATTAGATGGCCTACGAGGCCGGGGAGACAGGGTTAGAGTGCCCAGCCTGGCCAGTTGACTCCTAGTTGGCAAAGCTTAAGGATCTTGGAGGCAATCCGGTGCCGCATCCTGCTAAAGCTGGAGCTGGGGAGCCTTCAAAGGCAGCTGAGGTGGCGATCGAGGCTGGAAAGGAGACGGATGCTGGTGGTGATGCTGGTCAGGATGTTGATGGTGCGGAGGCAAACAAGGTTGGTGAAGATCTACTGTGTGAGAGCATTGAAGTGGGCAATGATGGATATTATTGCTTAGGCCGGAGCCTACTTTTTTAAATTTGAATCGTCTATAACCCCCGAACAATTAACTTTCCTGCACTTGAATAATTTATATTTCCTGCATGCTTTTGAACAATATAACAGTTGGAGGTGGAGGGATCCTATGTTTTCAGGACGAAGCCTCCAATTGTTTACGTAAATATGCCATATAAACTAGTTGTACTTTTTGTGGATGGGTCTCGTTTTGAGATGAAGCCAAGGGTACAACCTTTTGGTTCGTTAATAATAAACTAACCCTTTTAGCTTTAATGTTGTTGTTATGTTTTCATTCTTAAAGATATGTTTTAAATATCTTGATCAGGATACTGATATAATGTTCAAAATATTAAATATAAACTTGGTAAAAACTTTGACCATTTAGATAGGACATTTCAAAATTGGAAGAATAAAAAATCATACCAGAATACTTAGGTAATAATTTCCAACTCCCATCTTCGAACCATTTTCAATGTCCCCAGCTTGGATGTCCCCTGCCTGTGCAGGATATTGCATCAGTGCATGACATACTTGAATATTTCTTCACCTAGTGATTAAACTTCATAACTTTTTATCCACAAAAGAATGCGTGTAAACACAATCATAGTTTGTCATATCTTTGTGTTGGGCCGTTGTACGGGTCCTAATTTGGCAAACCTAAGGTAAACGTGCGGAATCCGTTTGCATAGGCGACATTACAGATCCTGGAAACACTTGGACAGAGCTTCGCCTCTGTCGTGACAAAATCTTTGAATCTTACAAATGAAGTGACAAGTATCCTATTTATAGGAGAACAAGTTCGCTTGAACTGTGTCATGGACAAGTTCGGGCGAACTTGTCCTAGGCATGATAAGTTCGCGCGAACTTGTCCTAGGCATGATAAGTTCGGGCGAACTTGTCCAAGACATGACAAGTTTGGGCGAACTTGTCCTAGCTATGACAGGTTCGGCCAAAACTTGTCCTAGCAATGACAAGTTCGGGCGAACTTGACCCTTTACATACATTAACTTTGACATTTCGCTTCTAAATACAGACTCGATATTATACAATGACGTAGGCAACAGACATATGCATCAACAAACTCCCCCTTGGATGTTGCCGTAGTCATCATTCTTCAATTAAGTTCATAAGTCTTTAACATTTTCTTGATCTTTATTTCTTGAATAACTTTAACTTCCTTGATCTTCATATCATCTACAATCCTTTTCTCTTTTCTCTCGAGCTTGTCTTGATAAAACTTTAATCACCATGTTCCCCCTTGCTTTGAGCTTTCTAGTATCTTCAATCAACGTGTTTTATCCAGCTTCCCCTTAAAATCAACTTCCTGTTACAAAGTTCCTCTAATATTCAAATAAACATTTCAGTTCAAACTTTGAAATTTCTAAACACAAACAGATCAAATTTTAATCTTCTTATCAGTTTTAAACCCTCTCAGTTAATCAAGTCCAAATTAATAACCTTGAATATCTGATTCATGTATCAAGTTTAACTTAATGATCTTGATTAAACGATTTGACCCTAAACTGACACATTTATTCAAATGTAAGTTTCAACTTAATGAAAATTTTAAACTTTTCAGATCAATTTGAAATTTTCAAACTTTTGATAAGCAGCTTTAGATTTTGAAAATCAGCATTTCATCATCAGTGGTCAAAACTAAAAGATAATATAATCTTTTTGTTTTTATGTAATGAATATCAAACTCTAAGCATGTACAGACATATTTACAAATATATTTTTGTTGAGTTTGTGGTAAAGGATCATATTAGTTTTTGAGACATATCACTAGTACCGTTGACCTCTTCATGACATTAAGTTTTAAACAAATTTACCTAGATTGTCGATATATTTGTCCACTTAAACTTTGACACATTTCTCAATTGTTCCAAGATATGTTAGATAGATTTTTAAGAAACTTGACTTAACTATGGTTGCCATTTCAGAATATAATGCCGCATCAAGATTCCCTAGATTTCATCTTACAGGTGAGCATAGCGTAATTGATATCTGTATCTGGGTTAATGCGAAACCTTGAGAGCTCAGGTTAGTACCATCGTATCGACAGAGAGATGAAGGCTCGACTTATAAGGTAGTGTTCCAAAATGGATCTTTTTGTATAGAATTGTAGTATCTTTCGATATTTTCAATTGAATGCAGTTTTAGGGGATTTTTGCAAAAGCATTATAGAAGTTCTAGGCCATTGCTTACACAAAATCAGAACAACTTGTAAAATACCCCAGATATCAATCATCTATAAAGACCTTGTATCTCAGAATTAGGCAATCTCTCAAACGAAATTTCGGAGTACTAACTCCATATATCCGAGAGATGTTAATCCACAAGATTAAGCAGTTGTAAAATTTAGTTTATATCTCTGAAACAATTTACTGAACGTGTAAAGCCTATCGACACATCCACAGTAAGACTTGTTTATCACTTTTTAAACTTTATAAATCCTTAGCATACTATGATATTTTTGGAATTTTTTTATTTATAGAAAAAACATTGACCAACCGATGAGAATCACTTCAATTCGCCATCCATTACTGCTTCACAAGTTTTCTTTTAAGCACTCTCCCCTCATGATGACAAAAACCTTGACACTTTTGTGATTATAACAATTTACTGAACATGAGTTTTGTCTTGTTCAATAGTGAGGGTTCTGTGAAATTTTTCAAATTTTCTTCAAAAATTTGTAAAATTTTCAAATAAACGTTATTTGAATGTGTTTTTGAAAAATTTTCTCCAAAAATTTTCAAAATTTTAAAGTAAACATTGTTGGAAACTGTTTTGTAAAAATGGCCTTTATATATAACATGAGAACCTGGCCATATTCAATGTGTGCCCCAGAACTCCATTCTTAGTAATTTGCGTTCATCTCAGAAGTTCCTGCACAAAAATTCAAACAATTAGTTGAATAGTAATACCCTAGCCTTTTCAGTCTTAGGTATTATTTCTTCAACCTTAAATTTTATTTTCTTTTCACAATCAGGTTTATTTTGGACTTTCTCAAGTTTCGAAAAGTCCTCTAACCTTTCAATTTTCACTGATTGTGTAACTTCTTTTTCTGTTACCAACCATGATTGATTTTTTGTTAAAGCTTTCTTGAAATACAATGTAGAAACTTTTTGTTCCTTACTTGTGAATGCTAGGATCGGACCCAACTTGTGAGCTTCCGGTCAAATTTGCTCAGCTAACAGAGGCGGAATTCATTGTTAGCTGATTGAACAAGCAAAAGAACAAGCGTGATGATTACTGTTTAACCGTCTGTATCTTGTATTGATTAACTTCGTAAAGATTACAACTCGAGCAGGGCTTCGCCTCTGGTCACCAAAAACAGCATGCTAGACAAACATCCTAAGTCACCTATTTATAGGTAAGACATGACAGCACCTAGGAACTTTGGACCTGAGATTTCGTACGAAATTTTTGTACGAAAATCCTTACAAATTTTCGTGCGAAAATTCTACTATCTATGCAACACTTTCAAATAAAAACATTTGACGCTGTGAAACCCTATCTATACATCAGACTCATCCTAGGCGTAGGCAATAGACATATGTGCACCAACAGACTCCCCCTTGGATGTTTCCGCAGTATTGGACAGTCTTCAAAACTTTTCTGCAAAAATCTTTAAACATATTTGACTTGAATCATCCGAAGAATCGCTTTGGCGGCTTCCGACGCTCCTCAGAAGCAATGGGAGTTTGATCTGTGGGAGGAGGTCAATTGTACGTGTTGCCAAACTTGAATCTTTCACTGAGAAGCCAACTTTCATTTTGCCTTGATTTTATCTTCTTTCTGATCTTTCTTTTTATGTTCCTCGGCTTCAAGCTTTCTCCAGGATGTGTTCCAGCTTTTACCTGAATTAACATTGTTAGCATAACATACATTAACAATCCTCTGGAACTGCATGGCCTGCTCTTTATCTTTTTCTTCATAACTGATCTTGATGAAGAATAGGCGTTCAATATCTTTCTGTGAGCAGTTGTCCAGCCACATCGGATCCAAAACTCTTATTGCACGCCACAACCCATAAATTCTCTTATGCATGATCACGGTTTCAGATAGATCTTCAGACATATCCCATGACCCTTCATTAGGCTCGACACAAATAACAGCCTCTCCAGTACTTGAATCATAGTGCCACCATTTGAAGATTTTGTAAAATCTTGTTCCATTTTCTTCAAAGGCATATTCTTCATAACACGCGGCCTTTTGACAATAAAAGTCACATCTTTTTCTTGCGTTACTTGATCGATCTTTGTGATGGTCCATGGCTTGTGTGGTTTCTAGTAGTTGAAACCATGTTCAGCTTCAAACTTAATTAGCTTCCATAGACGTTGATCATTCGGTCGTAGCTTCATACTAAACGTCTTGGTCTGTACCAACTCTTTCACATCCCATTCTGGCAGAGTCTTTATATCACCCAGTCTTCTGAAGTATTGAATCCATACTCGCGTTTCAAAGCATACACATATAGTTCCTCAATCCATCCCCAACGGATAATGTCACCCAGATAATGTCACATAACCATTGTAGGCCATTCTGTAAAAGCATCCTTTGGCAAACTTTTCTGTAAAGCCAGTAGGAAAGTCGCTTTCATCCCTAAGTTGTAACACTATTCGAATAAGATCTTCAGTAATTGTAATCTCCGCATTATTCTCTCCTATTCTGACTGCTGACATAATCGCCCTTGAATCAGCTTGTAATTTTGCTGCGACCCCAAAACGATCGACGTGAGATGCATAAACGTCATGTTTATGTGTGAGAGCATAATATACCGGCAGCCTCTCCAGAAAATCTATATACTGTGAAAATGGAGAAAACTCTGGCACGTCTTTATCGATTAAGCAGCAGGAGTTATGCATCGGGTGAAACTCATATGCGGTTTTCTGTGAAACAGAGAGACATGAAAAGTTAGACAAAAAAAAAGTCTTCTGAAGTATTGAATCCATACTCGCGTTTCAAAGCATACACATATAGTTCCTCAATCCATCCCCAACTGATAATGTCACCCAGATAATATCACATAATCATTGTAGCCCATTCTGTAAAAGCATCCTTTGATAAACTTTTCTGTAAAGCCAATAGGAAAGTCGCTTTCATCCCTAAGTTGTAACACTATTCGAATAAGATCTTCAGTAATTGTAATCTCCGCATCATTCTCTCCTATTCTGACTGCTGACGTAATCGCCCTTGAATCGGCTTGTAATTTTGCTGCGACCCCAAAACGATCGACGTGAGATGCATAAACGTCATGTTTATGTGTGAGAGCATAATATACCGGCAGCCTCTCTAGAAAATCTATATACTGTGAAAATGGAGAAAACTCTGGCACGTCTTTATCGATTAAGCAGCAGGAGTTATGCATCGGGTGAAAGTCATATGCGGTTTTCTGTGAAACAGAGAGACATGAAAGTTAGACAAAAAAAATAGTCTTCTGAAGTATTGAATCCATACTCGCGTTTCAAAGCATACACATATAGTTCCTCAATCCATCCCCAACTGATAATGTCACCCAGATAATGTCACATAACCATTGTAGCCCATTCTGTAAAAGCATCCTTTGACAAACTTTTCTGTAAAGCCAGTAGGAAAGTCGCTTTCATCCCTAAGTTGTAACACTATTCGAATAAGATCTTCAGTAATTGTAATCTCCGCATCATTCTCTCCTATTCTGACTGCTGACGTAATCGCCCTTGAATCAGCTTGTAATTTTGCTGCGACCCCAAAACGATCGACATGAGATGCATAAACGTCATGTTTATGTGTGAGAGCATAATATACCGGCAGCCTCTCCAGAAAATCTATATACTGTTAAAATGGAGAAAACTCTGGCACGTCTTTATCGATTAAGCAGCAGGAGTTATGCATCGGGTGAAACTCATATGCGGTTTTCTGTGAAACAGAGAGACATGAAAAGTTAGACAAAAAAAATTTCAACACAAAATCCTCTAAATTTTCGTAAGAAAATTGACACTTCATAACTTTTCTAAATTTTTGTGCGAAAATTGTAGAACCCAATTTAATCATTTTATCTCCTGAATCTTCATGCGAAAATGGGATATTTTCGTGCGAAAATATGGATCTTCCCCAACAGTTAGCATTATTTGAACCGACTCAAAACACTAGCAATTTTTGACATTTTCTTGAAATTGAAACGGTAAACCTTGATTAAACTTGCCGATTTTAACGTTGGAGAGATCAATTTTAAGTTTCACCGGCTAGTTTATCCTAGAACTACGTTTTAGTCCGTTTAAGTCCAAAATAGTCCAAATTCATGGTTCGATCTTGGTGTAATACCTTCACCATTACAAGAGGTGTGCAAATCAACCTCCCTAATGTATTGAATAAGTCGGAAAGCGAGTGTAGAGAAAGATAGCTCAAAATTGCCTCAAAGAATCCGCACCAAAAGTTCTAACAATTTTCATACGAAATGAATAACACACGCTCTTATATATAGACCTGAAATTTTTGTACGAAAATTGTTTGACCTTTTGAAATATTCTCAACTTTCCAACTTTTTCATTTGTTTTCAGTATTAATTATCCACACAGTTGTCCAAGTCCAAGTTAATGCCCTTGTTTAACTATTTTGGCTACTAAGTCCAAGTTAATGACCTTGGTTGACCACTTTTTGACAAAAACTGACATTGTCCTTTGATTTTAAGTTTCAAATTAATGAACTTTTCAACATTTCAAACTAGACTTTGTTTCCAGATTATCTCCCAGCCCGTAATTCTAACGATTTTCTTCTGCATTCTGTCGCCTTTGACTTTGAAGATCTGTTTTCCATCACCGGTAGTCAAATCTTTTAAAATAGAAATAGAAAATCTTTTTAAATTTTTGAATAATGCTAAACTAGAAACACTTAAAGCAATATGTACATACATATTTACAGACATATTTTTGCGAGTTTATGTTAGAGGATCATATCATTTTATTGAGACACATTACCAGTACCGTTGCTCTAGATAAAACTTTTAAGATCTTAAACAAATTTTCTTTAGATTGTCGCTATACTGATCCACTTAAACCTCTACACGTTTCTCAACTGCTTCAAGATATGTTAGGTAATTTTTAGCAACATGGCCTAATGTGTGTTTCCCACCTCAGAATATACTCCCATATCGAGATTCCCTAGATTTCATCTCACATGTGAATATATCTAACTAATATCTGTAGAGGGGTGAAATGCGAGACCTTGAGAGCTCTGGTTAGTACTTCCGTAAAGAGAAAGAGATGAAGGCTCGACTTTAGGTGGTGTTCCTCTTGGAAATCTTTAATTTTTGTACTGTAGAATGTCGTATCTTTTTATGACATTTTTCTTCATTTTTTATGCAGCTTTTGGGGTGAATAATGTGAAAGTTTATACAAGTTCTAGGCCATTGCTGACGCAAAATCAGAAGAACTCATATAATACCCCAGATATCAACTAAATATAAAGACCTAGTATCTCAGAATCTGGCATTCTCTCAAACAAATTTCGAGGTACCAAGCCCATATAACCGAGAGATGTTAAGCCACAGATTTACCAGTTTATCTTTTTAGGTTTATATCCTGAAAGCAGTTTACTGAACGTGCGAAGCCTACCGGCATATCCTTAGAAAGACCTGTTTAGACGCTTTTAAACAATACATGTCTTTAGCGTACTGTAATGGTCCACTGATGTACTATATCTCCTCTTATACACAAAACTCTTTTTGTATTTTTTTAATGTTTTGTATTTTTCATGATTTTTCAATGTTTTTGTATTTTTCACAACTTTTTCTCAATGCTTTTGAATTTTTACACAACTTTTTCTCCCCCTAAAATCAAAAACATATTTTTGGATTTTTGTTTTTAAGAAAGCATGTAAACTATTTACAGAAAAACATTTTGACTTACTAGTGAGGATCACGTCCTAACATCGTCATCCTCAAACTCAACCTCATAAATATCTCATGATGTCAGATTCTTTAAACCATTTAATTTGAAAGATTTCAAAATCTTGCTCTGTCAAAAGCTTTGGTGTAAAATTCTGCTTTTTGGTTATCAGTGTGGATTTTCTCAATTCGTACCAACTTTTTCTCGTGATAATCACGGATAAAGTGGTATCGAATCTCGTGTTTAGTGCGTGAGTGTTGACAAGGATTGACTGTGATATGCTGCCTTGTTATCTACGAATATGGGCGTATCAAGAAATTGTAAACCGTAGTCTCTCATATGTTGTTGTATCCACAGTATCTGGGAAAACAACTGGATGCTGAAACGTATTCAGCTTCACAAGTAGAGAGAGCGAACCGGGTCTGTTTCTTGCATTGCCACGTTACCAAACTGTTCCGAAGAACTGGCAGCCGGCCGTTGTAGATTTAGTGTTGCTGCTTGCAGCAACCAAAATCAGAATCCGAGTAACCCGTAAGATTTAAATCGTCGTGATGTGGATACCACAAGCCGGTGCTTGGGCATCCTTTCAGGTAGCGCATGATCCTCTTGACGATTAACAGATGTGATCCTTTGGATTTGACTGATATCTGGCGCAAAGGTATGTGGGGTACATGATATCTGGTCTTGAAGCTGTGAGATACATCAAGGATCCGATCATGGAGCGATATAATGTTTCATAAACTTTTTCTCCAAAATCGTCTAGACAAATGTCGTGGTTTGTGGCTAAAGGGGTAGATGCGGGTTTACTTCTTGTCATGTCAAATTTCTCCAACACGTCATGAACATACATCGTCTGGTGAATGAAAATACCGTCTGGCAGTTATTCAACTTGAAGCCCCAAAAAGAATTTCATCTCTCCCATAGCGCTCATTTCGAATTTTCTTTCATGACTTTCTCAAAGTCCTTACACAGCTGTTCATTTGTCGATCCAAATATGATATCGTCCACATAAATTTGCACAATAATCAGATGTTCATCTACTTCCTTGGTAAAGAGGGTGTTGTCTACTGTTCCTCTGGTGAATCGGTTAGCCAGAAGATGCTTTGAAAGCGTCTCTACCAGGGTCTCAGGGCCTTGTGTAAACCGTAAAGAGCTTTGTTTAGCAAGTAGACCTTATCTTTGTGAATTGGATCGATAAACCCCGGTGGTTGGCTGATGTATACCTCCTCTTTTACCTTACCGTACAGGAAAGCAAACTTCACATCCAATTGGTACACTTTGAAACCTTTCCATGAGGCAAAAGCTAGGAAAATGCGGATAGCTTCTAGATGTGCGACTGGGGCGTAGGCCTAGTTGTAGTCTATCCCTTCCTGCTGACGAAAACCTTGAACTACGAGCTGAGCTTTGTTTCGGACAACCACTCCTCTATCATCTCTTTTGCACTTGTAAACCCACTGAGTGCTTATCTTTTTCTGCTTTGGTGGTAGGTCAACAAGTTCCCAGACTCCTAGTTTCTGGAACTGCAATAATTCTTCTTGCATTGCTTCCACCCAACTTTCATCTTTAAGAGCATCTTTGAAGTTTCCTGGTTCTACCTGAGAAACAAAACAAGTATGAGTAAATTTATTTTGAAGTGGAGCAACTTTAGAGTAAAAGCAAATTAGATCCTTGTTGATTGATTTCGGGTTTTCACGCCTGGTTGCAGTTCTCCTATGATGTTGTCTGACGGATGGTAGGAGACTGTTCTCGGCATTACTTCGCCTGGAACATTTACTGAGCTTTCTAAATTTGTGATATTCTGATCAGCAACTTGTTCTGAAGAAGTACCTCATTTCTAGCACTGGTTTCGGCAGCTTGATTATTAAGATAACTTGTAATTTCTTCTAGCCTTCATCAGAACTGGATCACCCATCATCAAAGGTAGGATCTCGTTCAGGTTTTGCATTTGCTGGTTGAGAGGAAGATGGTTCTGCAGTATTCTGAACTGCAGAAAAACTGGTTCTGACTGAGTGTTGCTCGGACCTGCTTCTGAGGAAGGTGTTGCTGTTGGAGAGATTACCAACGGTCCTGTTACTTGCTCTTGATTCAATATCTGATGTTGTTGGAATAGCAAGATGAGTTCTTCCTCTTATGGTTCTTTAGGCAGATCAAACGAATTCAACAACCTTCGTAGTTGAGCAGCCAAGGATCTCCAGGTTTTTTATGGGCGTTGTGTATCTCTGGCAATCAACCTGTTGAGCAACAATAACCTGATTCATGCTTGGTAGATAAACTCTCTTTTGCGGACTTGCATACCCTACGAAGAAATCTTCCAAAGATCTGGCTCCAAATTTTCCTTCCGGGTCCAATACGGTACACGGTGATCCAAAAGGCTCCAAAAACTCTAGATTAGGTTTTCGCTAGTTAAGAAGTTCAAAGCATGTCTTTTTGTGCTTCTTGACAGTCATTACGCGGTTAAGGGTGTAACATGCAGATGCAACAGCTTCGCTCCAAAAGCTAATAGCTAACTTCGAATCAGCAAGCATCGTGCGTGCAGTCTCGATAAGCGTTCTGTTCTTTCGTTCAGCTACTCTATTTTGTTGAGGAGTATAGGGGACACTGAACTCATGATGAATACCCTTAGCATTGCAGAATTCGAGCATCTTGTTGTTCTTAAACTCAGTACCATTGTCACTTCTGATTCTCTTGATAGGCAAATGGTAAAGGTTTTCAATCTTTCGAAACAAGATCATAAGATTTTCAAATGTTTCATTCTTGCTTTCTTGAAAGAAAACCCATGAGAATCTTGAGAAGTCATCGTTACGACTAGGCAGTATATCTCCTGTAATACTTTTCACATTGACAGGCCCAAAAAGATCCATATGAAGCCTTTCCAGTGGAAGTTTGATGGAGTTGAGAAGCTTTCTCGGGTGCGACTTCTTGTGTGCTTCCCCTTTTGCACTGATACAGTCATCTGATAAATGAAAATTTTTTAGATTCACCCCTTCCACTAGATTGTTGTGCACCAGAAAATTCATTTTTCTTATATGAATGTGACCCATCTTCCTATGCCATATGTTGGTGCATAAGTCTATGTCTTAGTCTATTATCGAGTCTGTATTGTATAGAGCTGAATAGGCTAGGTATACGAAGTAGTTATGTATGTTGTAGCGAAGTTCGCCCATAATGTGCATGTATAAGCATGTTCGGCCGAACTTGCATAGGCAAGTTCGGGCAAACTTGCATCATCTAGGGCCGAACTTGCTGGTCTATAAATACCGAGCTTGAGAGTCTCATTTGTAACTTTGGCATTTCAGAGGCGAAGCTCTGTCTGTTTGTAACCAGAACGTTTGATCTATAAAACTGACGTTTAACTAATTAAATCTTGTCTATTGGTAAACACGACGTAATATTTCTGCTATTATGGACGTTGGATATCAAATTTAGGTTCCTAAGCATCGAGGATCGGTCCTACAAGTGGTATCAGAGCTAGAACAGCCTGATTTGATTATATCAAGACAAGAACACTTCTATTTCTACTCCATTCTTCACTTTTTCTTAACTTTTGAACATAAAATGAAGAATTCATGGTCAAAATATTTTGAATTTTGAATATATCATGTAAAACACAACAAAGATAAACCCTTGAAAGATTGGAGACCAAATTCAACCGAATTCATGTCGAAATTTTGAAAAAACCATGTTTTTGAAAATCCAAGGATCGAAGTTATTGGCCATGTTCGGCCGAACTTGCCATCACTTTTCAAGTGATTTTTAGGAAGTTCGCCCGAACTTAGGTGGTTTTTGAGGAAATTTAAGTCAAGTTCGCTCGAAGTTACTAAAGTTTCACTGATTTTACATCAAGTTCGACCGAACTTGTGTAATATCTAAGAGATTGTAAGTAAGTTCGCCGAACTTACCTAGCATTTCATCAAAATTCTGTTGATGAGTTCGCTCGGAGTTCTGTTTGTGTGCTCAAAGATTGTGTAAGTTCGACCGAAGATAAACAATAATTTTCAAAACAAATCAAGCAAGTTAGACCGAACTTGTTAGAAAAGCTGAGAATTCTTCATTTCTCACTACAAGTTCGACCGAACTTGTAGTAGGACTAATAATTTTCAAAGTTTTTGAAAGTTTTTCAGCGTACACATTTTGTGATTCACAATGGAAGATCAATTAAGAGCTTATATGTCTAGAGCTAGTTCGTCAAACGCCAACATGATTAATCAAGTCAATCTTGATAACGAAATGGGAACGACCGTCAAACCGCCCAAGCTGATGAGCATGGACGAATACGAAGCATGGAAAGAGAAATTTACCTACTGGGTTAGCCATGCACTTCGCTGGCTGGGTGTCAATTGAAAGAGGCTATACTGTTCCGGTAGATAACATCAGCAAGTCCTTGAAAAGTACAACTATTCGACAGTATAGAGAGACGAATACATTCTGAGAAAAAGATGATCAGTCTCATTCAACAGTCAGTCAAAGAAGATATTCTGATTCTGTTACAAGAATATACTACAGCAAGAGAGCTTTGGTTGTCGTTACAGAAGAAATACCAAGGCAGTGCTGAAATGATAAAAAGCAAGAAAGCTCTCATTCTGAAAGAGTTCGATATCTTCAGCATGCTAAAGAATGAGACCATTAAGCAAATGATTGAGCGTTTCTGTCATCTCAAAGTGCAAATGCGAAGACACGGTCTTGAGAAGACGGAACAAGAATACATCAACAAACTTGCTGACGCACTACTAGAGGGTGAATGGTCAACTTATATGATGGTTCTGAAGAATAGTGATAAGTGGGAATTCTTCAAGTTGTCAACCTTTATCGATAAACTCGAAGGCCACGAAATGGAGCTTCTGAAGATAGCGAAGTCAAAGACCGCTAATGTTGTTCAAGACATCGGTTTGTACTACAAAACCCGAATGCAAGCTAACATTTCGAGTCCAAAAATTGGAACTACTTTTAGTGCAAACATGAATGCTTCTCCACAAAATCAGAACCATTCACAGCCTCAGTATGACCAAAGTCCACAAAGTTCTTACTCGAGCACTGGTTCAAATTCAACATTTCAAAGTCAATCAAATCAGAACCAACAGCAAAGTTCTGATCCGAATGTTTATAAATGCAACATCGCAGTGAATTTGAACAATGTTATTTCAGAACAAGTTGCAAAACAACATATGTCACTACTCGCTACCGTTTTAGAGTCTTATGAATGTCTTGTTGCCGGTAAGATTGGAAACCTTGAGATGACCGCAGAAGATTATGACCAGGTAGATGAGGAAGAACTCGAACTAATGGACATCAAATAGTCATTAGCTTCGATCATCAGAGAGTGACAAAGTTCGTTGCACTCACAGGCCGTGACATAGGAAACTCCAACAACAAATTGGGTTTTGACAAATCCAAAGTCACATGCTTTAAATGCCGACAGAAGGGACATTTTAAAAGAGAGTGTAAGAACACCGAGGCAACCAAAAATCAAAGTCCTTTTGGAGGAGGGAATGAATATTACAAGAGGGCACTTCAATATAAACCGTTCCCGACGAAAACTCAAGTTGAGATCCAAGAAAAGCCAAACAATAGTACCACGGAGAAAGCCATGGTTGCATCCACAGAAGATGACTGTTTTGATTGGAATTCATATATCGGCAAAAAGACCGGAGTTGCTTTGGTGGCGGAGATAGTTGAAGATAATTCTGTAGGGGAAGCAGTGGCGTCTGCTGAAGCAGCGGCAGCAGCAGAAGCAGCAGCTTTCGAACAAGCTATTCTGGAACAATACTTGCATCAACAGCAGGAAGAAAAAGAATATATCCATATGCAGAGACAAGGAATTTTATCCTCTAATTCTTGTGACAGTTTTGCAGGTCATTTTGATGGAAGCTCGAAAGAACAAGTGGTTGAGGAGAAAAAGATTGATAAAGTGATCATTGATGTCACTCAAGAAATGAAAGTCGAAGACCTCAAGGACATGGCCGATAAAGCTTTAATGGCGAATCTAACCAAGGTAGGTCCAGAGGTAAAAATTGTCGAGAAAGAAGTTGTCAGAATACAAGTTGTTGAGGTTGAGAAACCTTGTACAAAATGTACTGAACCTTGTGTCGAATGTGCCGAAAAATCAAAGATCATCGCTGAAAACAATGTGCATAACGATTTGTTAAAATATGATTATCGCACAATGAAAGAAGCGTATGACAAAATGAAAAATGATTATGGCAGACTCGACAGAAATAACATCGAACAACATGATAATATAAGAATGTTGAGTGGTATAGTAATGGATAAACAAAGAGCAATTAACACCTATATTAACACCATTGCTGAAATCAAACAAGAACTTCAAGACATGACAATCGAAACTGAAAGAGTTTGACAATTGTTTAGAAGTTATGCCACCAATGCGTATGTTATCGATCACATTCTTCCGACAATCTCAACGGAAGAAAAACCTAAAAAGAAAGCGGGCAAAGAATATAGCAATGTTCTTCCACCCCTTTGCGAGAAATACTGTGTTAAATCTGCAGATGGGATGGACAAGGCACTCAATGTTGAATTACTTTCCGAAAAGAAAGACAAGTTGCCAGAGAACAATGATAAAGTCTATGCTAAATCTGATGATGATAACAACGTTGTGGTTAACAAAGTGGTTGAAAATGTTTTAAGTGATTCTGATGACGGCAGCTTCAAAAGCGCCAATGCGAGTTCTAAGAATTCCGACTCACAGACTGAAGATGACGATAAGTCATCAGAGGATGATCTAAGTGATGATCCTAATTTTGTAATGTACAAACTTAAGGATTCGGATAGATTATATTTTGATGACAGTTTCCCGATTCAGAATGTGAAGGAAGAATTGCTAGACAAATTCTTTAAACTCGTGGAACTCACATCAGAGGAATTGGTAATCAATGAACAAAAATTCTATTCCAAACCTAAAAGAAACAACTACCAAAGAAACGGTGGTGATCATCCGGAAAACCGGAGAGCGGGGTTGGGTTTAGAAGAATAAACTGATGAATCTGTAAAGAAACCATCACCATTTCATGAATATAAATACAAAAACATGAATTTTGTATATGGGACGAGTACAGTTCATCAGGAGAATTTGATTGGTAAACAGTCAAAAGATGAGTTTAAGAAGGAGAAAGAAATTTGAGATAAAGCCAAGGTTACAAGTGGTGCCAAAACATCAAGTGGGATAAAACCACCCACTAAAGGACATCCACTTGTTAATCAAACATGTTTCAAGTGCAACGAAATGGGTCATATTGCACGACAATGTCTGAAATCAAAACCGGCTTATCCTCGAAGAAGAGAATCAAATGTTGTTAAACCAAAGCAACTAGTGTTTGCAAAACTTGTAAAGATTTTGAAACGAAATGAATCAAAACCAGAAGTTAAACCAAAGTCTGAAAAGACTTTTGAAAATTCCATTTTCGAAAAAGGTGAAACTTCTAGATCTAATGAAAACAAGTTTTACATCAAAAAGGCTAATATCAAATCTCAAACCTGGATTGCCAAGAAAAGGTCAACCACATCTGGTGTTGTTAAGTCTGAGCTAGTAAAGACTGACAACACAAAAGAATCAAAGTCTAAAATCACTAAGTCTGAGCAGGTGAAGACTAGTGAGAATGTGAAAGAAGTTAAAACAGAAATCAATATCGATAATGTCAAATCTGTAAAAGATAAGAAAAAAGTGAAATTTTCAAACATTAACATTGTTGAAACAGATGATGATTTGATTTTGATGATGTTGATGAGTTTGAATATGATTTTGATAATGGTTATCCAGTAAAACCCAAGACCAAGAAGGCTTGGGTAGAGCTTTTCACCTAATTTCTGAATTTTGCAGGAGCTCCAAAGATCCGTACTTTCAAAGTAGATTTTGGATAGTGGAGCATCCAAGCATATGACGGGAATGAAGGCATTGCTATTCGACATTAAAGCTATCAATGGTGGATATGTTGGATTCGCAGGAAATCAAGGTGGAAGGATAGTCGCCGAGGGAAAACTCTCCAATGGCGTAGTTTCATTTGATCGCATGAACTATATTGCAGAACTTGAGAACAATCTTCTAAGTATATCGCAGATTTGTGACAAGAAATTTACAGTCCATTACAACGATAAGGAGTGTATTATCTTGAAGCCGGGATTCAAAATACCAGATGAGCGGATTCTGATGCGAGCACCTCGAGAGAATGATTCATATGTTCTTGATATGGGTGTTGCTACCACTTCATCAAAATCAGCACAAGGTTTTGTATCAAAGGCTACTGAAAAAGATTCTATTCTTTGGCATCATAAGATGGGACATATTCATTTGCGAAAAATGAATTTCTTGGTTCATAATGATCTTATAGAAGGCGTAAATCTTCGAAGTTTTCAGATGTCTGATCATTGCTTGGAATGCAAGAAGGGAAAGCAAATCAAGAAATCCCATCCGAAGAAAATTCTAAACTCAATCAAGTTGCCATTAGAACATCTCCACATGGACTTATTTGGTCCTGTAAATGTTCGAAGCATCTCAGGAGACTTATATTGCTTGGTCGTGACAGATGACTATTCGAGATATTCGTGGGTATTCTTTCAAGAATCAAAAGACCAAACATTCGAGAACTTGGTTATTCTATTCAAGAAACTCGAGAACATTTATCATCTGCCAGTCAGACGTATTAGAAGTGACAACGGCACAGAGTTTAAGAATAACAAAATGAAGGAATTCTGCAACGCAAACGGGATTCTGCATGAGTTTAGTGCTCCCTATACTCCACAGCAAAACGGAGTAGCTGAACGGAAAAACAGAACTTTGATTGAAACTACAAGAACCATGCTTGCAGATTCTAAACTTCCTATCAGCTTCTGGAGTGAAGCGGTTGTTGCGGCTTGCTACACGCTAAACAGGGTTCTCACTGTCAAACCAACAAAGAAAACATGTTTTGAGATGATAAACTGACGGAAGCCAAATTTGAAGTTCTTAGAACCATTCGGTGCACCATGTACCGTAATAGACCAAGATGGCAAATTCAGAGCTAAATCTCTTGAAAGTTTCTTTGTCGAATATGCGAGTCCGTTGAGAAAAGTATATGTTCCTTCATTGAGAAAGGTTATTGAAGCACAGCATGTGATATCCCGGGTTTTTTCGGATAACTTAAACGTAATACTTGTCAAACTAATTACGTGCTATGTGTACGAACGTGTACGAATTAAATGAATACGTGATGTGTGTTGTGTGATTGTTTTAGTAATTGAATAATTAGAGTAGATATGTACACGAACTGAACCGAACCGCGACACGAACCAACTTGATTCATTGTGACTCTAGGAGTTAACAAAGTTTAAACTTTGAACCCAAGTCTTCGGCTAAAAGAAAACAAGGATCAAACCCGAAATCGCAAACACAAACCGAGATCAAGCCTAGACTTAAAACTCTAACTACCCGGCCGAGAACAACCTAAACCGAAAACCATGCATGCAAAACCTAAAACTATTCGGCCAAGATCAAAACAAACCAACTCACCCTAGTCCTTGGCCGCGAGATCAAGCCCAAACCCAAACCGAATCAATCCAAGTTACTCGGCCATGAATGTTCATCCAAACCGTAACCACTATTCCCTTTGCGCCTATATATACAACTCACATGCATGCTCCTTCAAAATTCACAAAAACCCTAGTCGAAGATAGCAGCCGACGGAAGCCTTGCGATCGCAGACAGATTCCTTCCTTGTTCGCTTCTTCTTCTCGGTCGCAGCAGCAGCAATCATCGCCATCTTCACCTCCATTCAGTCGCGAGTTCAGTCCTTGTTCACCTCTATTCAATCAACAAAACAGCCCACTTTATCATCATCCTCTCGGTCGCGATCTAGTTGGATCAGCCGAGTCGTTCTTGTCCAAATCTCGGCTTGTTTGCCTAGTTATTTAAGGTCATAATTATCTTTGATTACGAGATCATGTTCGGACATATATATGCTTGAATGATTAAATGATTAGTTGCTTCGGATTTTATATGTTGAATGAAATCGGCTGTTTTGTTTGTTGTTCATGTGCATGATTGTTTTCGGAAATCATAAGTTGCAAGTATGTTTTGTTTGTAAAAACTAGAAGTAAGAACTAGGGTTTGCATGGATAAGTTATTATTAGTGATCTATGATTAAAAATCGGTTCTTGATCGCCTAGGTTAATCGCATGAACGGGTTATACGAGTTTATGATAAAGATATGCTGAAAACAGCCTGCTGAATAATAGTTACGGCCGACTTTATCTGGCTGTAACTTGGTCGTTAGTTGTCGAAAAACGGATTTTCTGATGTCTAGAACGTAGAGATTTGAATAAGGAATCTAATGGCGCTAGATTCATAATTTTCTGAAGTCGTTTGTATTTTAAAGGGCCAAATAAGTTCAGTAACTAAAACTATGAAAATCCTGAAATTTTGCTAGTTGTTTATCAAGTTAGATTTTAAAATCAGTAGGGAGTTGAGTCATGATTTTTGTACAGCAACTAGGTATGGAAATTTCCGGGCAACTCCAACTGGAATTTTGTTAATTGGATGATCAGCGATTTTTAAATAAATTCTTCCGTGGACTGCAGTCAGAAAGCGGTAAATCTGACTGCAGCTTAGTGTATTAATATTTATGGTTAATTGGTAAAGATTTAGGACTTGGAAAATTTATATAAGTTTCTATGGTATAGATGTCACCTACTGTAAAAATATTGGAATTTTTGGATTGTTGGAACTATTTTATAAAAATTCTAGAAAACAGCTGAATAATGAGTGTTAAGCTGAAATTTGATAACTTGTGATTGTGTGCACCAAAGTGTTGTATGGATTGGAATATGTTCATGATAAGTTGTTTGATTACTATGATCACATGAGGATACTTGCATGCATGTTTGAGTGTTAGATATGTTGTTTGTGTGTATCACTTTGTGCGTAAATTACGTGTAGAAATTGTATTGGTGTGTTCACACACTGACTTGGAATTAATTGGTTTGTTAGGACGCAACTAGCGGTCCCATCTCTTATAACTTCTATTGCTACACTAACCGAGCAACAAAAGGTGAGTTCACGGCCCTAACTTTATACGGTTTTTAAACAACAGGGGGAGAAACATGTATACACTCTCAAATTCAAACTCTTTACGTTATACGAATTTAACGTCACATAACTACTCGGTAACTAAGTTAATGTTAATGTAATGTTATGGTCACTAAGCAGCTTTATCACTTAAGTCCTCGTCAATCTCTCGGATCGTTAGTATTGGGTTTAATAGCGGGGGAATTATAAGTAGTACTACTGGGCCCGACGAGCCCCATCCGAGCTAGTCGCGCTAGCCGACCGGGTATGGTCAACGGGTGAATAATTTGGCCTAAAATCGCCATGGTCAGTGATAGGCCTGGCAACACGGAGGCACAACAGTCAGCTTCGATCGCGAACACTTACGTGACATGACTTTAGGTTAGCTACCTATATATGTTAACATTGAACTTAATTACGAATCAACTTATTATTCCGGGTTTGGAATAATGGAAACAACAACTTAATATTCCGGGTTGGAATATTGGAAGCAACAACTTATTATTCCGGGTTTGGAATAATGGAAACAACAACTTAATATTCTGGGTTGGAATATTGGAAGCAACAACTTATTATTCCGGGTTGGAATAATGGAACTGATACGTTATCCCGGGTTAGGGATAACGGAGAAAACAAACTATAACCGAACAAACGAATTTATGAAAACCTGTGAACTCACTCATCTTTAATGTTGACACTTGTTTCTTTACATGTTTCTCAGGACGCTAGGAGCTCTAGGTGCACGCACATGCATTGAACAAGACATCTTTTATCGAGTCTTATTTATTAATATTGTTTTGGGATTTTTCAATTGTTTTGGCGTTTGTGTTGGCGCCCGCTTCACTACTTATTTATGCTTCCGCTCAAACTTTAAAAACTGATGCATCTGCTAAATATTGGTAACTAATCAAGACCATATAAAATCCACGACAAATGATTTTTGAAAACGTATTATCAAATCATATAGAGTCGTTCGACGTACTAGTGTTTCAGATTCTGGTTTGTTCACACGCCTCGCGGTAAAACTCCGCAAGTGGAAATTGAGGGTGTGACAGATTGGTATCAGAGCCACTAGCTATAAAGAACCAGGTTTGCATTAGAAGTAGACCTAAAACTATAGCTGATATCACGACACTAGACTTAGTTTGGCACCGAATTATTATATCTTGTTATGTAATATACCACAACTGTGTTTGGTAGATTATGCCTTCATAATAAGAAATGAAAACAACTCATAACTAACTACACGACCTAACAGGCAATGTCATCATCCTCATCGTCATCATCATCCGACAGACCTACGCCACCAAGGGCACCAGGAAAGGTACCAATGGTGGAACCCATACCACCTTATGGCGTGGAGACACGCTCAGCGGCGAGGAAGAGGCTCGCTCTGGGGGAGGAGTCGTCGTTACGCCCAACTATTGCTGTACCGGTTGAACCGGTTAATCCTGTAGAAATAGAAATTGACATGCTTAGAATCCTGGTACATACACAACAAAAACAGTTAGAAAGAATGCAGGAAACCATCCTAGCACAAGGATGGATGATCCGACACCTTACAGGTAAGACCGACTCGCTCGAGGAAGAGCATCGTACGAGTAAGATAGCTCGTAACACCATAGCCAGAGATCTGCGTGCTGAGCAGATAAGAGCCGACTGGCTTGAGGACAGAGTCCTGGAAAATAGTTGGAACATTCAGGAACTGCAAAATCAAGCACTTGCACCAGCACCGGCCCCTCCAGTGCCGGTAGAGGAGGATCTGGAAGAGGATCCAGAGGAGGACCCTGAAGAGGATCCGGAGGAGGACCCAGCTGTAGAAGCTGGAAATGCCGCACAGGATGACGGCAACGACAGTGACTTGGGGGATGGAGACGTAGACGACTGACACGTCCCGCTTATTTTATTTGTTTTCCTTCAGTTTATTATTTTCCCACTTGTGTTTAAACTTGAGGCTTTATAGTGAATTCGTATGTTTGATTTGCACTTGTGTAAGATGTTGAAATTTCAGTTAATCAAGTATTTCTTTTGACTATTCAACATATTGAGTTGACATAACTTAATAATTATTAAAGTACGAAGCAGGATAACTATATTGGATATATAGACTTATCGGGGTGTGTTTGTGTTGTGTTTCGAAGATCTAAATGGCGACTGGAAGACGTGGAAACCTTAACTTGACGCCCGAAGAGCTAGCTGCCATGATTCAAGAGCACGTGAACGCAGCTTTAGCGGGTGTTCAGAACCAACCGGCAGGTAACCATTATTAAATTTTCGCGTGAAAATCTAATAGTGAGGTTAGTAAAATCTCTTGCTGACTTCCTGTTCTCTGTCAGCAGGAGGGGGCTTTAACCCTACAAGATGTTCCTTGATGCAAAGCCAACCAAGTTCTCGGGAGCGGAAGGAGCCATTGGACTGGTCCGCTGGATCGAAAAGTCTGAATCCGTTTTTGAAATGTACAACTGCCTCGAGGCCAACAAGGTCAAATACGCAGCCTCAACACTGGAAGATGGGCACTGACATGGTGGAATGCACAAGTCCAAACACGTGGACTTATAGCTGCGAATGCAATGGCCTGGACCGAGTTCAAGACCCTAATTAAAGAGGAGTACTGTCCACGAGACAGAGTGCAACAGTTAGAGCAAGCTTTATGGAACCACAAGATGGTGGGATCGGAAATTGAAGCTTACACCGCAAAACATCATGATTTGGTATTTCTGTGTCCCGAATTGGCCAACACTGTGGAGAAAAGACTCGAGTTCTATCTCGGGGGTCTGGTTCCGGAAATTCAGGGTATGGTAATGGCTAGTAACCCTGTAACAGAACATCAAGCAATCCGATTGGCTCACAAACTCACCGATAAGGCGGTGGATCAAAAGAAGCTGCCAGCACGGGGTACAACTGAAGTTGCCCCGGATAACAAAAGAAAGCTTGAAGACTCCACTATTCGACAGTCTTCGTCATCTCATCCACAGCAAGGGAACCAGAAACGGTTCAATCATTACAACAGCCACCGGGTCACCAAAATCAGCCCAACAACAACAACAACAACCAGAATGCAGGCGGCTATGTAGGTCGAAAGCCGCAGTGCAATCGCTGCAATCTTCATCATCACGGCCCTTGTGCCGGAAGTCGCTGCCAAAGATGTGGCAAGGTGGGACATGCGGCAAAGGATTGTTGTGGGGAAATCATGTCCCGACAAAATCAAAATCAGCCCCAGGGTCAGCAGCAGGGTATAAACCGGGGATGCTATCAGTGTGGTAGTACTACACATTTCAGAAGAGACTGCCCACAGTTGCGTAACAACAACAATAATGGTGGAAACAACCACAATAACCACAACAACAATAACAACAACAAAAATAATGGGAACAGTGGCACAGGAGGTGCCAAAGGTCGCGCATTTACATTGGGCCGCGGAGAGGCCAGAAACGACACGAACGTGGTCACCGGTAAGTTTCCCCTTAATGAACATTTTGCTTCTGTGCTTTTTGATACGGGTGCGGATAGGAGCTTTATATCTGAGTCTTTTAGGAAGAACCTAAATCTCACACTTAAACCATTAGAGACCCCTTATGTTATAGAATTAGCCGATGGTAAATCTGTAGATGTGACCCAAATAGTATCCGGCTGTCAACTCAAACTCGCGGGCCACACTTTACCATTGATCTGATGACAACTACCCTGGGTAGCTTTGACGTGGTAGTCGGAATGGACTGGCTATCCGACGTCCGGGCTGAAGTTCTCTGCTTCGAAAAATCTATCCGTATTCCACTCTCGAACGACGAAATCTTGACGGTACAAGGCGATAAGGCAAGCGCAGAAGTATCTTCGGAGAAAGAACTCCTTCGCTTTACTCGCACTGATTACCGAACAGCCTAAGGACGAGAAACGTATAGAAGACATCCCTGTCGTCCGTGATTTTTCTGATGTATTCCCAGAAGAACTACCTGGTCTTCCACCACATCGACAATTGGAGTTTGAATCGAATTGGCAAGCAATGCAACTCCTATCGCCAAGGCTCCATACCGCCTAGCTCCAGCCGAGCTGCAGGAGCTGTCTACCCAACTTCAGGAACTTTTAGAGAAAGGGTTTATCCGACCAAGCGTTTCGCCATGGGGAGCTCCAGTCCTTTTTGTCAAGAAAAAGGACGGGACTTTCCGCATGTGCATCGACTATAGGGAACTCAACAAGGTTACTGTCAAGAACCGATACCCGTTACCTCGCATCGACGATCTATTCGACCAACTTCAAGGGTCAAGCTACTACTCCAAGATTGATTTACGGTCTGGTTACCACCAGCTACGCGTCAGGGAGGAGGATATCGCTAAGACAGCATTTCGTACTCGGTATGGCCATTATGAGTTCTTGGTCATGCCCTTCGGTCTCACCAACGCACCCGCGGTGTTCATGGACCTCATGAACCGCGTGTGTAAACCATACCACGACAAATTTGTCATCGTGTTCATCGATGACATACTCATCTACTCCAAAAGTGAAGAAGAACATGCTGAACATCTACGGTTACTACTAGGATTACTCCAACAGGAAAAGCTATATTCCAAGCTTTCGAAATGTGATTTCTGGATTCGGGAAGTTCAGTTTCTCGGGCACGTAGTGAATGAAAAGGGTATCCACGTAGACCCTGCCAAGATTGAAGCCATCAAAAACTGGGAAGCACCTAAGACACCGACGGAGATCCGCCAATTTTTGGGATTGGCTGGTTACTACAGACGCTTCATCGAGGGGTTTTCAAAGATCGCACAACCGCTTACTACCCTCACTCAGAAAGGTATCAAGTATACTTGGGGTGACAAGCAAGAAGCAGCATTTCAATTGCTGAAGCAGAAACTTTGCAGTGCACCCATTCTGTCCTTGCCGGAAGGGACAGATGACTTTGTAGTGTATTGTGATGCTTCCATTCAGGGATTGGGATGCGTACTCATGCAACGCGATAAGGTCATCGCGTATGCGTCGCGACAACTGAAGGTTCACGAGAAAAACTACACGACGCATGACCTGGAATTGGGAGCAGTAGTGTTTGCACTTAAGATTTGGAGACACTACCTCTACGGAACGAAGTGCACATTCTTTACGGATCACAAGAGCCTCCAACACATCTCTGATCAGAAGGAGTTAAACATGCGACAGCGTCGCTGGGTCGAACTCTTGAACGATTATGAGTGTGCCATTCGATATCACCCGGGTAAAGCTAACGTGGTAGCTGATGCCCTCAGTTGGAAGGAACACTTGAAACCTCGTCGCGTACGAGCACTACAACTCACTATTCATTCGGGGCTACCCGATCAAATACGCGACGTCCAGTTAGAAGCAGTTAAGGGGGAAAACATCAAAGCCGAATCAGTGGGAAAAATGGAACGCGATTGGGAAGTAAAGCCCAATGGAGCTCGGTATTTCATGAATCGCATATGGGTACCTCTCTACGGAAACCTCAGAGAGCTAGTCATGGATGAAGCTCACAAATCTCGATACTCTGTCCATCCGGGTTCGGATAAGATGTATCAAGACCTTAAAGCTGCGTATTGGTGGCCCAACATGAAAGCCGATATAGCCACCTACGTGAGTAAATGTTTGACTTGCGCAAAAGTCAAGGTGGAGTATCAAAAGCCATCGGGGCTACTCCAACAACCTGAGATCCCAGTGTGGAAATGGGATCAGATCTCAATGGATTTCATCACTAAACTCCCGCGAACCTTGGGTGGTTGCGATACCATCTGGGTGATCGTGGATCGTTTAACTAAGTCCGCACACTTCCTAGCTATTAAAGAAACAGATAAGATGGAGAAGCTGACTCGCATCTACATTAAGGAAGTAGTTTCTCGGCACGGAGTGCCAACATCCATCATCTCAGACAGAGATGCTCGCTTCACGTCTAACTTCTGGCAGTCACTCCAGAAAGTGTTGGGAACACGCTTGGATATGAGCACAGCTTATCACCCTCAGACTGATGGTCAAAGCGAAAGGACCATACAAACCTTAGAAGACATGCTTAGAGTATGCGTAGTGGACTTCGGAAATAGTTGGGAAATTCACCTGCCTCTAGTAGAATTCTCATATAACAACAGCTATCATACGAGTATTTCGGCAGCACCGTTCGAGGCATTATACGGTCGTAAATGTAGATCACCGGTCTGCTGGGCAGAAGTCGGTGACAGTCAACTCACAGGCCCTGAGTTAATACTTGAGGCTACTGAAAAGATTGTACAAATCAGAAACCGCATGGCGGCGGCACGAGATCGACAGAAAAGCTACGCTGATCAACGACGCAAACCGCTCGAATTTCAAGTAGGCGACCGCGTCCTACTAAAGGTGTCACCCTGGAAGGGTGTAATCCGTTTTGGAAAACGGGGCAAGCTGAACCCACGATACGTAGGCCCGTTTGTAATCTTGAAACGTATTGGACCCGTAGCTTATTAGTTAGACCTTCCTGCCGAACTCAGTGGAGTTCACAACGTATTTCACGTGTCAAATCTGAAGAAGTGTCTATCAGATGAAACTCTAGTTATTCCATTGGATGAGATCCAAGTGGATGAACAACTGCACTTTGTGGAACAGCCTATCGAGATCATGGATCGTGAGATCAAGACTCGAAGGCACAGCAAAATTCCGATCGTGAAGGTTCGTTGGGACTCTAAGCGTGGACCGGAGTTCACGTGGGAAAGAGAGGACCAAATGAAAAGCAAATACCCACACCTCTTCGCAACTGAGCAGCAAACTAATGATACCAGTAACTAAATTTTCGGGACGAAAATTCTTTCAACATGGGGATGATGTGACAACCTGGAAACTTCTCATATTTTCGTGTACTATTGTTGACTAAATTCTGGTGCATGGCACTTGGAAATCTTCGTGTATGGCACTTGGGAACTTCTTGTAACTTCGCGTACTTTCATAAACGAACTAACTCTTTGTGCGTGGCACTCTAAACATGTACGCTACATGCTAAACCGCGTTTACTCAATTTTCGGGACGAAAATTCTTTCAACATGGGGATAATGTGATATCCCGGGTTTTTCGGATAACTTAAATGTAATACTTGTCAAACTAATTACGTGCTATGTGTACGAACGTGTACGAATTAAATGAATACGTGATGTGTGTTGTGTGATTGTTTTAGTAATTGAATAATTAGAGTAGATATGTACACGAACTGAACCGAACCGCGACACGAACCAACTTGATTCATTGTGACTCTAGGAGTTAACAAAGTTTAAACTTTGAACCCAAGTCTTCGGCTAAAAGAAAACAAGGATCAAACCCGAAATCGCAAACACAAACCAAGATCAAGCCTAGACTTAAAACTCTAACTACCCGGCCGAGAACAACCTAAACCGAAAACCATTGCATGCAAAACCTAAAACTATTCGGCCAAGATCAAAACCAAACCAACTCACCCTAGTCCTTGGCCGCGAGATCAAGCCCAAACCCAAACCGAATCAATCCAAGTTACTCGGCCATGAATGTTCATCCAAACCGTAACCACTATTCCCTTTGCGCCTATATATACAACTCACATGCATGCTCCTTCAAAATTCACAAAAACCCTAGTCGAAGATAGCAGCCGACGGCAGCCTTGCGATCACAGACAGATTCCTTCCTTGTTCGCTTCTTCTTCTCGGTCGCAGCAGCAGCAATCATCGCCATCTTCACCTCCATTCAGTCGCGAGTTCAGTCCTTGTTCACCTCTATTCAATCAACAAAACAGCCCACTTTATCATCATCCTCTCGGTCGCGATCTAGTTGGATCAGCCGAGTCGTTCTTGTCCAAATCTCGGCTTGTTTGCCTAGTTATTTAAGGTCATAATTATCTTTGATTATGAGATCATGTTCGGACATATATATGCTTGAATGATTAAATGATTAGTTGCTTCGGATTTTATATGTTGAATGTAATCGGCTGTTTTGTTTGTTGTTCATGTGCATGATTGTTTTCGGAAATCATAAGTTGCAAGTATGTTTTGTTTGTAAAAACTAGAAGTAAGAACTAGGGTTTGCATGGATAAGTTATTAGTAGTGATCTATGATTAAAAATCGGTTCTTGATCGCCTAGGTTAATCGCATGAACGGGTTATACGAGTTTATGATAAAGATATGCTGAAAACAGCCTGCTGAATAATAGTTACAGCCGACTTTATCTGGCTGTAACTCGGTCGTTAGTTGTCGAAAAACAGATTTTCTGATGTCTAGAACATAGAGATTTGAATAAGGAATCTAACGGTGCTGGATTCATAATTTTCTGAAGTCGTTTGATATTTTTAAAGGGCCAAATAAGTTCAGTAACTAAAACTGTGAAAATCCTGAAATTTTGCTAGTTGTTTATCAAGTTAGATTTTAAAATCAGTAGGGAGTTGAGTCATGATTTTTGTACAGCAACTAGGTATGGAAATTTACGGGCAACTCCAACTGGAATTTTGTTAATTGGATGATCAGCGATTTTTAAATAAATTCTTCCGTGGACTGCAGTCAGAAAGCAGTAAATCTGACTGCAGCTTAGTGTATTAATATTTATGGTTAATTGGTAAAGATTTAGGACTTGGAAAATTTATATAAGTTTCTATGGTATAGATGTCACCTACTGTAAAAATATTGGAATTTTTGGATTGTTGTAACTATTTTATAAAAATCCTAGAAAACAGCTGAATAATGAGTGTTAAGCTGAAATTTGATAACTTGTGATTGTGTGCACCAAAGTGTTGTATGGATTGGAATATGTTCATGATAAGTTGTTTGATTACTATGATCACATGAGGATACTTGCATGCATGTTTGAGTGTTAGATATGTTGTTTGTGTGTATCACTTTGTGCGTAAATTACGTGTAGAAATTGTATTGGTGTGTTCACACACTGACTTGGAATTAATTGGTTTGTTAGGACGCAACTAGCGGTCCCATCTCTTATAACTTCTATTGCTACACTAACCGAGCAACAAAAGGTGAGTTCACGGCCCCTAACTTTATACGGTTTTTAAACAACAGGGGGAGAAACATGTATACACTCTCAAACTCAAACTCTTTACGTTATACGAATTTAACGTCACATAACTACTCGGTAACTAAGTTAATGTTAATGTAATGTTATGGTCACTAAGCAGCTTTATCACTTAAGTCCTCGTCAATCTCTCGGATCGTTAGTATTGGGTTTAATAGCGGGGGAATTATAAGTAGTACTACTGGGCCCGACGAGCCCCATCCGAGCTAGTCGCGCTAGCCGACCGGGTATGGTCAACGGGTGAATAATTTGGCCTAACATCGCCATGGTCAGTGATAGGCCTGGCAACACGGAGGCACAACAGTCAGCTTCGATCGCGAACACTTACGTGACATGACTTTAGGTTAGCTACCTATATATGTTAACATTGAACTTAATTACGAATCAACTTATTATTCCGGGTTTGGAATAATGGAAACAACAACTTAATATTCCGGGTTGGAATATTGGAAGCAACAACTTATTATTCCGGGTTTGGAATAATGGAAACAACAACTTAATATTCCGGGTTGGAATATTGGAAGCAACAACTTATTATTCCGGGTTGGAATAATGAAAACAAACTATAACCGAACAAACGAATTTATGAAAACCTGTGAACTCACTCATCTTTAATGTTGACACTTGTTTCTTTACATGTTTCTCAGGACGCTAGGAGCTCTAGGTGCACGCACATGCATTGAACAAGACATCTTTTATCGAGTCTTATTTATTAATATTGTTTTGGGATTTTTCAATTGTTTTGGCGTTTGTGTTGGCGCCCGCTTCACTACTTATTTATGCTTCCGCTCAAACTTTAAAAACTGATGCATCTGCTAAATATTGTTAACTAATCAAGACCATATAAAATCTACGACAAATGATTTTTGAAAACGTATTATCAAATCATATAGAGTCGTTCGAACGTACTAGTGTTTCAGATTCTGGTTTGTTTCTACGCCTCGCGGTAAAACTCCGCAAGTGGAAATTGAGGTGTGTACACAGCACGTGGATTGTTTTAATTACACGGATCCTATTCAAAGGAAAGGTGACGCGTGGATGTTTAACTATCAAGACCTTTGGAAGTTATTTGACTTGCCAAAAGAACCAACTGACGAAGAAGTTGCAGCGTTATATTATCTTCACCAGTTAGCGAATCAAGAACAAATTGTTCGACCAATTGTGGTTAATCAACCCACGTTGGATCCATCTTCTTCTGGCGCAAGTTCAAGCAATAGTGGTGTTCCAGCTGAAAATGTTTCTGAAACATTATCAACACCTGCTACTCTTCCAACAACTGCCTCTATTGAACCAGTGAATACAACAACGGAGCCCAGTATGCCTCAGAATCAAAATTCTGATTCAGATGAAGCACCAGCATTTGATGCTGATAGGGAATCATCTTCTTCAGATGAAGAAGTGGAGCAGATAACAAGTCTTCTTAATCAATCTGCAGTCCTGAACAACAGTAATGAAGCTTCATCAAGCTCTACAAACATTGAATTGGTTGTTGATCTCAACATCACGAATCAGCAAAACTCAGTAGATGTCCAAGTGAAGAATTGCCGCGATCATATTCCTATCATCCGTCGACAAATATTATCGGAGAACTTCAAACTGGTGTTAGAACTCGAGGGCAAATTAATAAAGCACTCGGTTGTTTCTACACACGAGTTGCTACAACCCAGAACTATTGTTTCTATTCATGTTTCATCTCTCAGATTGAGCCTAAGACAGATAATGAAGCTTTAGCAGATGAAAACTGGGTACAAGCAATGCAAGAAGAATTATTGCAGTTTGAGAAGTTGGGTGTGTGGAAGCTTGAAGACCTACCAGAGAATCAGAAAGCAATTGATACAAAATGGGTCTTTAAGTGTAAATGAGATGATAGAGGGGTTATTGTTCGTAACAAAGCTAGGCTTGTTATCAAGGGATTTCACCAGCAGGAAGGGATAGACTACACGAAAGTCTATGCACCAGTAGCTCGATTGGAATCTATACGAATTTTCTAGCTTTCGCATATGGAAAGGATTTAAGGTCTATCAATTGGATGTCAATTCGGCTTTTCTGTACGGCAAATTACTACGTTGGACAACCACCAGGGTTTGTCGATCCACTTAACAAGAAAAAAGCGTACCTACTGGATAAAGCTCTGTATGGACTACACCAAGCCCCGAGAGCTTGGTACGAGACGTTATCGCAACATCTCGTCGGAAACGGCTTTATCAGAGGAACTGTGGATAGTACTCTTTTCACTAGAGAAGTTGATGGCCATCTAATTATAGTTCAAATCTACGTTGACGACATCATCTTTGAATCTACAAACGATAGTCTCTACAAAGAGTTTGAGGGAATCATGAAAAAGAAATTCGAAATGTCCTCGATGGGCGAAATGAAGTTCTTTCTTGGTTTGCAAGTAAATCAGCTTCCGGATGGTATTTTCATTCATCAGACTAAGTATGTTCACGACATCTTGAAGAAGTTTTGAATGGAAATCTTGAAGCCTTATCTACGCCTCTTGCTCTAAATCACGGCATTTGCGTTGATGAGACTGGAGCCAAAGTTGACGAGACGTTATACAGATCGATGATTGGATCACTGATGTATTTGACGGCATCGCGCCCAGATATTATGTATCCAACCTGCCTATGCGCCAGATATCAGTCAAGCCCGAGGATCTTACACATACAGATCATGAAGCGTATCTTCAGATATCTGAAAGGATGCCCAAGCATCGGCTTGTGGTACCCGAAGAAGGACAATTTCGACCTCATAGGCAATGCTGATTCTGATTTGGTGTAGATAAGTTGAACTTAAAATCAACTACAGCGGGATGCCAGTTCTTCGGAACAAGAATGGTAACCTGGTAGTGTAAGAAATAGACTACGGTCGCTCTCTACCAGTGAAGCTAAGTATATCTCGGCCTCCGGCTGTTGTTCACAGATTCTGTGGATTCAACAGCAGTTGAGAGACTATGGTCTGCAATTTCTAGACACTTCGCTGTATGTTGATAACAAGGCAGCCATCGATATAACTAAAAATCCAGTTCATCACTCACGCACAAAACACATTGAAATTCGTTACCACTTCATCCGTGACTGTTACGAGAAGAAGTTGGCACAAATATAATTTACCTCATGAGATGATGATGATCAAATATTGAAATTCGTTACCACTTCATCCGACGAACATAAGGCTGATTTTTATACCAAATCATTTTCTTTATCATGATTTAATTACTTGCTAAGAATTGATGGTATGAAACATTTGCTGATAGGTGCGGACGCTGAGGTTAAATACGGATCGGACGACGAGTTCGCGTGATCCACATTGGTTTGTAAATATTTTTCTACTTTAGAATTTCTTTAAAAACTAAAATCCAAAAAGATGTTTTTGATTTGGGGGAGAAATGATAGAGAAAATACAAAAACATTCGAAAATTTTTAAAATCCAAAAACATATAAAAATTCAAAATGTTCAAAAACATTGAAAAAGACAAAAAGAATTCAGTGTCATAAAAGGAAATGATAGTACATCAGTGGACTATCACAGTATGCTAAAGAAATGTAAAATTGTAAAAGTGATAAACGAGTCTTACTGTGGATGTGTCGATAGGCTTAACACGTTTAGTAAATTATTTTCGAGATATAGACTAAATTTTACAACTGCTTAATCTTGTGGATTAACACATCTTGGATATATGGACTTAATACTCCGAAATTTCGTTTGAAGGATTGCCTGATTCTGAGATACGAGGTCTTTATAGATAGTTGATATCTGGGGTATTATACAAGTTCTTCTGATTTTGCGGAAGCAATGGCCTAGAACTTCTATAATACTTTCGTTAAAAACCCCCAAATTGCATGCAATATTGAAAAGTATCGAAAGATATAATCATATGCAATGCTGAAAAGATTCCTTAAGTGGAACACACCTTAAAGTCAAGCCTTCATCTCTTTGTCTGTACTGTAGTACTAACCTGAGCTCTCAAGGTCTCGCACAACCCAGATACAGATATCAATTACGCTATATTCACCTGTAAGATGAAATCAAGGGAATCTGGATACGGGAGTATATTCAAGAAGTGGGAACCATAGATAAGTCAAGTTTCATGAATTATACCTTAACATATCTTGAAACAGTTGAGAAATGTGGTAAAGCTTAAGAGGACAAGCATATCGACAATCTAGGTAAACGAGTTTAAAACTTAAAGTCATCTAAAGGTCAATGGTACTGGTGATATGCCTCATTCAACTGATATGATCCTTAGACACGAATTCACAAAAATATGTCTGTAAATGTGTTTGTATATAGTTTACATTGCTTATTTCATTGTATTTCAGCTTTACAAATTAAAATCAAAAAGATTTTCGGTGAGTTTTAGCATAAACTTACAAAAATACAAAGAGATTTTATTTCTACATTGTTTTCAGCAAACCAATGTTGGAGAACGGATCTTCAAAGTCTGGTAAGATGCTAGAACTGGTGGGAATCTCTTTAACAACGGGCTGGGAGCTAATCTGTTAATCTGAAAAATCAAAATGATGAAAAGTTCATTAATTTGAAACTTTGATTTTGAAAATATCAACACTTTGTTCGTAACGGGTCAAACCGGGGTCATTAACTTGGACTCGGCAGACAAATCGGTTAAGCAAGGTCATTAACTTGGACTTGGTCAACTGAGTGGATTTTCATAACTGGTAAAAAGTTGGAAAGTTCAGGGGTTAAAATGAAAAGTTGAAAATTTTTGAAATTTCTGGTTTGGCAAGTTCGGCCGAACTTGCTAAACTGATTCAAGTTTAACATCTAAGCAAGTTCGGCCGAACTTGCTAAATGATGGCTGTGTTGTTTTAGAGTTAAGTTCGCCCGGACTTAACGGACCTTCATGTTGGGATTAGCAAGTTCGCCCGAACTTGACATGGTATAAATACCATTCATGTTCGGCCGAACTCATTTATCAGAACTCTAATTCCTTTTGAGCAAACTTGAACTCGAGAGCATTTGAGCGAAATTGACACTTTTGAGTTGTTATTCTGACCGATTGTAGTCCGTTTTTGGTGATTTACACACCAATTACCATGGCTGAGGTGAGATATTGGAGATTAATCCATGATTGAACCGTTAACAAACAAAACCAAGATCTAAAACTTAAAAACTAATAGATTTAGGAGTTGTTGGTTAAAATTGAGCATAGAATCAAGATCTACAACTAAAATCGACCGTATAACTGATTTTGATTGGTTTATAATGGACATTTGATTGTTTGAACATGTTTAAGTCTTTTGGAGAAGACGAAAATGTTCGGCCGAACTTGTTGTCAAGTTCGACCGGACTTGTCCAAAACATGATTACAAGATCAGAAGCAATCTTCGACCGAACTTGATTATAAAAGTCTGAATGTTGATTAATACAAGTTCGCCCCGAACTTGCATTAATGTCTTGTGAATAAAACTGATTAACATGCATCTTCGACCGAACTTGTTGTTAAGAAAATTTGGATTGTTTTAAGTGTAATTTCGCCGGAACTTATATATAGAACATGTAATTGATGCATGTTCAGGCGAACTTAGTTAAAGCGAATTGTTATAACATGTATATCAAGTTCACCCGAACTTGATATAAATGTTAGAAAATTTTGTGAAATTTTTTCTCGAAAACCGTGCTAATTGTTTTACGTTGTTTTTCAGGCACAGGTTCCATCACGAGTGATCTCTGTTGAGTTTTTAAAGACTAACAATACGTGCATCACGCTTGATAAAACGATATGTCCATCATTGAAGGAGTATGACGGTATTTTGAAGTTTCAGAGGATAGTCATATTCGCCGAGCAATTACAGAGCGCACAGTGTCGTATCGATCACATGTTGTTCATTTCTGGATGAATGCGAGTTTAAGTGCTGAGGAGAAGATGATCTCTTCTACAGTCAAGTGGGCAATGAAGTTAAGCCGATCAGCGTGACTGAAGATGATATTCGAAGAATTTTGCATTTCAACGATAAAGAAGATGATCCGATTCATCTAGACGAAAAGATGGTATGTGGTTGTTTCTTTCGCATGGGCTACAAAGGAAGTGTAAACAAGCCGACACTGAAGAAAGGGGAAGTGCCTTACCCCTACAAGCTTCTGATTCATGCGTTAATTCATACATTTAGCCATCGCAAAGCCGGTTTGGATGATGTACATGATTATTTGGCTAGCATGGCAACGGCGCTTATTCTGAAAAAGCGTTCAATATTTCGAAGTTAGCATTCACTCACATGTCGAAGAACATGGAAGATTCAAGATTGTGTCTTTATCCGAGGTTTATACAGATGTTAATAGACGAGAAATATCCTAACATTGCACGAGATCCAAATGATGTGCTTTATCTAGTTCATCTCGATGAAACTACAGTGAAGAAGCTTATCAAGTTCCAGAAACAAGCTTCAGCTCCTGTTGCCAAGCGGTATTCGGAGCCATTAAAGATTCTATCTATATTTCGCCGCCAGACAACAAATGGAGAAAAGATGGTAGCGATGACGAGAAAGAACTTAAAGCTGAGAAGGAGTGGTTTAAAGAATTCAAACCAAAGGCAAGGAGCGAATGGTTCTTAAAGGCAGAAGCTGATAAGCCTAAAAAGAAACATGGTGCAAAGAAAGATTGAAACTATGCTTGTCGATGAAGAAGAACCTAAAAATGTTGAAGCAGTTGCTGGATCAAGCACTGCAGTTGTGATTGAAAGTCAAGAAAATGTAAAGTCAACTCAAGAAGAGGTGATTTCTGCTACTTCTGAGAATGAAGAATCTGATAAAGAGCCAGAAACGACTGAGGCATAAATTAGAGTAGAAAAGGAAAGGAAATTGGATGCAGAATTTTGTTCCTAACGCTGAAAAAGGATCTGACGTGGAGAGACCAAAGAAAAATTCAAAGCGTACAAAGTCTCCAGTAATTGAAATATCAAAGAAGACTACAGGGTCACCTCATACAAAGAAAAAGAAAAGCAAAGAAAGCTCAGAAAGCTGTGAGCAAGAGATACAAGAGTAAGGTGAAAGGCACAGAAGCCACACAAGAACCTTCTGGTGCTCAGGAGAAAGGAGTCCACACAAGAACCTCCTCCACAAGAACCCCCTGTTATTGTTCATGCTGAAGCTGAAAGGCCAGGAGTTACACAAGAACCTCCTGTGTCTGGATTTGTTGAAGTTCCTATTGCTGAATCTCCTATTGATCCAAAGACTTCCGTTCCTGAAAGTTCTAGCCGAAGAAGTCAACACCGAAAACTGCAACACCTAAAGATTCAACACCAAAGACACCAAGGGGAAGTATGTTTGGTGATATGCCACACGGTCCAATCAGTTTTGAAGACTTGGATGAGTTTTTCCCAGAAACTAATGCTGAGATGTTAGAAAAACGTGTAAAGGTATTGGAAGAGAAAGTTACACAGAATGAGGTTGAGAAGGCTGAGCTTGTTAAGAAGGTGAATCAAGGTGAGGTTGAAAAGGAACTGCTTGATGATAAAATAAAGGTGCTGGAGAATGAACGTGAATATTTCAAGGCGTTAATAGAAAGTCTGCAGGACGCCAATGAAAAACTACAGACAGAGATTGCAGAATTAAAGATATTCAAGCATTGAATGATCGAAGATTCAATAGATTGCAGAAAGTGTTAGCAAACAATCTGAACATTGATTTCATCGAGAATACGATCGTTTGGATCGTCAGGAAGCCAAAGAACATGCTGAGAAAGAATTGGCTGAAGGTGATAAAGGAAAGTAGGTTGAGGGTGAAGCCCCTAAATCTTCTGCTGAGAAATCTTCTAATATTCCTTAGAAACCAATTGAAGATATTTTGAAAGCTTCTGAGTTTGATATTCAAAAGGTTGACGAATCTTCAAGCCTTCTGATTCTATCATTGTTACTGAAGAAAAAGACGATGATGAAGCCGAAAAGAAAGATAAGAATGAAGACGAAGAGGAAGAAGGTTATAAAGGATTGGAATGTTGGGGATGATGACGATGACTTTGATCAAGGTGGTGATGATTTTGATCAGGGAGGTACAGGTTTAAAGATCAATGAAGCCAAAGTATCTAATGAGTTTGATTTTTCTGATCTTATAACGATGAATCGAATAGGATGGAAGATAAAAGCCAGGGGGAGTCAGGTCAAAAAGGGCCTTCAGATGATATTGATTTATTAGACATTGATCGTTTTGCAAAGCCTGTGACTGCAGTACCTACGAAGCCTTTGATACTAATGTTGGAACATAATGTGGAAGAAGGTCAGTTTGTACATAATCACTCGAAAGAAGATCTGGCGAAACTAGTTGAGGTTGAAGTTGAGAACTTAGAGTTTGATTTTGAAGAAGTCTTAAATGTCAACACATTTGAACCTAAAGAGTATCAGTATGTAAGAAGGTTTGAAGCCGATGAGTATAATCGAGTGATTGTGGAAGATTGGTCCTCAGATGATGAATCAGATCAGAAAGCTATGTATGTTGGTCAGAATTCAAAACTTTTCCACTTTTGAAGAAATGTACAAACAGCTTGATGAAGATATAATCAAGGATAAGATTGCTGAAGCGGTACGAGAAGGAAAAATTCCTAAGCCAATGACCAAAGAAGAGATAGCTGAAGCGAAAAAGTCCTGGTTCAAGGAGATGCCACGTGAACGTAAATTTCGGCGTCCACTAGCATTCTCACCAGAAATAAAAATGTTTCTTTGGGAGATATACTGAGTTGGGGTTGGTTTAAAGAGCTCAACGTATATGCAATAAAAGGGAATTTGGAGTGCAATACTTCAAATATCTTGCTAATTTAAAGACATTGCCGTATTGGGATACGGAAGAGTTAGTGCAAACAGTGAATGTTACTTATCATATGAACACAATAGATCAGTTGTTGTGGAAGATGATTAAGTATGAAGCTGGTAAAGGTTGGAATCACTGGAATACCGTTTATTCCGAGACGAAGAATAAAGATCAATAAGGTTACAGGGGAAAAGGACATAATGTTAATTATCAAACGTCCTAGAGCCATGAGGAATATGCCACTTATTCCGATCGAATAGAACTTCTATCCTTTATTCAAGTGGTGGTAGATAGATCCAGCTACTTCGAAGCGGTGATTGTGTTAAAATTTGAAGATCATCTGGATATTGCTAAAGAACAAGTTGAAGTGATGGTCATCAGGGTATGAGAGGTTTGTGGAGAACAATAAGGATTCTAGATCCTATGTGGTTGGTTAACTGCTCGAGAGAAGATATAAAATGTCTTTTCTACAGCAAGATTGTTTTTTAAGAAAGAGAAAAGGTACATGCGACGTAGTATCAGAAAGTTGTTAACGTTTGCTATGCACGCGAAGTAAATTCTGGTAAAATGTGGCAAACGAAGTGGAGGGATCTGGAGAGAGTTGAGTTTCTAAAGGAAGAAACCAGAAATGAGGCGATCAAAGAAAGAATGGAAAAAGCGGTAAGGCAAAGTTCGCTCAAAATGGATAACTTTAAAAGACACCCCAACTGATCAGACGCCGGATCTGAAACAAGAGAGACGAAAGAAGCCTTTCAAGAACTTCTTTGGTCAGGTACGTTAATTTTTACATGAAGACGGAGTTTTGAAGACTGATAAAAGACGAAAACGATATCCAAGGGGGAATCTGTTGGTGCATAATGTCTATGTCTTAGTCTATTATCGAGTCTGTATTGTATAGAGCTGAATAGGCTAGGTATACGAAGTATTTATATATGTTGTAGCCAAGTCCGCCCATAATGTGCATGTACAAGCATGTTCGGCCGAACTTGCATAGGCAAGTTCGGGCGAACTTGCCATCATCTAGGGTCGAACTTGTTGGTCTATAAATACCTAGCTTGAGAGTCTCATTTGTAACTTTGGCAGTTTCAGAGGCGAAGCTCTTCAGTTTGTAACCAGAGCGTTTGATTTATAAAAACTGACGTTTAACTGATTAAATCTTGTCTATTGGTAAACACGACGTAATATTTCCGCTATTATGGACGTTATATATCAAATTAGGTTCCTAAGCATCGAGGATCGGTCCTACACCATAGAATTGATTCCTTTTTAGTGGCCTTTGATACAAAGCACTAACCTTCCTTTGAAGTAGTGGATACGACGCTCATGTCTAAGACATATAAATCATTTCCTCGTGTAGCGCGCATGAGGATCCACTCCTCAGGAATTATGAAACCAGGTTTAAGATAAGACCTCTATTTGAAATGAGTTGTGAACTTCTTATCACAGATCTGTGAGATGCTCGCTAAATTGTTCTCGAGCTCAGCAATGTAGTTTACTTTGTCGAAAGACACTACTCCGTTTGTCAAAATTCCTTCTCCCACGATCATGCCGCCCTGTGTTCTGGCAAACCCAACATATCCACCCCTGATGGCATTTACATTGTACAACAAAGCCAACATCCCTGTCATGTGCCTAGAAGCTCCACTGTCCATGATCCACTTTGAAATGATTGACCTTGGAAGCCCCTGCACACATGAAAAACATATTACTTAAACAGAGAGACCAAGCCCTTTCGGTCTTGGGTGGGATGACATGTCGACCTTTGGAACTTTGGCAACTTTGACATCTTTCTTAATCTCAACCCACTGTCCAGTCTTTGATTCAGTCTTTTCTTTTGATTTGACTGGAACATTGGTTTATTTTGGGGTTACATGAGATGTTTTTGCTTTGGCTACCCAGGTTTGTGCCTTCGAAAATGCCTTTTTGATATAGAGATTAGATTCTTTCTTTTCATTTTTCTTTGAGGTTTCTCTAACTTCAAATGCAATGAACTCAGTTGGTGGTTCCTCATTAGAACTAGAATTACCATTTCTCTTTAAAATTTTTCTTGCACAAACTCTGGACCCTTTTTCTTCTCATCTACTGTAAACCTCTTTTGTTCATGAACAGGTTTTGGATGATTTTGGGAACAATGTCGTGCGATATGCCCAACCTTGTTACATCTGTAGCACGTTCTACTGTCGTTTCCAACAGTGTGTTCCAAAGCCTGTTCGCGAAGCTCTTTTTCTTTCTTAAACTCATCGTTGGTTTGTTTGTTAATGACTTCTTTTTCCACAGCAGTGTTAGTTCCAAAAACAAACTCAACTTTCTTTGTAAAATTCGTCTTTCGGGATTTGTTATTTCTTTTCTTTTCAAACCCTAACACATCCCTCTTGTTCTCAGGATAACCTTTTCCTCTTGGATGAATGATTTTGTTTAACTTCTTTGGTTTTGAGTAAAAGTCAGCAACTTTTTTTTGAAGGTCAGATGTGTCAACTTCAATGAGTTTAAAGAATTTGTCAAGATGGTCGAAGTTTACATTCTGGACTGGAAATTCTTCATTGGTATATAGCTTATCTGATCCTTTTAGTTTGTAGATAACTACATTAGGATATCATTTAAACTATTGTTTGATGCTGTGATAAAATTTTCATGAAAACTTTTCTTACTTCCAGAAGGTGAACTTGACTCTGATTTCTCATTGTTTGACTCAGCGCTTTCATAAACTGTGCTATCAACTCATTTTCAAAAACATTTTCAAATACTTTGTTTACCACCTAGGATTCACATTCCTTTTATTTTTGGAATATGTTACGTCAAGATTTTCAGGCAGCTCGTTACTCTTTTCAATGAGTAAGTTTAAGTTTAGCGCCTTTTCCACTCCGTCAGGATGTTTCTTAGCATAGTTATTCCACATAGGAGGTGAAACATGATCGTAACATTTTCCATGGCTTTTATCATTCTCCTTACCTTCTTTGCTGTTTTCTGGTTTTGGAAGGATATGATCGAGGACATACATGCTGGTAGAGTAATTGATTAACAATTTGTTAACTCTTTCTGTTTCAGTTTTTGTTTTCTCCAGCTCACTTTTTAGCTCAGCAATTGTGTTAATTTGCAGATTAATGGCCATTTGTTTGTCCATCACAGTTGCTTTGAGCATTGAAAGTGTTCTGTCATCTTCTTTGACAATTTTCTCATACAGTCGAATGGTCCTGCTAAGTTTATCATAAGATTCTTTTACGGTGTTATAATCGTATGATAGCTTGTCATTGTAGGTTTTAAGTTCTTTAAAAGCTTTCTCTTTCTCAGCACATTGCTCACATGCTTCGGCACATTTTAAGCATGAGCTGACCAATTCGACAGTTTGAGCTTTGATTATTTCATTATCTGCTTCAACCTTTTCTACCTGTTCTTGCACACTGACTACCTCTTTTGTATTGGCCATGAGTGCTTTGTTGGCAATGTCGGTTAAGCTCTCCAATGTTACAGGTTTGGTTACATCAATCACTTCCACACACTCAGACTTTCTCCGTCAGGACTTTCTTCTTTGTGACCAGAATCGAAGCTACCTGTAAAAGTTTTTAGAATTATGTCAAATAAACAAGGTTTAGGAGTACCTCTGAGACATTCTTCTTTTCCGCTGATGATCTGAAGTAGTCTGCCAGAACCTCTTCCATTTCTTCTTCTGTGACTTCTTCAAGATTCAGGTTCTTCTATGATTTCAGCAATAAGTGCAAGACTTTCCTTTTTGGAGATGAAATTATTCCAATTGAACCCTTCATCTTCTTGCGTGACCACAAGAGCTTTGTCTTTTGAGTTCGAAAGGTCCATCTTCGATTTGTGCCATTCGGTTCTCTGGCTGTGGTCAATGATAAATCACCTTTTTGTTATAATCATCTCCGAACGGATTATGATTGCCCTTTACTTCTCGGTTTGGACATTCACGCTTGAAGTTTCCTTTCTCTCTACATTTGAAGCAAGTGACTTTGGATTTATCAAATCCTAATTTTCCGTCAAGGCCTCTCAAATCATCTTTCCTATAATTTCCATAAACGTTGTGCTCTTCGAACCACTGATGCCATGCACCACATAATGTCAATCAATTCCATCTCTTCGGATCAATTTGATCGCAATCTTCCTTGGTCATTTCCGGATTTTCGATTCTTCCAGCTACTAGACTTTCATAGGATTCCAGAACTGCTGCAAGTAGCACCATGTGTTGCTTAGCGGTCTGTTCATTGAAGTCTTGAGCGTTCTAGAGGTTCACTGTGATGTTACATTGCAAGATTTGCTGGTTAGAGTTGGATTGATTTTGCTGATTGCTTTGTGGTTGACTGGGGCTCTGACACAATTGTTGTCCTTGGTGATTGTTTGGATTGAAGGAAGCAAACGTTTGGAATCCACTTGATTGATTGGATGCTGGACTAGCATTTGAGTTAGCACTAAAGGTAGTTTGGATCTTGGGACTCTGAACAGGAGTGTTTGGGTTTCCTAGTTTAGACTCACGTCCTTGTTGCGAGTTTGATTTCTTGCCTTTTGCCATTTTCTACATTTCTAGGTCATGCCCTTCCAATTTTTCTATGAAGCTTGGTAAACTTAGACTGTCATATTCTGCCCTATTGTTTAGAATAGTTAGGTATGTTGACCATTCCCCTTCAGGCAGAGAATCTGCCAGCTTGTCGACTAGCTCTTCATTGGTTTTGACAATTCCCATATGCTTTATTTGTACTACCAGGTGGCAGTATCTTTCGATGAGCTGCTTCATTTTTTCGCCGGGAAGAACATTGAATACTTCAAATTCTTTGTTCAGTAATGGCTTCTTTCCTTTTCTGACCTGAGTACTTCCTTGCGTTCTTAATCGTAAGGCTAGCCACAGCGACTGAGCATCGTCTTCATGCTGTAAGAGAACCAAGATATCCTCCTTTATGGCTTGCTGGAGGAGATTCATCATCTTCTTTTCATTAATGTATTTGTCTCGTCCTTCTTCGGTCAAACAAGCTAACATTTTCTCAATTCCAAGTTCATTAAGAGGCGCTTGGTATTTGTTCTCGAGTGCAAACCAACAATTTAAGTTTGTTGCTTGAACCCAGGTCGTGAATCGCTCACTCCAACTCTCGTAATCTTTGATGTTCATGAGTTTTGGAGGCTTTGTTGTGGTTCCCATTTCATTTTCTAGATTCATGTTTTGAGCTGCTACGGAAGTTGTAACTGCTTGTATGGCAAACGCGTTATGAAATTCTTCCTCACCTGACATCTTAAAAATACTTATAACAGAAAATAGATTAGAACAGGTTAACTTGAAACTGACTGAAAACTAGGACAGAACAGAAAATTTCCGTACGAAAATATACCCTGGATTTTCATGCGAAAATTTGATTTTCGTACGAAAATACTGTTTCGTGCAACAATTGTATTTTCTGTCAGTTCAAACTTTTCAGAAGATAGTCCCCTGGTTTTCGTACGAAATCTAGTGTTTCATGCGAAAATTATTGTCTGCTTCGAACACTTGTTCACAATTTCACGTTGTTGGTAGTTTCAAGTATGATTTTGACGAATTTTAGGTTGTTTGTTTCAGTGAATTTGTTTAGAATTGATTTTAACACGTTATACTAATAACCTAGTCCAAATTGTCCATTAAATCCTTCAGATCTAGATTAAGTTCCAAGAAAGAGTAGAAGAAGAGTTTCCAATGGATGAATCTTGAAATTTGAAGGTTGAATCCAGCTGAAACTTGGTTGTTTGTTAACAAATCAGACCTCAGGGCTCTGATACCACTTGTGAATGCTAGGATCGGACCCAACTTGTGAGCTTCTGGTTAGATTTGCTCAGCTAACAGAGGCGGAATTCATTGTTAGCTGATTGAACAAACAAAAGAACAAGCGTGATGATTACTGTTTAACCGTCTGTATCTTGTATTGATTAACTTCGTAAAGATTACAAACTCGAGCAGGGCTTCGCCTCTGATCACCAAAAATAGCATGCTAGACAAACATCCTAAGTCACCTATTTATAGGCAAGACATGACAGCACCTAGGAACTTAGGACCTGAGATTTTCGTACAAAAATCCTTACAAATTTCCGTGCAAAAATTCTACTATCTATACAAAACTTGCAAATAAAAACATTTGACGCTGCGAAACCCTATCTATACATTAGACTCATCCTAGACGTAGGCAATAGACATATGTGCACCAACATTACTATTCGAGGATTCACCGGTTTCAAAATTTGAGAAGTTAGTAATAACTGGTTTCACCTTGTTTGTAGTTTTTGTACATTGTTTCCAAACCTGAGTTGGTTCTTTCAAATCCTCAAAATTTTTCTTATCAATATGAACAGGTTTAGGATTTATTTGAAAACATGTTCTAGCAATGTGTCCAGTTACTCCACATGACACTTCCTGTTCTCATACTGATCCTTTTTAGCAAACCATACACTCAAATCGTAACATTGATTTGAAGTGTGGTAGCCATGTTTCTTGCTTTTTCTGTAACTTTGATTTGACATTGAAGCACTGCGGTCCGACCTGCACCACTTATTCACAAATTTTTGTGAGTTTCTATAATGATTGGATGATCGTACCGATGAGCTTTTATCTTTCTTTGGAAAATTTTCAGAATTTTTAAAAATTTGTTTTTCTTTTTGTTTTCGTTCTCCATTCTGCTTAGAAGGTTTATGCGTTGAGCATTCACCTTTCTCAGTAGATTGTAGAACAGTTTCTTGAAATTTTTCTTTTAGTTTTAAAAATATTTCATCTTTATCATTTTTAGCTCTTTTATCATCGGTATCATCATCACAATTCTCAATTATGACTTTATCATAATTTGTGACATTGTCACTTATTGGAATTTTCTTTTTATTAACATTGATCGGTTTTGGACATATATGATCTAACTTTCATGAGGAAGTCACAAAACCTTTCAATAACTTTTCTGAATTAACAGCTCTATTTTTAACAGTCTCGACTTCTTTTTCAAGTTGAATTTTCTCAATATGAGAATTTATTGCTTTTTGATTTTCTATATTTAATTTTTCAAAAAAAAAAATTCATTTTTAAACATTTTTATTTCATTTCGAAAATCTACTACCTTTTGTAATTTTTCATTTTCTAAAATTTTTGTTTTGTTTTCAAAATTCTTTTCATTTCCTTTTAATTTTTTATTTTCTAATGTCAAACTCTCAATCTCACTCAAGAGTTTGGCATTATCTGCCCGATAGATATCTAAATCATAAACTGGGAAGATTGGTTTAGAAGTTGAACACTCATTTGTAGATGTACTTGAAACTTGTGCTTCACAGTTCTTTGCCATTATTCTCCCTTCTTTCTTCAATGGATAATTTGATCTTTATGCTTCCAAATCATTTCGTTGATCACCGACAAGATCAGACTTCATAAGTAATTCTACTTCATATCCCTCTTGTCAATGAAGGTAGAAAGCTTGAAAAATTCCCAGCTCGGACTTTCCTTTAATACGTTTAAGTATTTTGTCCATTCACCTTTCGGAAGTACATCTGCCAACTTGTCAATGTACTCTCTTTCTGTGTTAAGAATATCATGTTCTGTCATCTAAATCTTCAACTGACAAAAGCGTTTTATCATTTGTTTCATTGATTTGCTTTTGATCATTGTGAAGATGTTAAACTCTTTCATGATTAAAGCCTTCTTGCTCTTGATCATCTCAGCACACTCCAGATATTTAGCACGCAGAGCATTCCACAGCTTTTATGCCGTGTCACATTCTGGTAGCAAAATCAAGATATCTTCATTTATCGATTGCTGTAACAAACTGATCATCTTCTTCTCATGGACATATGCATTATTCTGTTCTGGTGTAAACTTTGATACTGCGAAAATAGCTCCTTGTTTATCAAGTGGCTATTTAAATCCAATTTTAAAGGTAACCCAAATGTGGAAGAAACTTATTTGTACCCAGCTCTCGAATTTTCCTTTCCAGGCTTCATACTCATCTATACTCATCAACATTGGCGGCTTCACAGACCCCATTTCGTTTTCCAAACTAATATGTCGTTCAAAAGCACTTGAAAAATGATTAGCAAACAGACAATTTTAGTAAAATTTGACTTTTTAATCGACAATATTAACGTATCGGTTTGCTAAAAAAGTTTAAATTTTTTTGTAAAACCGTTTTTACCAGATTAGAGCTTTAAACTCGTCTCATCGATACGAATCTAACGATATATAAGGTCCAAGACGTTTTTCTGAATTTTCATGCCTTGGACATGTTCGGGCGAACTTGTCCTAAGCATGACAAGTTCGGGCGAACTTGTCCAAGCCATGACATGTTTGGGCGAACTTGTCCTAGCTATGACAGGTTCGGGCGAACTTGTCCTAGCAATGACACGTTCGGGCGAACTTATGTTCCTCGCACGTGTAGCCTCATGTCTGTCAGTTTGGGGGTCTAACAGTTTGGTTTCAAGAACTTGTCCTAACTGTAGAGGTTTACGCCTCCTGTCGGCATAATTCTTTTGTCTATCACGAGCTGCCTTAAGTCGATCACGGATTTGCACAATCTTATCCGTGGTTTCAAGAACAATTTCTGGTCCAGATAATTGAGCTTCTCCTATTTCAGCCCAACAAACAGGTGTTCTATACTTTCTTCCGTATAAGGCTTCAAAAGGAGCGGCCTTAATACTTATGATAACTATTGTTATAAGAGAACTCGACTAGGGGCAAGTGATCATCCCAACTTCCACCTAAGTCGATCACACATGCACGCAACATGTCTTCTAAAGTTTGAATAGTACGCTCACTTTGTCCATCAGTATGAGGATGGTAAGCCGTACTGAAGTTTAATTTTGTGCCTAGAGATTGTTGAAAGGTTTTCCAGAAGTGAGATGTGTATCTTGTATCTCTATCAGATACAATGGATATTGGTACGCCATGCAAAGATACAATCTCATCGACCTAAAGCTTAGCCAGCTTATCGGAGCTATATGTTTCCTTAATTGGTAGGAAGGGAGCTGACTTGGTTAATCTATCCACGATAACCCAAATTGTGTCATTTCCATGCTTGGTCTTTAGTAACTTAGTGATGAAGTCCATGGTTACCATTTCCCACTTCCATATTGGGATTTCGAGCTGTTGTAGAAGTCCTGACGGTTTGTGGTGTTCTGCCTTAATTTGAGAACACGTCAAGCACTTTGCTACATGATTGGCTATAGCTTTCTTCATACCCATCCACCAATAACTGGGCTTTAGGTCTTGATACATCTTGTCACTTCCTGGATGAACCGAATATTTAGAATTATGTGCTTCTTAGAGGATTACATCTCTAAGTCCTCCATCGATCGGAACCCAGATCCGATCATTTAGCCTGAACATTCCATCCTTTCCTGGTACTAATTGACAATAGTAGCACCTAACCCTTCTTTAGCAATATTATCCTCTGTCATGGCTTGCTTTTGTGCATTTAGTAGTTTTTCGTTCAAACAACTTTTTAATTCAATGCTCTTAGCATTGATCCTTAAAGGTTTGACTCTTTCCTTACGACTAAGCGCATCAGCTACTACATTCGCCTTTCCTGGATGGTATCGAATCTCACAATCATAGTCGTTGAGTGTTTCCATCCAACGACGTTGCCTCATGTTCAAATCCTTTTGATTGAACAAATGTTGGAGACTTTTGTGATGAAACACTTTGTTCCATATAAATAATGTCTCCATAATTTAAGTGCAAACACCACCGCACCTAATTCCAAATCATAGGTGGTGTAATTTCTCTCGTGCACTTTTAATTGTCGTGAGGCATAGGCGATCACTTTGCTTCTTTGCATAAGCACACATCCCATACCAGTGTGCGATGCATCACAGTAAACCATAAACTCTTCTACGCCTTCTGGCAGAGTCAACATCGGGGCATTGCTTAACTTATGCTTTAAGGTTTCGAAAGATTCTTGCTGCTTTGGGCCCAGTCAAACTTGGCATTCTTGCGAGTTAATACTGTCAAAGGAGCGGCTATACATGAGAATTTCTCAATGAACCTTCGATAATAACCAGCCAGTCCAAAGAAGCTACGTATCTCGGAAGGTGTCTTTGGTGCTTCCCAATTCATAATTGCTTCTATCTTTGCAGGATCCACTTGGATACCTTATTCAGTCACTACATGACCGAGGAACTGAACCTAACGGAGCCAGAATTCACATTTAGAAAACTTAGCATACAACTTTTCTTGACGTAGTATTTCAAGAATGCACCTTAAATGTTTCTCGTGGTCAGATTGATTACGAGAATAGATACGTATGTCGTCTATGAAGACAATGACAAATTTATCTAAGTATGGCTTGCAGACTCTATTCTGAGATCCATGAATGCTGCTCGTGCATTAGTGACCCCAAAAGGCATCACTAGGAACTCGTTATGTCCGTATCTCGTTCTAAAAGCGGTTTTCAGAACATCTTCACTTCTAACCTTAAGTTGGTGATATCCCGATCTTAAATCGATTTTCGAGAAGTAACTTGCACCTTGTAATTGGTCAAACAAATCATCGATCATGGGCAAGGGGTAACGATTCTTGATCGTTATCTTATTGAGTTCACGGTAATCAATGCGCATTCGCATTGAACCGTCTTTCTTCTTAACAAACAGGATAGGAGCTCCCCAAGGCGAAGAACTAGGTTGAATAAAACCTTTTTCCAAGAGATCATCCAATTGGGTTCTTAATTCTTTCATCTCGGTAGGTGCTAAACGGTAAGGAGCTTTAGCTATAGGAGCTGCTCCAGGTATGATGTTAATTATAAACTCTACCTGCCTATCAAGAGGTAGGCCAGGTAATTCTTCTGGAAAAATGTCTGGGCATTCTGAAATGATAAGAATCTCTTCAATATTCGGTTTGGGTTCATCAATGGTGACTTGTGCCATGTAGATGACATAACCCTTCTGCATACATCTGGATGCCTTGAGCAAGACTGCTTTATCAGGCAATCCAAAAGTTTTGTCTCCGTGAATGGTGAGGATTTTACCAGACGGGGATTTGATTTCGATGAATTTCTTATCTTAGGCAATGCGAGGTTGATTATGCGACAAACCAGTCCATGCCTAAGACTACATCGAATCCCGCTAGTTTCACAGGTAAAAGAGAGACAGGGATAGATTGATTCTTGATGGATATGAATCATCCGTCAAGAATGGAAGAAGTGGTTTCTATAGTTCCATCAGCGAGCTCTACTTCATAAGTTTGTCTAGAGTTCTTACGGGCAAGTTTAATAGTTTACTAAACTTATGATCTACAAACGGTTTATCGGCGTCCGAATCAAAAAGAAATCTAGCAAAAGTGTCGTTGATAAGGAACACACCTGTTATGATATTATTATCATTCATTGCCTCCTTGGCATTCATTTGGAAGGCTCTAGCAGTGCCTTTCTTTACCTCAGTAGTTTTGGCCTTTCCTTTGGCACTTGCCTTTGGGCAATTTGTCTTGATGTGGCCTTTCTCACCACATCCAAAGCAAGTAGTATCCTTTATATTTCGGCACTCATGCGACCGATGTCCTGTCTTCTTACAGATATTGCACTGTTGTGGTTTCTGATCTAAGCGACACTGTCCATGGTTCGTTTCCCACATGTCATGCAAGTGGGTTTGTCGCTCGACATCTGATTATCCTTGCTGAACCCATGTTTACCCTTTTTATTAAACCTTTGGGAGTTGTTATCATCCTGTTTCCTCTTTCCATAAATATCAGTCTTAACCGACATTTTCCTCACGTAGTCCTAAGTGAGAGAGAGAGATAGCTCCACAACAGATTTATAGGTGCCAGGCTGCACCGCTTTAACCATACTCCTAATTTCAGGAGCTAGCCCATTGATAAAATGTGCAATGCGTTTGGGTTCAGGAGTGACTAAGTAAGGTACCAGCCTTGATAAAAAGTTGTAGTCAGCGACGAACTTTCGACAGTCCATGTTTTTCATAGTCAGAGTTAGGAAATCTGACTCGATTTTCTCCACCTCATGAGGTGGGCAGTAGGTATCCTTCACCAACTCTACAAACTTCAACCAACTAAGGTTGTAGAGATGAACTTTTCTCGTAGACTGGACTATTGCTTTTCACCAGAGCATCACCCTTGAATGACTGAGATACATACTTTACAACGTCTTTATCAGCGCAACCGCTGATATCCACGACCATCTCCATCTCGTCTAACCACCTTAGACATTCTACAGCTTCTTTTTCCCCGTTAAAATAGCGAGGTCTACAAGATACAAAGTACTTGTAGGAGCAACCATCATTGTTGGAGTGTGTCTTCTTATGATGCTCTTGACTTTTAACTATACTCTTCACATTTGAAGAGTGTGTCTCACTCTTTTCCGGTTTTGACTGACTAGGCTGAGATAGCGGTTTGGAGACATGTTTGGAGCGAGAAGCACTCGACTCATGTTGCCGTTCAGACCTATCCTTCAAGGCTTTTCCAACTTCTGTGGCAATAAGGTCTCTCAAGTCGTTCTTACTTATAATGATATTCTCATTGGCATCATCGTCATTGGGTTTGCTATTCACTTCATTGGAATCCACCATTGTTGCAACTTAATTCTAAATTTCAAGATGAATTTGGTTAGTTGCTATATTGTACCCTTTTAGATTTTATGACATGGTTTCTATATCCATACAGATTTTAGATAAAAGATGTGGCATATACATATAACCTAGGTCTCAAAGGACCATCCTAGGCATTTATGGATTGGACATAGTCCAGAATTTATTAGACAGTGGATCTAATGTCACTACTGTCATTGTCACTAAGGACAATATATAACTGCTCATTGGCTTTACACTACTATTGAGTGTTTGAATGCTTTTGACAGGATCTAACTTGATCACTTAAGCGATAGGGCGTGGACATTGCCATTACCCAAGTGACAATATCTATCACAGGGATTTAAGAGTTAACTCCACATTGTGAGTTAACATAGAGAAATGATAAATTTGGAAGTTGAACATTGTTCACCCTTTCTAGATAGAAGGTTACCTCCAAAATTTTCATTTGCCAATTTAATTGATCATAGTCATTGGCTGATAGATCTTGGATAATATAGCGGATCAATAAAACTTTGAATAAAATCCTGATGATCGATTGAATGAAATATATATCACAAAGAAAATTTTACTAAAAAGATCATTACATAGTTGCCTAAATATAGGACTTTGAAATAACAAAAGTAGTCCATGCAGGTACTTAAAAGAAATAACAATGTCCTCACAGGGACTTTTGGAATTTAAAATTACATAAATGAAAATACAAAACTACTCATCCTTCCTTCCTTTCACAGCTTCACAGAGTCTCTTGATAATTCTGGTTGTTTTCGTTTCTGACTTCTTAACCTGGTGCTGCATTTCCTTGACTCGATCTAAAGCCTCATTGAGAGCCTCGAGCAATACTTGTGCTTGGGGTGAGGCTGAGGTGGAGGTGGTTGCGGCTGAGGCGCAACTGGATACGGATATCCATAAGGTGGATACCCAGTAGCAGCATAAGATGAGTAAGGAGGTGGGTAATTAGGGTAAGAGGAATGATAAAGGTTATTATGAATGACTACATCGTAATATGGATCATGTTCTTGACCATGGTGGATGTAGTTATACAAGCCGGGAGGGTCGAAAGAGTTAAACCCAGACGGCCCTGCATAAGCAGGTATTGGGTTAGCAAAATCCTGCGGTGGTAGTGGTGGTTAAGGCAGAGGCTCAACAGCTGGTTGTGATGGGGGTTCCACCACTGGCGATGTGTTTGAGGGCCCACCCATTTGTGGGTCCTCCGGGATTACTGGATAAGATGGTGGCAAAGGTGGTAGCGAGCCCGACCTTTGACATGCGTGCACCACGCCTTTGACGTGGTTGTGATGATGACTCAGGTGGTGGCTGAGGTTGATCCACCTATTGCATATCTACATCCTCTTGGTGAGGATGGGATGATGGGGCTTGATGTTGGGGAGTGTTGCGGTAGGAGGGTGTGTTGACGAACACGCACTGTGCCCATCTTTGCGCATACTCATCAGGACCTCGAAACGGAGATCCCGCCAAAGAGTTCGAGCCACTAGACAGCTCGATAGGATGACCATATGATCCGGTTTGTGGAAATTCCTCCGGATCAGAATCTTCCTCCATATGTGTTGGCGAGTCGACTGGAGGGGTTTCAGGTGAGGGTTGGTTAACGGGGTTGACAAAGTTAAAGTTAAATAACTCTTGGTGAGAATGAGAATGAGAATGGTGTGATTGGTGAGAATGGTGTGAATGGTAAGAGTGTTGGAAGTGTTGATTGGGGTGGAGAGTATTCGTGCGAGATGGAATGTCTATATGGTTCAAATGGAGATGAAGAGTCTCCAGATCCTTCGTAAGGGTTGTGATCATGCACATTAGATGCTCCAGCTAGAGAGGGTCTGAAAGGTGGTCTGAAAGATTGTGGGTCCGGATCGCGGCGGTTTCAGACGGAAGTTTGGGCGTATGATGGCAGATTCGGTAGACCGTTATTACAGAATGAAGTAGAAGTAGAATGCAGCGGAAGTCATACATTTATTCATTCATACCGAAAGAGTATACATCCTGTCAGGCTGGCAGAGTTCCTGGAGAGAATCCGCCAGCGCCTCCCCTCAGGGAGCCTCCAAAACTTACAAACAAATGAACACACAACACATATATATAGGGATGAGAGTTTTGTATGAAAATTTTCGTACGCAAATGACACATATTTTCGTACGAAAATTGACAATTTCGTATGAAACTGACAGATTTCGTACGAAATGTGTCTATTTTCTCATCTGACGTTCGTGCTCGGGTCGTGTGTTCGTATCTAATCTATACAATATTCAACACACGCTCTAACTAGTCTATTCGCATAGTGACGGACACAAAGTGCACTGACAGATTCCCCCTTGTCCGTTACTGTCGAAGCTTTTTCTTGATCTTGAAATCTCTGAGCCGTGTTTGAATATTCTGCAGCTTCAATCAAGGTATCTGTCGATGTCGTAGAATGCGTCAACAGATTCCCACTTAATTGATGATCCGGGTTTGCATTATCAACATTAAATTCCCCCTGAAATCTCCAGTTCAGAACTTTGTTTGCACGGTTTCCTACCTCCTATGATTTGCTTGATCGACAATTTTTCTTGAATAAACACTAACTCGAAAACTACTCAGTGCAGCATCTCTGTTTCTTCGTTAACCACATCTGTGTTCAGTTTAGCGCATATCTCTCATGCTCGATCCTCTGATCTTCAAGACCCAACTGGCAATTGATAGAAACTTTGAATTACCACACCAGTAATCTTCAAATCAAAGAATAACATGAAGATTTGAAATCCCGATTTCCGTGATCAAATCTTAAGCACACTCCTGGAAAGATAGATCAGCAAACGGTAATCTTTTCAACCAACACATCTTCATCGGAATGAAATTATCTGGTAACACATCAAATCTGAGAAACGTTCATCCATGATCAAGATCACATTCTTCCTCTACAGTCACAATAATAGATGTATAGCTATCTCCACTGAAGCGGACGCCTTGAAACTACAAAACATCCTCATTTCCGGATTACTCGTGAAAACAATTCATTTGCGTTGCAGAGTTAAAGATAAGCGGTCGTGTATACATCAACCTCACATCGGAGATCAGGACCTAAATCCTACATCCCATAAGCATCAACCTGTATCATGATCTGAAAATTCAGAACTTTCTCTGATCACGAAATCCCAAGCATAATCTATTTCGTGAGCAACTGGTACACATCTTTGTTCTGAAAGATCCGATTCCATAAATCATCCTCTTTAGTCAGGCAAACATCTAGCCGTGGTCGGAGCGCACGGGGCACTGAAACTACAAGACATCCCTACTTCCTGGCGGTTAGTCCGGAAAATAGTTCATTTGCAATGCAGAGTTAAATTGGATACGTTGCACTAGTAAGCAGTCGTGTGTGCTTCCGCGAACTTGACGACTGCAGGGCATTTAGCCGTGGTCGGAGCGCACGGGGCACTGAAACTACAAGACATCCCTATTTCCTGGCGGTTAGTCCGGAAAATAGTTCATATGCAATGCAGAGTTAAAATGGGTACTCCATATCACTAAGCGGTCGTGTGTGCTTCCGCGAACTTGACGATTGCCGGGCATAAATGTAGCCATTGACTATAGAATCTGATAAACAACTCCTCAACCAGGATTCAGTTATGCGACCCCACTTTTGCGAAAAGTAGACATCAACCTGATCTCATCACTAATGCTTCACCAGATAATCTGCATCGAAACCACCCGATTGCTAGCCGCACCGTCCAAATTTCTAAAAATGCCGGAATTTTCAATGTTTTGACAAATTTTTATTCCCACTCATTTTTAGCAAATTCTGACGTTTTGAGCATCGTCCCACAAAACCCAAATTTTGCAAAAAATTTCCAAAAATTGCAGTTTTGATAAAATGCGGATTTGACGCTACGCACATTGAGAGTCACTACACCGGATAATCATCATTCTGCGTAGGTATTAGTGATTCTCCCAATATCTTCAATATTTTTTGACCATATCATCAAATCTGTACTCTGAAGCTTTAGACGGGGTCCCCGAACATCGCGTATCGGTCATGAAAATTTCGAAAAAATTTCTATCACCATATTTTTTTTGGCACCTCACTTATTTTCACACGAAAATCACTCATTTTCGCCCGAAAATTTTTCATGCGAAAATGTGGGATATATTTTCGCACGAAAATTTGAGTTTTCGTACCAAATTGAACTGATGACGTTTTTCGATCCAGAGTCTTCGTTTCTTCGAATTTCAAGATGATTTTTGCACAAATATGGTCGAAAATCAGTTTCTAACAATTCTATAAGTTCAATTTTACATTTTGTCCGAGGATTGTCCGTTTATTTGATGATATACGTCTAAAACCCCTCCTAAGTTCATAATTCATGAGTGTAGGTGATTCATCAACTGTTAGATTGAATGGATCGGTACCGTACCTCTGGTACCAGTTGTGGGTCCGGATCGCGGCGGTTTCAGACGGAAGTTTGGGCGTATGATAGCAGATTCGGTAGAACGTTATTATAGAATGGAGTAGAAGTAGAATGCAACGGAAGTTATACGTTTATTCGTTCATACCGAAAGAGCATACATCTTATCAGGTTGGCGGAGTTCCTGGAGAGAATCCGCCAGCGCCTCCCCTCAGGGAGCCTACAAAACTTACAAACAAATGAACACACAACACATATATATAGGGATGAGATTTTCGTACGAAAATATGGAACATTTTCGTACGAAAATTGACCATTTCGTACGAAACTGACGGATTTCGTATGAAATCCTTTATTAGACTTGGAATTTTAAAAATACCACATGTATAAAAAAAATTATGTTCTACATATATTGAATAAATCCTTTTAATGATACAGTTGATTAAAATAAATATGTTTACTGTATTATTTCATAAAAGTATTAACACATCAAAATAGAGGACGTCGACATATTGGTTTTTTCTTTAATATAGACACATATAAGGGGGGTGTTTATAAAGTATAATGAGGTTAGAACAAAATAATGTAAACGAAATTGATTAATTCTTATATAAACAATTAAAAATTAAAACAAACAGTTAAAGGTTAAAACAAAACAATGTAAACGAAATTGATAAACAATTATATTAACAATTATAACTACTGGTTAAATTAAATATTTGTCTTTATAAACAATAAAATGTTAATATATTTTTTAAATTTTAATAATTAATATATGATTATCAGTTATCCTTATCCTTATTATCAAAATCTCTTTTACAAATTTTGAAATTCAATATTATCATTAATCAACTTTTCGTAATAAATATTTATCTAGATGAGACAAATGAAAAAAAAAACAAATATATGTTAGTTGATTAATAATCGTCTAAATTAATAAAGTAAATAAAGGAGTATATGTGTTTCATTGGAGCTATCTATTTTTTGGTTTTTCAGGTTTTAGTTTTTACTTAATTTTGGATAACTAGTATTAAGCACCCCTCGTTGCGGCGGGGGCGAACACTAATGTCACACTACTGTCAGCGATTACCAACACTAAAGTTGCGACGTATTAATGCGAAGAAATTAAACTGAAACGTAAAATATATAAAAGAATAACTAAGTCGATCTAGGACCTGCGCGTTACGATGAACCTGGAAAACGGGAAAAATAGACGACGTAAAAACGTTTAACCACACACGCATCGTTGCGCCGTGTTAACTCGCAAAATTTAGAATAAACGTAAAACAAAAATTTTGAAAAAAATGGAAGGTATAGAGGACCAAAGTTGAAAGTAAAATAGTTGTGATGTTAAATTGCAAAAGATGAAAAGTTTTGGGTTAAAACTAAAAAATATCAAATAGTTTTAGGTTAAAAGTAAAGATAAAACGTTTTAGGGTTAAAAGAAAAAAAAGCAAATAGTTTTGGGTTAAAAGTAAAAAATCAAAAAGTTTTGAGTTAAAAAGTAAAAAAAAATCATTTTTTTAAAAAATAAAATAGTTTTAGGTTAAAAGTAAAGATGAAAAGTTTTAGGGTTAAAAGTAAAGAAAATTAAATAGTTTTGGATTAAAAGTAAAGAATCAAAAAGTTTTGGGTTAAAAAGTAAAAAAAACAAACTTTTTTGAAAAACTCTCAACGCACAAGTTACAACTCTCACATGCTTAAACATGTTGCATTTATAGTATTGGGTAATTAATTTTAATTAAAGCCTTTATCTCTTACTTAAATTATGGGTAATTATTATTAATTAAAGTTAATTAGTATATCGTTATCTAAATAAAACATCAATATCTATCTATATTCTATATCTATATATCAAAATCTAATCTTCTAAATTCTAATAAAAGGTTTGGATTAATGCCACGGAACATTTTCTCTCTTAACCTAAAAAAACATTTTTATATTTTTTTCAAACTCTTGTAACAATTAATTAATACAAAAATATCACTTATCTTTATCAATAGTAATAAAATATTAATTATTAAATTAATTAATTAATTAAAAAGGTTAAAAAAAGTTTAATTAGTTACAGATCATTACACAGATTTGTGTAGTACGTGAAAGTTAATTTACATATTTATAATATCTACCCTCAAATATTAACGTATCAATATAACACAAGAGCAATGTATATATTTAATTGATATATATTATTATTGTAATATAGTGTAATGGGTTTGTCATATTACAATTGAAAAAATAACTTTTTAATAACTAACAATTCCAAATTATGCAACCCGCGTAATGCACGTGTTTGTTATACATGTGTAATAATTAATTAAAAAAGTTTATAATTTTTATTAATATATAATATTATAATTACTCAACTAATCTAATAAACTAAGTTTTAACCTAGTAATTTATATAAAGTGTATTGTTACTTGATATTTTAGATGGTCGTGTATTTCATAACCCAAAACCTTATGATCAACTTCAAACGTTGTGTAAAAATATTAAATTAATGATCAAACATTTGAATTCAACAATTAAAACTACCGATAAATAAAATCTTTATTTTTATAAACAATAAAAACGTTGATATATTTTTTAAATTTTCATAATTAATATATGATTATCAGTTATCTTTGTCGTTATCATTAAAATCACTTTTAGTATTTTAATATTATCAATAATAGACTTTTCGTAATGACTATTTATTTAGACGGGAAAAAAAAGCTGAGACTAGTGTATTGTTACTTGAATATTTTAGATAGTCGTGTATTTCATAACACAAAACCTTACGATCAACTTCAAACGTTGTGTAAAAATATCAAATTAATGATCAAACATTTGAATTCAATAATTAAAACTACCGATAAATTAAATCTTTTATTTTTATAAACAATAAAAACGTTAATATATTTTTTAAATTTTCATAATTAATATATGATTATCAGTTATCTTTGTCGTTATCATTAAAATCTCTTTTACTAATTTTATATTTTAATTTAATATTATCAATAATAGACTTTCCGTAATGACTATTTATTTAGACGGGAAAAAAGAACTGAGACTACCTCATAAAACTTCATGTGTCATTCAAAATGGTTTCTTTGATTATATATTAAGTATAGTAAAATTAATGCTATCTTATACGTAAGATCAAACGCTAAATGATTACATAACGAATATGTAACAATTTTAATTTATTATATACATTTACTGCAAAGATCCTTGTAATTAATAAATATATATAAATACACATACATATATTTTGCATGTCAAAGAAACCTCCAGAGGTTTCATCAATGGCTTTCACCTTCTTTATCTTCGTTCTGCTTCTCAAACTCTCCAATGTCGACTCCACTCATAACCTCACCAATCTATTCAAGGCGGTCCTCGTTTTTGGCGACTCCACCGCTGATTCAGGCAACAACAATTACATATCCACCGCATTCAAAGCCGACCATCGTCCATATGGCCTGGATTTTCCAGGCCGTATCCCTACCGGCCGGTTTTCCAATGGAAAACTTGTGCCAGATTTTTGGGTATCTTTATTGGGAATAAAACAAACAATTCCGCCATATCTGAAGCCAAATCTCTCGAATTACCAAATCCGTACCGGTGTCAACTTTGCTTCGGCCGGATCGGGGTACGATGATGTAACAGCCCGGGTTTCTGAGGTGATTCCTATGACCAAACAGTTGAATTACTTTAAGGAGTATATTAAAAGGTTGAAGAAAGTTGTGGGGGTAAAAGAGGCAAAAAGTATAGTTGAAGGGGCATTAGTGTCTATTAGTGCTGGAACTAATGATTTCACCATTAGTTACTATGATCTACGTACAAGAAGAGATGATTTCGCTATTGGAGGGTACCAAGATTTTGTATTGAAGAAGCTTCAAAACTTCACCAAGGTAAATTTCTCTCTCTCTTACTCTATGTCTCGATGTATATAAATAAATTATGAGAACATAAACAAAATTATTGGTTTATTTTTCTAACATCATAAAGTATTAAATTAAAAGAAAATGATAGAGATGTAATGGTAATTCGTATATGTATATTTAACCGACATATTTACGTCTTTGTCACCACTTTAGGTTATTGGGAATTTATTGCTACTATTTTAGTACATCTTGTTTTGATTTCATGAGTCAATTATGTTTGGATGCTATATTTTACGTACTGAGTAATTGTTTTTTGGAGACGACAGCCTCGGTAAGTACAACCTCACTATCTTTCATTTATTTATTTTAACTTAAATATGTGTAGATTATGTGTAAGCTACATTACATGCGCGTACACTGTGTTGGTAAATGGTTAAAACCGGAAAAAAGGTACGTTGATGGCCTTTTATTTGCATAAACATATGCTTTTTGTCGGTTAAAAAGCAAAAATTTCATATATATGAATTGGTTTATAAATATAGAATTAAAGGATTTAGATTTTCTTTTTCTCGCAATAATTTTTGAAGATAATGATGGTGGTTTTTAACAGGAGCTCTACAAGCTTGGATGTCGAACAATGGTGGTTTCAGGGTTACCACCGATGGGGTGTTTACCGATTCAAATGGCATCAAGATTCACAAGAACCTGCTTGAAGGAACAAAACTTTGATGCAAGAATTTATAATAAGAAGCTGATGAAGATGTTACCGCAAATTCAATCTTCTCTAGCCGGAAGCCGGATTATGTATGCCGATATCTACACTCCGATGATGGAGATGATTCACAATCCACAAAGTTATGGTAAAATCTTGACGTTATTTCTTCACACGTGAAGCAATTTCGATCATTTTTTATAAGCAAAATAATTAATGAATTATACGTAATTTTTGCTTTAATTAAGATATTTGGTAAACATTAAATACAAATGGGTCTTAAATATCAAATGAATTATACTAAAAAATCGTGTATTTACTCTAGTATAGTAATTATGTGTAATTACTCTAAATTAATAATACTTTATTAGTATAAATACATGAAAATTTTCTTTTATTAGATTTTGAGAATAAATTACATGCTTAAAAAAATAGGAAACAAAAAATTCACTTCTCACGTTTTATATGTAATCCTTCACTTCTCACGTTTTATATGTAAGCTTATTTGTACAATAATCTTACTTAAGATAATTATTATTGGTTAAGTTAAGATAATTAATGAGTTATACTTAATTAAAGGGGTCAGATAAGTTAATTAAATCAGTCTGAAAGGTAATTAAAAAACGTTTTGTTTTTTTATATTCTCAGAAACATTAATTCTACTTATACTATTTATTATCATTAAAATGTGGTTGACCATAAAATGTAATTTCATTTTATCTGATTAATACACGATGACTTGATATCATTTTTGGTATAAGTTATGATTTTAGAATCATAGAATGATAATTAAAGGTTATGCTTTAAATACTATGGTAACAAAACCATTATTTTATTTATGTTTTAAAATATGAAAGTAACAGCTGAGATGAGTTACGCATGGTATTATAGCCGGTATTATAGCCTAGAGGCATTTTGAGGTGGAATAAGACTTATTACTATTAGGTTATGGTTAGGGGCAAAAGTGAAATTTCCCTAATTTTAACGTTATTTTACTAATTTCGTGAAAATAACGTTCAAAGCGACGGACGGTTAATCATGCATCATGTAGTGGCGTTGATAGCCGAAATACAAGGGGTACATGAACCAATCGGTCTTTGTCCCGATTGCTAAGTGTTATGTGTCTTATGTCCAAGGCTTGAAGCAAAACTACAATCGAGTCGGGGGTCTCACCGGAAGCAGTCTCTCTATCCTATGGGGTAGAGGTAAGGCTGTCTATATCTTACCCTCATCTGACCTACCTTAGCTTTGCTATTGGTGGGATTTACTGAGTATGATGATGATGATGACGACGACTATTAGGTTATGGTTCGATTCTTATAAGAGGATTTCCCTTATTTTTTGGGTTTCCTGTTGAATTGGTATCTGTACATTATCGTCTACTGGAGATTGATATAATAGGTGGTTCTGCTGGTGACACGATAATACTTTAGTAATCCATCAGTGATCCAAATTTACCGTTAAGAAAAACAACGAGGATTAGTTAATTAACGGGTTAAATTAAAAACCGCTACTTTCTATGTCTTCTTTGAATTAATACACATAACCAAAACACTAAAAAAAAAAAAAAACAATGTATTTAGAAAAAGTTACAGAATTTAATTAATATAAAACAATTGAAGTTACAAAATTCATTAATATGGCATTAATTCTACATATTTGGATAATTTTTAATTAGCTCTGATTACTATAGATGGCAAAAAGAAACTTTTTTTACTCATATTGCTAATGGCTCGATAGTCTAGTGGCATCTTGTGGTGGAATAAGGCTTTAGGACAGATAGTTTTGGGTTCGATTCCTACAAGGGGGTTTTTCCATGTTTATTGGGTTTTTTCCTGAATTGGTGTGGCATTATGCCTAGAGGAGATGGATATGATCGTGTGATTTCACTGGTGACATGTGATACTCTAGTAGTTTATCAGATATTCAAATTCACTTAAAAAAAGATGTTTGAGTTACACAGAATTGAATACTAACTTTTTTTTTTCCTCCTGACAACTCATATATGAAACGATAGAAATATTTCTTTTCTGATTTTATTTGGGATATAATTTAGTTTTTCTTTAATAAAGAAATCTCTAGAAAAACTGCTATACAAAACAATGTAGTTTGCCTAAATTATATTTTACACCGAAAACAAAAGCAATTATTATTTCAAATTTGTGACGTAAAAGACCGTAAAATCATGCTTAAACTGTCGCTAATGACTTTAGTACAAGCTGAAAAATTAATGAAACGTCATCATCATATAGTTAAGATTGTTTTCACGTATCAATAAAATTAAATAAAAATAGTTTTTTCAAGAGCCACGGCTCAACAGATTGTTGTTACACTCACTAGGACGAGGTAACGCCCACCCAAGATGGTGTTGAGGGCGTGAATGTGATGAGTGGTTAAAGGCGTGAGCCCATTACCCTCATCCTTATATCATTACAACTTTATTAGTTATACTAGTGTTTTTATTAGTTATACTAGTTTTAAAATCTAAAAGAAAACACTTATTGTTTTCATTTTTTTTATTAATAATGTTACTTTTGAATTATACAAATTTCGGAGATTGTTATTTATTACTTTAAAATCTATTTCTATTATAATTAATATAACTAAATTAAAATAATTCAAATGTTTTGCAGGATTTACCCAAACGAAAATTGGATGCTGTGGAATAGGGTTTTTGGAAGCAGGGCCAATATGTACACCTTTTACTCCATTATGTACAAACCCTTCAAATCACTTGTTTTTTGATAGCATTCATCCAAGTGAAGCTGCGTACCGTCACGTTACCAAAACCCTTCTGAAACAAATCATCCGTTACATGAATAACTCTGGTCATAGTTTCTGAGTTTTAACTAAAGTTTGATAAGAAATGGTTAGATCCAAAGCAAGAGCAATGTGCTTTACCTAGACCATGTACATGCTACTGCAAAAGTGTTCATTAAAGATAGTCATTTCTTATCTGGAAAATAGGTTTTTTATAACAAATGCAATTTTTATTTTCACAGGGTTCTTTATTTAACACACCACCTATTTTCAAGCTTCGATTTTAACTCGATAATTAAAAAACATTACTTAATACTAACTTGGTAATACTAACATACTAACTATTAACCCGTTTAATCATTTGTTGTTAAAAAAATAGAACAGATGAGACATGCATTTGATGTGATCTTTAGATTAAATAGGTATTCTCATTGAAAACCCTAGAATTTACATTGTTTGTTTGTGAATTTTAAGAAAATATTCGACAAACATTGATAATAAACAAATAAATTATCAAACTTAATAATTACAAAATACTACTTTAATAACCATTTATAAGACAAAAGATCAAATACAAATATTGTTATCGTACAAAACGTACGAATGAAATAAAAAATAAAAAGGGGCAGTGGCAATTTCATAATTATGTGAATCTGTATTTTCTCATGCCAAATCGTCATAACCTACAAATCAACGTCCTTGATTCTATTCCAATTTCTTCCATGATTTAATCAGATTGAGTAGCCTCATTTTATATCTAGGGTTTACTTACGATTCTCTATCATCTCGAATTGATTGATCGCATCGTCGTTTCATCATCAATGGCTGAAGAACATATGAACTCTAATTTGCAAGGGTTGTAGCCTTTTTGATCGATTCACTTTGTTTTTATCATAGGAATTGGTATAGTTTTTACATCAGTTGAGTGTTATTTGTAGAATAAATCTAGATGGAGAGTAATATTAACATTATGCAAATAGACATGACTGTTTTTAAGAATAAGTAGAGTAATTTTTATTTGTACACATACATTCATATACGTATAGCAATCTTACATCAGTAGAATGGTTTAATTTATGTAGTTATTGTTTTTATATCAATAGAGTAATTATGTCTAAAGTTTGGTTTAACATCATAAATATCAGTAAAGTAATTATGGCTAGAGTAATTTTATGGGACCCTTATTCAACTAAATAGAGTAATTTTTAGGAATATTGCATCGGTAGAGTAATTTTCATAAAGTAATTTATGTAGTTCTTGTTTTTACATAAGTAGAGTAATTATGTCTAAAGTTTGGTTTAACATCATGAATATCAGTAGAGTAATTATGACTAGAGTAATTTTATAGGATACCCTTGTTCAACTAAGTAGAGTAATTTTTATGGAGACACTTATGTTCATCTATACTATATATAATATACATATTGAGAGGCAACTTTGGTCATTTGTCACTTACTTAAAAAGAACAAGACTTTGAAGCATGTAGTACAGTGCTCTAAAGCACAAATGGATTTAATTTGCTTCCAAACATCCTAAATTTATTTGGGCGGGATTTTGAATGGGCGGCAATTAAGGTCAGGAGAAGTATTTTTTTTTTAAATTTGAAACACGACTCTCACCTATGTCTTCTCTCACCTCTTTCTTTGTATAGCTCAACACCAGATCCACCAAATTTATCCAATGTCTTTCTTTGTATACCTCAACACCAGATCTACTAATTTTATCCATTGCGATTCTTGTAAACTCTCCATGTTTCCAAAGTGTTGAGCAACAATCGTCAGTGAAGGGTGTCGAAAGTTCAGTCAGCAGCATTACTATCTCAGGCGGATATGTAATCGTCAGATATCATACGGATCCGGTGGTGGCTATGGCAGATATGGTACAATGGTGGAGCTGTTCAAGAGAGATGTTAGATTGATGAGGTTTTGGTTCAGATTAATGACTGCATGCTCGATTTCAGGCAATTGGTAAGTTGAGATTCCTACAATCAAGGGCTTAAACAAGTTTTTCCCGCCAATATGGTAAGAAACGACACCTGTAGAATCGTTTCTTTCTTCCGATGTCATGAATATTTGGCTCCAATATGGTGATTTATGATGTTTGATGGTGTTTGTTATTTGTTTTTTCAGACACAGAACGCACCAAACTTTTCGTTATAGTTTTTTTACGGTCATTTTTGCTTGTGACGTACGTTTCTTTTTTATTTTCATGTAACCATTTATTTATCTTGACTTCATATATGTTGAGTTATTTTTTGGTAGTTTAGGCAGGGATTGATTGTATTTTCAACTCGTAGATATGGACATTTAACATGGGAGTAGACAAAAGGGATACGTATCATGTGGAAAATGGAAGAGAAATATAAGCCACTGAAAGAGCTTGGTGCTGTTAAGCTTGGAGTAGGAAGGCTGGCTATAGTAAGATCACTAAATAAATCTTTACATTGAAAGGGGATAAAGGTAAAAACATTATTTTCTGTAGCTAATTTGATGGAAAGATTAATTTTTTCTGTCTTTTTTGTTGTTTATATTGGAATTGGTTGATGGATTTTATATTACTTGAACTTGTGTTTCAAGGTTATGATTATGTTTCTCTCTTTTCTATGGTTCAGATTTATGATCGTGAATGACAATGAGAAATTTAATAGCATCCAGCGACGACGTGGTGTGTATCATCAATATATCCATATCCAACGACTAGGGTTCCGGTGGTAGGATTTTCGAGTGGAGTTGTGGCAATTGAGACAAGATCTCGGTGGGAGATGATGGTTGAGGTAGGTTCCGACAACCCGTTTTCGTTTTCCATTTAGCGGGTGCATGTACGTTTTTTGACAATCGAGGTAAGTCCGACGTTCTCCTTTTGATTTGTAAGGTCGCGTGCTCGAGTTCTTATTACATTTAGCAAGTAACGTTGAACTCCTGTAATTTTGGGGACTGTAATGATTTACTATATTGTGTATATATTCATCAATTTTGTGTTCTAAGGTTCTTAATTTCATCAATTTGTTAGCTTTAAACTGTGTGCAAACTTATAACCCCCCCCCCCCATAGCATGACATCTGAATAGTTTCTAATTCAGGGCTCATATGTGTGTAGCTAATGTGAGTGTGTATTTCTATGAATATTTTGTCCGTAACTTGAGGAAACTTTGAAGAAGTCTAACCCCCAAGAGGCATAGAAGAACTGTAGTTAAAGTAGCTGTCAAGAACACTTGGCAGCAACAACAATTGGTATTAATCAAACTACACTAATCTTTTTTGTTTTTTACTTTTCAATCACTAATGAGTAAATTGCACAAAACGTCCTTTAAGTTTCACCAATCTTGCTGGTTTCAGCCTTAATCTTTAAAAGTTGCCAAAACCAGCCTTTAAGATTAATTTTGTTACAGGTTTCATCCTTTATCACTAACCCAGTTACTAATCCATGTTAAATGGCCTCACATGCATAGCATGTGAGGGTAAAACCGTCTTTTCATCTCTCTCTCTCTCCATTTTCTTTATCTTCAAACTCTTTCACCTTCATCTTCAAACTCAAATCACAACCAAAACTCCAAATCCACAAATAATCAACTAATTGAGCATATATAACTACGATTCAAGCAAACAGATAATAGATGTAGATCGATATTAAAAATGTACACAAATTAATTACCAAATAACTATAATTGCTTGAAGTGCAAATGATGAGTATAGTATAGTAAAATAAAGCAAGTCAAATAACAGATCTATAAACTTGAAATAAAGTAAAAACAAACAAACAAACACAATGTAGATCTGAAAGTGATCATCAACCAATATTTTATTACAAAAGTAAAACAAAACAAACAGATCTGAACAAAACCAGCATACGAATGATGACGTAAGATCTAGAGTCGGTAAAATTACCCGCGAAGAAGCTGGTTGATGTTGTGGATGAAGCAGTAATCTATGCTGCTCAGACGCCATTTTCACCCAAAATCAATCAATCAATCAATCAATCAAGCTTTAAACATAACATCCAGCTAAATACAAATATGCCATTGAGATGTTTACAAATTACATACACCTTTTAATCGAACTTGATAACTGATCCGTACAAGTACATGTGTGAGTGTGAGTGTATGCAGTAGTTACAGCATAACAATTAACAAATCTTTTGGTAAAGAAATAAATGGGGGTAAGCTTGATTAGTTAATGGAGGTTTTGGGGATCCAATGAGTGGGGAAATGGGTGATCAAAGAGGGGAGGCCATTGTTGAAGTTGTGTGCTTGCTTTATGATGCAGAGAAAAAGAGAAAGAGAAAGAGAAAAGGGAAAGAAGAGGGGGGTGGGTTTGTTTTTATTTGGCCTTAAAAGAAGATCAGAAGAACGTTCAGGACTACTCGCCTGCCCAATTGTATTTCGTCTCTTTTTAGTAAGGGAGGGTGTGTTTGGTCAATGCTTGGTTCTTCAAGGGTTGTTTATGTACATTACAAGGTTGAAGATAAAGAAAGTGGAGAGAGAGAGATGAAAAGACGGTTTTACCCTCACATGCTATGCATGTGAGGCCATTTAACATGGATTAGTAACTGGGTTAGTGATAAAGGATGAAACCTGCAACAAAATTAATCTTAAAGGCTGGTTTTGGCAACTTTTAAAGATTAAGGCTGAAACCAGCAAGATTGGTGAAACTTAAAGGACGTTTTGTGCAATTTACTCATCACTAATTGCGTTATGTGACTTCTTGAGACTCTAGGCATATTGTTGTTACAGTTCATTCTTTGTTCTGCAATCAATGTTTGGAGCAAACGCAAGCAAAAGTAAAAGACTTCATCATGTTGCAAGTGTTTAATTTTGCTCATCGTTTATAAGTTTATGATAAGATTACCTTTCATGGCATATCTGAATACCCAAAATGACCGTTTATATTGATACTATCTTTATCGATTTCATTGGTCGCTTGACTCGCATATTCGTTGCTGCCAATCGGTTAAAAGGCTTACCTAGAACTGTAACAACCCGACTTTCCGGTTGTCTCTGTGTTAAGGTTTACTTGTTTTGTAAACGCTTTCTACTCCGAGATTCTATTAAAAAAGGGTTAATGATATTTTTAATGCATTTTATTTCGCTTAGTTATCGAATTTAGATGCTTAATACTCGAACGCTCAGCACAACGCAAACTCAACACACTTATTTATGTTATTTATGTGTGCTTATGTGTTTATATGTTTATTACTCGCTTAAACGCTCACTCGCTCACTCGCTTAACTCGGTTTATCACACTAATACACAACACAAGACGCTTAACGCCTTGCTAAAACGCTTAACGTACTTAAACTAACTAATGCGAATGAAAACACCAAACAAAACAGCCGATGCACGAACTGGACACCTCGTACGAGGCACTGCTCGCTCATACGAGGCACATCTGGCTCGCACGAGACAACCAGCTCCGACGAGACTCCCACTCGTACGAGGCCCCACTCGTACGAGGCATCCTCCTGTTCTCCTTTCCTTCTCTCCTATAAATACCACGCTTACACACACATGATCCTCTTGCTGTCACTCGCACATAACACCCTCTACCCACTTTCTTTGCTTTCCAAGTAAGTAACAACGCTTTTTCACGTAAATCACAATGATTTCTACAACGAGTTACACGAGTTTATCTCCGATTTCATCCAAATATTATTCTTTTTTCATAAAACTTTCTGATTTTGCCTTGGATTCACACTTACACGAGTATATTGGGCTTAGCTTTGGCTTCCCAAGTTAGAAATCTCGTTATTTCAGACTCACCAAGTGTTAAACCCGAGAAAACTGTTTTAAACTCAATTTTACACAAAAACAGACCAAAATCGACGTATGTTTCGTTCACTAGATAGTGGGACGAAACGGTGTCAAAACCGTCATGAAAAGGACTCGAACTCACATCCGATTCAGACGAGAACTCAGTCCCGGACGCACGAAGATGCAGGAACAGTCACTTGTGCGAACTGGACTGGCTCGTACGAAGCACGTTTCGTACGACCCAGTCCAAGTTCCCACAAGAGGCTAAACTCGCTCCAAAGACCTCCTCGGCCATAGGTTTGATTAGTAGCTTAAGGCTGGAGGGATGAACACTCGATTTCCCGAAGAAAGACGCGAAAAACACTCCATTTTGGACACGAACAGGACAGCTCGCACAAGGGTCGCTCGTACGAAGCACCCCTCGTACGATGCACAACTCGTACGAGGCACCCCTCGTGCGAAGCACACTTCATACAAGCAGACTGTTCGTCGCACCGAACTCCGTTTCGACCGTTTCAGCATTATGGAAGACTGATGCACTTATGTTCCCGCATGCAGGCTAATCCGGCGCTTTCCTCACTCCATCCAACTCGTGTTTAACTGTTAAGCACGCACTGTGAGTATACTTGACCCCTTTTGGCTTTAACGCACTTTTTGGGTGTTATATACGTTCTCTATGAAGCAAACGCTGCACACAATCCTTAAAACACTTTAAACGTAAACTGCTCTCGCATGCTTATATGTGAAACGCTGAATTGCTGTGTGCTACGCTTACGCTTGATGACTCGCACTACCACCCTTAACATTATAGCAACTATAGGTTGACCCGCCGCCCGTAGGTTCGGGGGTTGTTAAGCCACACTTTACTTTACTTGTTTACGTACGTGGACACTTCGGTGGACACATGTCGCGCATCTCACACGCGGTCTGTTGGTTAGCTTGTATCAGTGCCATTAGTTTACATGATTCACATGCTACGTTTATACATGTTGGTTTTGAGAAACGCTTTCATTACTATACTTATGCTAAACCTGTGTACTCACCTTTACATTGTGTATTGATTTCTATTTTAACGTATATAACAGGTTGATCAGACGTATGCTGAAAACGGAATAGGCCTAGATACTCGCCTAAATTAGTTATATTTTTGTTATGATGAAACCATTTGTATTTATGTTTTGGATGTTTTGTATGGATTTGTTTTAGTGTATATGAAAATTGAACTTTAATCTATTGTCGCAAAATAGTCGTTATGGATCCTCTCGAACAATCTCGTCGCTTAGTGCCACATCCCGATGTTTCCGCCATCGGTTGGGGTGTGACAGATTGGTATCATAGCCAGAACTATAGGGAATTAGGGTTAATTGCATGATTAGTCCTAGTCTATAGTAGGAACCTATTTGACTACTCGTCGTTTATGTGCTTAAAATATATTCCTCCCTATCTCGCTTCCTCAACTATCATTATGGTCTTTAAATATTACACGAAGTCTTTCCTAAGACTTTCTTCATAATACACGGAATCGCGAAGACACTCGTATAACACAAAGAGTGATTGTGTCGAGACTAGGTTGAAAACCAAGAACTCTCGATAAAGATCACTCACCGCGCGTATTATTTCCCGCATGAGATTCTTTCGTTGAGTCAGGAGTAATATACATATCTCGACGAAAATCTCCATCTCTATCCAGTGGAACTCCCGATTCGTCCGTTGAGAACAACCACAGTTAAGGTACGAAGTTGTCAAGCTAGGGGTGAAACCTGCGTCTTGATAACTAGTTCCACTCTTTGATTTTAAATCTCACTAAAGTCTCGATTGCTTCAATGACTCGGGGCACGTAGTAACTGGATGGATAAATGCCTAGGGCATTTGTATATTAGGCCAAAACGCGTGTCCAAACATAGTCGAGTCACTTTGGCTAGTCGATGTCTCAAAACCTAGGACGCTCTATGGACTTTTAAGCCTACGATTGCCGTTTTTATGCATCATCGAATTTTATTGTGTTTATATGTTTTAAATTTGTGAATTTTAAACTTTTACGCTTTAACGATTTTCGTTTTATCGCTTCTCGCTTTACGAAATGTAAGCACAACTCGCACAACTTCCGCAATCTAGAACGCTAATTAATTGTGAACGAACTAAACGCATAAACTCTCTTACGCGCATGTCCTCATACGCTGTATTACTCGCTTATGTTATGTTATATCACATACATCTTGTACGCGCTACGCATGAACTAATGAAGGTGAATACGTGCAAAATATGTGCTTATATGAATTATGTGAATACGTGCCAAATATGCGATTAAGTGGTTATGTGATTATGTGTTTATGTGAATTATGTGACTACGTGATTTTGTGCCCTATGTGAATAATAATAATAAAGTATGTTGTATAAAACGCAAAATTTTTAAATAAAACCCGCTATAATCGAATCACATCTAATCCTCTCATGTAGACGGCATCTATGGGATCTCACACTTGCAGGACCGCCCAACGAAACAACGCCAACAAACGAATCGCCTCTCTCGTAGCCAAGGAAATGGCCAAGGTGATTCCTTAGATTGTCAGTGAGATTCACGCCGTCAACAATAACTCATCCGTGGATTCTAAGAATGATGCACCGAAACTTCGTCCAGTTTCAAATAGTTCAAAGCCTGCAGTCCTATGACTTTTACAGGCGAAGATGGTCCTAGCAAGATGTTTCAATGGTTCGACTCAATCTAGGTTACTTTCCGCCAGAGCGGATGTCCAGAGAACCTCCGCACCGTTAACACTACAGGTGTATTTCAGTCAAGGGCACTTAACTGGTGGACCGCTGAGCGCAACAGGTGCGGAAATGATGCAGCCTATAGACTTGCATGGGAGGAACTGGGAGAGCTCATGATAAAGGAATTATTTCCTCCCCATGAAGTTCAAAAGTTGGAAGACGAGTTCTGGAACATCAAACAAATTGGGGGTGATAACGCAAGCCTCACCGCCCGATTCAAGCAGCTAAGTATCATCTATCAAAGTCAAGTTGATACGACAGAGAAAGCTATCAAGAAATACCTTTGCGCTCTCCCGGTTTGTGTCGCTAATTTGTCCATGCAGCGAAACCAACAACTATAGAGGAAACCTATCAGCTCGCCGCAGAAATCAACGATAAGCGAGTCTTGGCTGGAACTTTCAAAGTCCCAACCAAGAGTGTTAACCAAGCTACTGTTGAGCCAAGCACTGATACCACACCGTCTCAAGCCTCCACGTCTAAGCGTCAAGACCGCAAGTGAAGGAACTCAAGCAAGAACTGCGCAATAGTCGCATCACTGAACTCCCAGTCTCACCAGATTGCTACTCCCAATGCACCACCTGCTAAGTGTGCGTATACTGGAAACCATCCTCAGTGTCCTAAGTTCACCTATCACCATGCAGTTGGAGGCGATTTTCGCTTGTGTCAACTGCAACAGCTATGGTCATTTCACAGTCAGCTGCCGCACAGGCCCTCGTCAGCAAGCTCCTCAACCTATCGCAACACTGCCAGCTCCACCCCGCGCTCCTCAGGCCAACCAAACCCCTCAAGTACCCGTTGCTCATGCACGTGCTTGCTACACTTGTGGCGATCTCAGTCACTTTAGCAATGTGTGCCCGCACCGCATCGTGAAACAAGAGCCGCAGTAGCAGCCACAACCACAGCCACCGCAGCCGCAACAGCAACAAACACAGGCTGTGCGTGGAAGAGCTTTCAACATCAACCTCAGATAGGCTCAGAATGACAACAACGTTGTCCATTGGTACGTTCCTTGTTAATGGTATTTATGCTTCTTGCTTATTTGATACTGGAGCTGATAACTGTTTTGTGTCGTTTGAATTCGAAAAACTTTTAAAATGTGAACGCGCTATACCGTTAAATCCTTTCTACGTGATTGTACTCTCGATCTCAACAATCATGTCTTTACAATCAATCTCATACCTATGCAATTAGGTAGTTTTGACATCATAGTAGGCATGGATTTTCTTCGTGGTAATCGAGCCGAAGTTGTTTGTTATGATAAGATGATTTGCTTTCCACTTCTAAACAGGGATAAACTACATGTTTACGGGAAGGACCCTCACGAGAATTGAAGCTTATGTCGTGTATTCAAGCAAACAAGTACTTACGCAAAGAGTACCTCGCTTTCCTAGCCCATATTGTGGAGACGAAGAACGAGAAGAAAACAATGAAAGACGTTCCAGTTGTATGTGACTTTCCTAAGGTTTTTCCCTAGGATTTACCCAGTTTACCCCTTACTTATGATATTGATTTTCATATTGATCTCGTTCCTGGTGCTACACCTGTCGCCAAAGCATCCTATCGCCTTGCACCATCCGAAATCCGCGAGCTATTTAGCCAACTTCAAGAGTTGCTTGATAAAGGCTTTATACGCTCGATCACGTCACCATGGGGCGCACCCGTTCTTTTTGTGAAAAAGAAGGATGGATCGTTCCGAATGTGCATCGATTATAGGGTACTTAACAAGCTTACGATGGAACCGCAACCCGCTCCGATTTGTTTGATCAACTTCAAGGTGTTACTTGTTTTTTGAAGATTGATTTACGTTCTGGTTATTACCAGCTATGTGTTCATGAGCAAGACATTATGAAAACCGCATTTCGCACTCGCTATGGCCATTATGAATTCGTGGTCATGCCTTTTGGTCTCACGAACGCACCTGCGGTCTTCATGGACTTGATGAACCGTGTGTGCAACGCCTTCTTGGATCGTTTCGTCATTGTGTTTATCGATGATATTCTTATCTACTCGAAGTTGAGAGCCGAACACACGCGACATCTTTGTTTAGTTCTCGAGCTTCTTCAAGGAAATCGTCTTTACGCCAAGTTCTCCAAGTGTGAATTTTAGCTTAAGGAAGTTCAATTCCTCGGTCACATCGTCAACGACCAAGGAATTCACGTCGATCCCGCAAAGATAGAAGCTGTGAAGAGTTGGAATACGCTGAAGACTCCATCCGAAATCCGTTCTTTTCTCGGATTGGCGGGTTACTAGTCGATTCATCGCCAACTTTTCAAAGATGAATGTACCTCTTACCACGTTAACTCACAAGGATAAACCTTTTGTTTGGGGTTCCGAACAAGAGAAAGCCTTTCAAACTCTAAGCGTATGCTTTGCATCGCTCTCGTCCTTGCCCTTCCTGACGGAAACAACTTTGTTATATATTGTGATGCCTCTAACCTAGGTCTTGGTTGTGTTCTCATGCAACGAGACAAGGTTATCGCGTATGCGTCTCGACAACTCAAGGTTCACGAGAAAAATTACACTACCACGATCTCGAACTCGGTGTAGTTGTTTTTGCGTTAAAGATATGGCGACACTACCTTTACGGTACAAAGTGTGAAATCTTCACCGACCATAAGAGCTTACAACATATCTTCAACCAGAAAGAACTGAACATTCGCCAACGTAGATGGGTTGAACTTCTTAATGACTATGACTGCGAGATACGCTACCATCCCGGCAAGGCAAACGTCGTAGCCGATTCTCTCAGACGACGAAGCTATGTATACAACATTCGTGATTTTCGAGCCCAAAGCAATCTCGAAGTCATGATTGATGACGCTCAACACGCATGTTTCATAGAGAATACCTTGTATGAGGAAATGAAATGTGGTGCCAAAACTCAACTAGTGAATAAACCAAACGATATCTATCACTATCTCAATCGTAGTTGGATTCCAAGTCGCAATAAACTCGAGAGATATTGATGACTGAAGCTCACAAGTCTCGATATTCCATTCACCCTGGTGCCGACAAGATTTACCAAGACCTCCGTTCTAGGTATCGGTGGCCGGACATGAAAAAGGATATTGCTTTGTATGTTTCGAAATGCCTAACTTGCGCGAAAATTAAAGCTGAACATCAACGACCCTCTGGTTTACTCGAGCAACCTGTAATCCCAATGTGGAAATGGGAAAGTATAGCTATGGACTTTGTTACGAAACTACCTCGCACGTCCTCTGGTCACGATAGCATTTGGGTTATCGTTGAGTCTTACGAAATCTGCCCATTTTATTCTGATACGAGAAGACTTTAAAGTTGAACGATTAGCACGAATCTACACCGACGAAGTCATATGTCAACACGGGACCCCTCGTGACATCATCTCTGACCACGACAGTCGCTTTACCTCACGTCTCTGGGAAACATTCCAATCCGCATGATGTGCTAAAAGTAGTTCAATTAAAATCAACTAATTTAACCTAAATGTAGACTCAAAGTAGTACTCTAGACTCACTAAGACACACTAAACTACAAATCGGCAAGTGTACCGATCGAATCTAGTATAGCTAAAGTAAGTCCGGATGTCGAACCCACGAGACTCTACTAATTACGTTAACTACTCCATTTAGACTCTGACTGGCACGGACTAAAATGTTCGTTTGTTTGATGAGGGGGGTTTCTAGAAATTCCTAAGAAAGCAATAAAAATTAAACTAAATTAACTAAGTTAACTAAAGAATACGAATTAGATTAGACTTTACTCTGATGGTTGGAAATACTACCTAGACTCGAATCCTGATTGATTTTAGTCACGATTTTTATTTGGAAGTTGATTCATGGGGAACCGGGATCATAATATTCTCACCTCTTGGAATATCTAATAGGACCCCTAACCCTTCTCAAGAGCACACTATAGCACCCTCGAGGTTGTTGAGATTACCGGTTATTAGACTCTCTTGCAAGACACCTAATGGGTTTATAAAAGTATCCTACGAGGCTCACTCCCTGTCGAGATCTAAACCAAGGATAAACTTGTTTTCTTAATTGGTCTTGCTAGACAATAGCCAATAGCTTTACTTCCTAGAAAGCTCCTACCTTTCGGCTTAATGACTGAGACCTAGCAATAACCTCGCACCTTGTAGCTATTGATGATTAATAGAGCACTTGATTTTATAAGATTACCAATTATCACTTTTAAGGTCTATTACGTATTCAACCCTAAAGATGCTAGATTTATTACGTGATATCGACAGTCACCAAAACCTAAAACCTAACATGCATATATTATGTGATAAAGACCGTCACCAAGATCATGTAAAGCAATAAACAATAATCGAACAATATCAAATACGCAAACACACCCAATTAATATAACAAGTCTTTTACAATTTATAAACAAATCCTCAAAAATCACAAATCCATAATGAAAATCGAAACTTTATCAACCATTCATCTAGTCTAGGTAGTTAAACGACTTAGCCAAACAAAGTCATGAGATTTATGCAAAACAAAGTATAAACAATCAAACAAGACATAGTAATTAAGAACGAAGCGAAAGTAAAGACACCCGAACGTCAAGAATGTAAACCGGATGCTTCTCCGACTTCAATCTTCAATCCAAGAGCTCCTACTGCTTGAAAATCTCTAAATCAGTGTCTCAAAATCGCCTAAGTTCTCCTTAATTCGTAGCTTCGGGTTTCTAGTTGAGTTTTTATATGATTCCCTTCAAAAACCTGCATCAGCACGAAATTATCTGCAGACAACACCCTCTGGCGCCCCGCGAGAGGGATAATGGTGGATATCACGGCCTGCGACCGCAATACTGACGTCAGCCCAATATTGGCCTCTCGCGCCCAGCGCGAGGCACTTACTTAATTTCCAGAATTTCGACTTGTTTTCAGCACCCGGACTCTCCAACTCGCTCTAGGACTTGACCACTTCGTGTTTTAACTCAATTTCAACACTTTTCAGCTTATTTTAAGTTCACAAGACCTGTAAAACGCAATTGGATCAATAGTATGCCATTCTCACGAAAATGACACTAAAACTAACAGAAATCTATATAAACTATAAACGAATAACTGATGTATTTTGCAATACATCAAATATCCCCCACTTACTCTTTTTTCGTACTCGAAAAAGAATCTATGCAAACGGAATCAGAGATAAATAAATACTCGGGTCAAAAGCTATTTATACTTATTAAAGTCAAAACTTTTGTTAGCCACGATTGCAAATATATTTGTCACCCGAACCCGATACCAAGCCTTTATCATGCAAATTTAGTTCAAGTGCAGTCAATCTACCTAGAGTCTCACACTAGAAGCCACAGTCCATCTAATCCTGCCTCAAGCTTATACAACAAAAAAACGATCACTGGACCAATTCCTAACCGTTTTATACCAAAATCAAGAGAATATAAAACCAATTTTTTTTCTTCTTTTATTTTTTCCTTTTCTTGAGCGTAGACGTTGTTTTACCTAACCCAGAGGCTGTCTCAACCAGAGTCACCATCCCCGAGAGCGACAACGTGAGCGTCGGTAAATTTTTCCCGCAATTTTGATTTCACACATCCCAGAGGCATTCTAAGTCAGAGTCGCTATCTCCAACCGAGATTACGTAGGCATGCGCTACTTTTCTTAGTTTCTAGCTCAATCATTCTATTTTTTTCCTTATTCCCTCATGATTGTAAATTCTAACAATTTTTGCTTATAACGACATTCCTTATACAATTATTGGCGGTTTCAACTTCCCATTTTTCCTAGATGAGTACCCACTAGTAGACCGACAACTAGGGTATATTAGATCAAAGGAACCTAGAACCAAACCGGGCCTATTGTTGATGCACTCGTCATTTGTCGAATAGGCTAGATATAGTGTGTGTTGAATATTGTATAGGTTAGAATCGAACACACGACCAAAGTACGGATGATATAGTGGAAATGGGAACAAGTTCGCACGAACTTGTAATGTGGCGGACAAGTTCGCCCGAACTTGTCATGTGGCGGACAAGTTCGCCGGAACTTGTCCAAAGACCATTTAGTGCGAACTTGTGTGCCTATATATAGGTGGTGTGTGTTCATTTGTTGTTTAAGTTTATGCAATCCCTACGGGGAGGTGTTGCCGGATTCTCTCTAGGAACTCCGGCAGCTGGATAAGATGTATACTCTTTTGGTATGAATGAATAACATATGTCTTCCCCTGCTATCTACCTCTACTCCTTTCTGTAATAACATTCTACCGAAATTGACACATTACGCACTAATTTCCGTCTCGCCTGATCAGGACCTTCAATTGGTATCAGAGCTACGGTTATCACCTACGCTCATCAATTTGGACATTTATGGACATTAGGAGGTGTTGATGCATAATGTCTGTTGTCTAGGTTTTGGATCGAGTCTCTATGTTTAGAGCTTGAATTGTTAGATTTCTTATTGTATTTATATGTTAACAGCCAAGTTCGGCCGAAGTTGATCTAGCCAGGACACACTTCGAGCGAACTTCTGTGTCTATATATAGGTTGGTCATGGTTTCTCATTGTAAGAACTTTGCGACATTGACGAATCTCTGTCTGTTTGGAAACTGAATGTATATGATTTGGACATGAATAAACAGACATTTAAATAGTAAACTTGTGTATTTGATTAACATGTCATATAATTTCCGCTTATATTGAACATTAGATACAAATTAGGTTCCTTGACATTGGACGATCGGTCCTAACAAGTGGTATCAGAGCCATGGATACCTAATTTGCTGAGATCTACACAAGACACTCTCTATTTGAACTAATTTCTACAATTTTTCTTAACTTTTTCACAAAATTGATGAATTCATGGATAAAAATGGCCAAAAATTGAACATGTCATAGATAATCAAATAATACCTGAATGTTTCAGAATCGAATTCAATCGAATTCATGATGAAATTGTCAAAAAACCATGTTTTGCAACCAAACTTCGCTCGAACTTATACCATAAGTTCGCCCGAACTTGATTGAAAATCATCAATTTCTGTTGATTTTAGTTAACTTCGCCCGAACTTGTTTGGTTCTTCAATAATTTTTGACGAAGTTCAACCGAACTTGTCAGTTTTTATTGAAATTCTCATTAAGTTCGCCCGAACTTGGGGTAAACTTGGAAATTTTTCAAAGCCAAACATAAGTTCGCCCGAACTTGCTTTCAAGTTGAAAATTCTGAAAATTTCATACAAGTTCGCCCGAACTTGTTGAAACTGAATCTGAAATTTGTTTGCTGTACAAGTTCGACCGAACTTGTCAGTTTGCTAATCTGTTTTCGAGTGTTTTTGAACGTGTTTTCAGTTAAATCGTCTGATTGTCGAGATGGATGATTACACTTTTGCTTCAATAGTAGCTTCAACATCTAATGCAAATGCAAATGCTAATGCGGTAAACCAGATGAATCTAGACAACAAGATGGGAGCTACTACAAAACCGCCAAAGTTAATGAGCATGGACGAGTTTGAAGGTTGGAAGGAAAAGTGTGTAATCTGGGTTCAAGCCAACCAATTTCACAGTTGGGTTGCAATTGAAACTGGATACACCTGGCCAAAAGATGAACGTGGTCAAGATCTTGCTTTGATTAAGTTCACACCAGAACATAAAGATGCGTACGTGGCTGAAAAAGAAAATGACCAGTTTGATACAACAATCTGTAAAGGAAGACATCTTGATCTTGCTACCTGAATACGAGACGTCACGGATGCTGTGGGAAGCTCTTTGTACAAAATATTTGGGAAGTGACGAAATGATTAAGAGCAAGAAGGCTTTAATCAAGAAAGAATTTGACATTTTCATGATGATTAAAGGCGAAACCATGAAACAAATGATTGATAGATATTGCCATTTGATGGTTCAAATGCGAAGATACGGTATTAAAAAAACTAATGAAGAGTAGATTGATAAATTGGCTGATGCACTTCCTGAGGGAGATTGGTCGACTTACTTGATGGTATTGAAGAATAGTCTGGGTTGGATGCATGTCAAGCTATCATCGTTCATTGACAAGTTAGAAGGACATGAAATGGAATTGATGAAAATGGCCAAATCAAAGAATGGTAATGTTGTGCAAGATGTTGGTGTGTACTAAAAAGGTGGTGTTCAAGATATTCAAAGTCCAAAAATTCAAACTGTGTTTAGTGCGAATATGAATTCTTTGAATCATTCGTCCCAAAATCAATCGAACACTCAATCATACTCGAGTTATGATCAGAGTCCCCCGAACACAGGATATTTAAGTGCTAGTTCAAATTCTTCGTTCCAGAATCAACCGAATCAGACAAATCAGACAAATCATTCTAGTTCTGATCCGAATGTTTTCCAGTGCAACATTGCAGTGAATCTGAAGAATGTGTTCCCTGAGCAAGTGGCTAAACAACATATAGCGCTTCTTGCAACCGTACTCGAATCATACGAATGTTTAGTTGCGGGAAAGATCGGAAATCCAGAAATGACTGCTGAGGATTACGATCATGTTGATGAAGAGGAGTTAGAACTGATGGATATCAAGTGGAGCTTAGCATCGATCATAAGAAGAGTCATGAAGTTTGTAGCGCTCACTGGAAGAGACATTGGTAATTCAAGCAACAAGCTTGGATTTGAGAAGTCGAAAGTAACATGCTTCAAGTGCCAACAAAAGGGGCATTTCAAACGCGAATACACCAATCAAGAAGCAAGCGGCAACCAAAGTCCTTTCGGCAACAACAATGATTATTACAAGAAAGCGTTGCAATACAAGCCATATGCAAAGAGAACTCAAGTTGAAGTTCAAGATAATTCCACAAAGCCAACTGAACAAGCTCTAGTTGTGTCTAATGAGGAAGAAGGATTTGATTGGAATAAGTATATTAGAAAGAAGACTGGAGTTGCGCTAATGGCAGAGATCGTGGATGAATCAGAATCAATGGTTAATGATGCAGCTCTTGAAAATGCAATTCTAGAAGAAAATCAGCAAAGAACAGAAGAAGAAGAAATGATATATCATTAGACACAGATGAAGAACATTATGTCTTCTAACTTTAATGCTAGTTTTGCAGGTTGCTTCGGAAATGCATCGCAAGAGAAAGTGCCTGAAGAAAAGAAACCAGAGGTCGAGGAAATCATTGACGTAACAAAGGAGATGAATGCAGAAAATCTCATGAAGATTGCTGACAAAGCCATGATGGAAAATCTGAAACAGTTGGGTTCAGAGGTAAAGGTGATTGAGAAGGAAGTTTTGAAAGTTGTGGAGGTTTAAAAACCTTGCACAAAGTGCGCAAGTTCTTGTGAGCAATGTGTTGGAAAAATCTAAAATCATAAGTGAATTGACCGTGCATAACGAAAATTTTAGATATGATTATCGCACGATGAAAGAAGCTTATGATAAGATGAAAGGCACTTATTGCAATGTTGAAAAAGCTAATCTAGAACAAGGTGCCAATATAAAAATGTTGATGCAACGGTAATTGAAAAACAAAAAGCAATTAACATGTATATAAACACCATTGCTGAAACAAGCAAGAGCTTCAAGATATGAAAATCGAAACTGAATGAGTGAGACAACTTTTGCTCAGTTGTACAACTAATGCTTATGTCATCGATCACATTCTTCCTATGATTAAGTCGGAGGAAAATGTTGACCAAATGGTATGAAGCGTTAAGAGTACAGCGGTGTTCCACCTTCACTACTTGCAAGTTATTGTCACAAGAAAGTGGATGGGATTGAAAAGGCAACTAACATAACACTTTTATCAGAAACAAATGATAAGTTGCCTGAGAACATTGATGTAGTCTATACGACATCAAATGATGACAGTGAAGCGGTTGTGAAAAATGTGGTTGAAAATGTTTTGGGAAATGATTCTGATGAAGGCAGCTATGAGAGCGCCAACTCGAGTTTGAACAGTTCTGAATCACAATCCGAAAATGACGATACATCATCGGAAAATGGCCTAAGTGATGATCCTAATGTTGTGATGTACAAAGTTAAGGAATTTGATAGACTATATTTCGATGATAGTTTCCCGATTCGAAATGTGAAAGAAGATCAAATCGACAAATTGTTCAAACTTGTTGAAATATCATCAGATGATCTTGAGAGAAATGAGAAAAAGTTTTGCTCAAAACCCAAGAAAGTTTATAACAACTACCGAAGGAATGGTGGCGACTTTCCTGAGAACAGGAGAGCGGGTTTGGGTTTGGAGGTAGAAGATGAACCGAAAAAGAAACAAAAGTCACCATTTCACGAATACAAGAATAAAAACATGAATTTCGTTTATGGGACAAATACGATTCAGGAAGAAAATTTGATTGGCAAGAAATCAAATGATGAGTTTAAGAAGGAAAAAGAAATTCGGGATAAGGCTAAATCCACAAGTGGAGTAAAACCCATGAATGGACATTCTCTTGATACTTGGACTTGCTTCAAATGCAATGAAGTTGGTCAGATTGCTCGCAAGTGTCCGAAATCAAAACCTGTGCATCACGGAAGAAAGCAAGTTTCAGAAAATGAGAAAGTTAAGCAACCAGAAATTGTAAAACCAATCACCATCTTAAAACGAAACAATGAATCTAACATCGAAGTGAAACCTAAAACTGAATCTAAGTTTGAGAAATCAACTTTTGAAAAAGGTGAAACTTCTAAATCAAATGAAAACAAAGATTCAAAATTCTACATCAAGAAAGCTCGAGTGAAATATCAAGCTTGGGTTGCTAAGTAAACTTCATCATCATCTGAAAGTGCAAAGTTTGTTTCAGAAAAAATTGGAAATGTCAAACCAACCGAGTCAGTCAATGTTAAAGATTCCAAATAAACAAAGACTGATAAGGGGGTTATCAAAAATGATCTTTCAAAACTAAAACAAGATCTTCTAAAAGAAACAAAGAAAGATAAAGTTGATAAGTTTTCTAAGTTGACATTGGACGAGATGTTTGATGGCAATTTTGATTACGCAGATGAATGTGAATTTGATTACGAAGATGTTTATCCGAATCCACCCAAGACCAAAAAGGCTTGGGTTTCCCTCTTTAAGTAGTTACTTTGCATGTGCAGGGGCTCCAAAGATCCATCTTGTCGGAGTGGATTATGGATAGCGGAGCTTCACGTCACATGACCGGAATGCATGCCTTACTCTTCGATATTAAAGCATTCAATGGAGGCTACGTGGGATTCGCGGGTAATCAAGGAGGTAGAATCGTTGCAGAAGGAAAGTTATCGAATGGTGTGGTTTCACTTGATAAGGTCAATTATATCGCCGAGCTGGAGAATAATCTTCTCAGTATTTCTCAGATCTATGATAAGCAGTTTACCACCCATTTCAAGGACAAGGAGTGCATGATCATTAAACCGGGCTTTAATTTTCCAGAAGAGTGGATTCTCATGCTTGCTCCTCGCGAGAATGATCTTTATGTGCTAGATATGAGTGTTGCTACTACTACTTCAAAGTCGGCTCAATGTTTCGTAACGAAGGCCACAAAGAAGGAGTCAATTCTTTGGCACAGAAAGATGGGTCATATAAATCTCAGAAAGATGAATCACTTGGTTCACAACGATTTAGTTGAAGGAGTGAATCTTAGAAGCTTTCACATCACTGATAGTTGTCTGGAATGAAAGAAAGGAAAGCAGACTAAAAAGTCATATCCAAGAAAGATTCTTAACTCCATCAAGCTGCCGCTCGAAAGACTACATATGGATCTTTTTGGTCCAGTGAATATCTTTATTTTCTTGTCGTCACTGATGAGTATTCAACATTTTCATGGGTTGTCTTCCAAGAGAGCAAAGACGAAATGTTCGATAATCTCATGATCCTTTTAGGAAGATTGAAAATCTGTACCATCTCCCTATTAGAAGAATCCCAAGCGATAACGATACATAATTTAAGAACGCCCGAATGAAATAATTTTGCAACGACAAAGGCATCTTACACGAATTCAGTGCTCCATACACTCCGCAACAAAATGGAGTAGCTGAGAGGAAGAACATAACGTTAATAGAAACAGCAAGAACTATGCTTGCCGATTCAAAGCTTCCTGTTAGTTTCTGGAGTGAAGCAGTTGCAGCAGCATGCTAAACATTGAACAGGGTCTTAACGGTCAAACCTACCAAAAAGACTTGCTTCGAAATGCTAAACCGAAGGAAACCCAATCTGAACCGTTTGGTGCACATTGTACAGTTATTGATTCAGACGAAAAGTTTGGTGCCAAAACGATAGATGGTTTCTTTGTCGGCTACGCAAGTCCACTCAAGAGAGTATATTTTCCAAGTTTGAGAAGAATGGTAGAAGCACAGCACGTCGATTGTTTTCGATATACAACTCCTATTCAAAGAGCTGGCGATGCTTGGTTGTTCAATTATAGTGAATTGTGGAAATCATTTGACTTGCCAGAAGAGCCTTCTGAAGAAGATCTTGCAGTGTTATATTACCTACATCAATCAGCTAATCAAGAGCATATTGTAAGACCAATAGTGGTTAATCAACCAACTGTCAGATCATCATCTTCTTCTGATGCAGGTCCGAGTACTAGCGGTGTTCAAGAAACAAATGTAGAACAAGAGATACCGGCTACAGAACCAGTGAATGCTACAGTGGAACCCAATCTTTCTCAAGCACATAGTTCCGACTCTGATGAGGCTCCGACATTTGATGATGATGGAGAATCTTCTTCTGACGAAGAACCTGAGCAGATTACAAGTATGTTGAATCAATCTACTGGCCCGAGTAATCAAAATGAATCGTTTTCTAGTACTCCTGTTGTTGAAACGGTGGCAGATTAGAATATTACTAATCAGGAAAGTACTGTTGATGTTCCTAGTGAGGTGATGCCGAGATCTTATTCATACCACCCATCGAACTCCATAATCGGTGAATTGCAAGTTGGTGTACGAACAAGGAGCCAGATAAACAAAGCTTTGAGTTGTTTCTATACACAAGTAGCTCCGATTCAAGATTATTGTTACTATTCATGCTTCATATCCCAGATTGAACCAAAGAATGTTACTGAAGCTTTGGGAGATGAGAACTGGGTGCAGGCGATGCAAGAAGAATTACTACAGTTCGAAAAGCTAGGGACATGGAAGCTTGTTGACCTACCGGAGAATCAAAAGGACATAGATACCAAATGGGTCTTCAAGTGTAAGCGCGAAGATCGTGGAGTGATAGTACGCAACAAAGCTCGGTTCGTTGTCAAAGGATACCATCAACAAGAAGGAATTGATTACACATAAGTGTATTCACCAGTTGCTAGATTGGAGTCCATTCACATTCTTCTTGCATTTGCTGCTTGGAAAGGATTTAAAGTGTACCAGTTAGATGTGAAATCCGCTTTTCTATACGGTAAGCTACGAGAGCAAGTGTACGTCAGCCAACCACCGGGGTTTGTCGATCCGCTGAACAAAAAGAAAGCATATCTTCTGGATAAAGCACTATATGGTTTGCATCAGGCCCCGAGAGCCTGGTACGAGACGTTATCTCAACATCTCGTTGGCAACGGCTTTATTAGAGGAATAGTGGATAGTATGCTCTTTACAAGAGAAGTTGGAAGTCATCTGATTATCGTACAAATATATGTGGATGACACTTATTTGGTTCAACAAATGACGTTTTTTGCAAAGAATTTGAGAAAATCATGAATATGAAATTCGATATGTCTTCTATGGACGAAATGAAATTCTTCCTCGGATTGCAAGTTGATCAATTGCCAGACGGTATTTTCATTCATCAAACTAAGTATGTTTTATGACATCTTGAAGAAGTTTGAAATGGAAAGCTCGAAGCCGTTATCTACTCCTCTTGCTCTCAATCACGGAATTTGCATCGATGGAACAGGAACCAAAGTTGATGATACTCTTTACAGGTCGATGATAGGATCACTTATGTATCTGACGACATCTCGCCCGGATATAATGTATCCTACCTGCCTCTGCGCCAGATATCAGTCTAGTCCTAGAATTTCACACATGCAGATCGTGAAGCGAATTTTCAAATACTTGAAGGGATGTCCAAGCACCGGCTTGTGGTACCCGAAGAATGATAACTTTGATCTGACGAGATACGCTGATTCTGATTTTGGTGTAGATAAGTTGAATTCAAAATCAACTACAACGGGCTGCTAGTTCTTCGGAACACGCTTGGTAACCTGGCAGTGTAAGAAACAGACTACGGTCGCTCTCTCTACCTGTGAAGCTGAGTATATCTCATCCTCCAGTTGTTGCTCACAAATATTGTGGATCCAACAACATATGAGAGTTGATAAAAAGGCAGCTATCGACATAACGAAAAATCCAGTTCATTACTCTCGAACAAAACATATCGAGATCGATACCACTTCATTCGTGATTGCTACGAAAAGAAGTTGGTACGAATTGAGAAAATCCACACTGACAAAAAGCTGATTTTTATACCAAACCATTTACTCTTTCACGGTTTAAATACTTAATGCGGCTTAACGGTATGAAAAATCTGTTGACAGGTGCGGATGTGAAGGTTGAATATGGATCGGACGATGAGTTCTCGTGATCTTCATTGGTTTGTTACCCTTTAGGATTAGATTTTCTTAAAAACTAAAATACAAAAATATGTTTTTGATTTTAGGGGGAGAAATGACACGAAAAAAATACAAAAACATATGAAAAACCAAAAAGTACAAAAACATGAAAAAGACAAAAAGAATTTTGTGTCAAAAAGGAAATGATAGTACATCAGTGGACTATCACAGTATGCTAAGGAATTGTAAAGTTTAAAAAGTGATAAACAAGTCTTACTGTGGATGTGTCGATAGGCTTTACACGTTCAGTAAACTGTTTCCAGGATATAAACTAAATTTTAAAACTGCTTAAACTTGTGAATTAACATCTCTCGGATATATGGACTTAGTACTCCGAAATTTCGTTTGAGAGATTGCCTGATTCTAAGATACGAGGTCTTTATAGATGATTGATATCTGGGGTATTATACAAGTTCTTCTGATTTTGCGGAAGCAATAGCCTAGAACTTCTATAATACTTTCGCTATAAACCCCTAAACTGCATGAAATCTTGAAAAGTATCAAAAGATCTAATCATTTGCAATGCTGAATAGATTCCTTAAGTGGAACACATCTTAAAGTCGAGCCTGATCTCTTTTTTTGTACGGTAGTACTAACCTGAGCTCTCAAGGCCTCGCATACCCAGATACAGATATCAATTATGCTATATTCACCTGTAGGATGAATATAGGGAATCTTGATACGGGAGTATATTCAAGAAGTGGGAACCGCAGATAAGTCAAGGTTCATAAATCATACCTTAACATATCTTGAAACAGTTGAGAAACGTGGTAAAGTTTAAGTGGACAAACATATCGACAATCTAGGTAAACGAGTTTAAAACTTAAAGTCATCTAAAGGTCAACGGTATTGGTGATATGTCTCAATCAACTGATATGATCCTTAGACACGAATTCACAAAAATATGTCTGTAAATATGTTTGTACATAGTTTACTTTGTTCTGTACATAGTTTATCAGCTTTACAGATTAAAACCAAAAAGATTTTTAGTGTGTTTTAGCATAAACTTACAAAATACAAAAAGATTTTGTTTCTACATTGTTTTCAGCAAACCAATGTTGAAGAACGGGTCTTCAAAGTCTGGTAAGGTGCTTAAACTGGTGGGAATCTCATTGACAACGGGCTGGGAGCTAATATGTAAAATCTGAAAAGCAAAAAACGATGAAAAGTTCATTAATTTGAAACTTTGATTTTTAAAATATCAACAGTTTGTTCGTAACGGGTCAAACCAGGGTCATTAACTTGGACTTGGCAGACAAATCGGTTAACCAAGGTCATTAGCTTGGACTTGGTCAACTAAGTGGATGTTCATAACTGGTAAAAATGGAAAAGTTCAAGGACTTAATTGCAAAATCTGAAAAAGTTTGAATCGGGTTTGGCAAGTTCGGCCGAACTTATCAAACTGAATAAAGTTTAACAATCAAACAAGTTCGACCGAACTTGTGAATGATGGTTGTGTTGAGAAAAAGTTAAGTTCGCTCGGACTTATATGGGCCTTTATCATTGGGCTTGCAAGTTCACCCGAACTTGCCAAGGTATAAATACCTAGCAAGTTCGGCCGAACTCATTACTTGCATCTAAAAACCCTCTGAGCGAACTTACAAAGTTGAGCGATCTTGTGAAATTGACAAATTAGAGCCATTATATTGCCAAAATTTGTATTGTTTTAAGTGATTCAGACACTTATTACAATGGAAGAGGTGCGTATATGTCATTTGATCCATAAATTGAACGTAAAATTGTGATCTAGATCTGAAACTTGTTAAATTTGATAGATCTAGGATATATTGGACCAAATTGAACATAAATTCATAATAATGGACATAAATCAACCATAGATTCATGTTGAATTTGATTAAAATGGTCATGATAATGTTGAGCAGGTTTTTGTTGGAGAAGATAACAAGTTCGGCCGAACTTGTTATCAAGTTCGACCGGACTTGCTAACTAAACCATGAATAAAATTTGTTAAACTTAAGTTCAACCGAACTTCTATGATAAATCTGAAATTTTTGAGATTCTAAGTTCGACCGAACTTAGGCATTCAGAATGATGTAATATGGTATAAGTTCGCCCGAACTTATATTTGAATGATGAACATGTTGTGTAAGGCATGTTCGGGCGAACTTGTCTAAAATCAGTTTGTTATACACTTATCAAGTTCGCCCGAACTTGATGAAAAAGTGTTGAAAAAATTTTGTAATTTTTCCTCGTAATGCGTGCTAATTGTTTTGTGTCGTTTTTCAGGCTCAAGTACCAGCGAGAGTAATTTCTATGGATTTCTCTAAATTCCATAACATGCGTATTACGCTTGATAATACTATATGTCCATCGCTGAAGGATTACGACAGTATTCTGAAGTTTCTAAAGGAGTGTCCTATCCATCGAGCCATTACGGAGCGCACTGTGTCTTACAGATCTCATACGTACCATTTCTGGATGAACGCAAGCCTAAGTGATGACAAAAAGACCATTATTTCGTCAGTGCAAGTGGGAAACGAAGTCAAAGAGATCACGGTTACAGAAGATGATATTCACAGGATCCTATAGTTCAATGATGACAAAGACGATCCGATTTTCTTAGATGAGAAGATGGTTAGAGGTTGTTTTTACAGAATGGGATACAAGGGCAGTGTTAATAAGTCAACTTTGAAGAAAGGGGAAGTACCAAACCCCTACAAGTTCCTCATGCATGCTATTATTCATACTTTCAGTCACAGAAAGGCGGGCCTAGATGACGTGCAAGATTACATGGCCTGCATGTCAACGACGTTGATTCTAAAGAAGCCGTTCAACTATTCAAAGCATGTGTTTACACATATATCAAAGAATATGGATGATTCGAGATTGTGTTTGTATCCGAGGTTTGTGCAGATGTTAATTGACGAGAAGTTCACAAACATTGCACGTAATCCGAATGATGTCTTATATCTCAGTCATCTTGATGATACTACTGTTAAGAAGCTATTAAAGTTCTAGAAGCAAGCTTCAGCACCGGTGGCAAAGCCAGTATTTGGGGCAATTAAAGATGGAAATTATATTGCACCGACTGAAAACAAATGGAGGAAAGACGGTAGTGGTGATGAAAAGGAATTGAATGATGAGAAAGAGTGGTTTATAGGATTCAAGCCGAATGCTCGTAGTGATTGGTTTCTTAAAGCTGAAGTCGAAAAGAAAAAAGAAGCGGAATGCAAAGAAAGTTGATACAATGCTTGTTGATGAGGAAGAGCCTGTTAATGTTCAAGCTGAGGCTGGTTCGAGCGCAGCGGTTGTAATTGAAAGTCAAGAAGGTGAAAAGACGAATCAGGAAGACGATGTTATTTCTGCTACATCAGAGAATGATGATGATTCTGATGAAACTCCAGAGAAGGAACCAGAAAAGACAAGCAGAAAAACAAGTTGAAAAAAAGAAAGAATTTGATGCTGATTTCGATCCAAATCTTGAAAAAGAATCCGATGAAGAGAGACCCAAGAAAAAGGCAAGAAGAACAAATTCTTCATCAACTGAAATCTCAAAGAAGACTACAGGGTCTCCATCTGCAAAGGGCAAAATGTCAAAGAAGGCTCAGAAACCGGCTAGCAGGAGATATATCGGAAAGCCAAAAGGCGCAGAAGTTACACAAGAACCTTCTGGCGCACAGGAGAGAGGAGTTACACAAGAACCTCCTACACAAGAACCTCCTGTTATCATTTCTGCTGAAGTTGAACGTCCAGGAGTTACACAAGAACCTCCTGAGACTGAATTACTCGAAGTACCGATCATTACATCTCCAGTTGCTCCAACGACTTCTATCTTTGAAAGTGCTACACCGAAGAAGTCTATTCCAATAGATGCTACTCCAAAGTCAACACCAAAAACTCTAAGAGAAAATTTTTTTGGTGATATGCCGCATGATCCAATTAGTCTTCAAGATATGAATGATTTATTTCCTGACACTAATGTTGATCTTCTCGAAAAGCATGTCAAGATCTTGGAAGATAAAGTAGCCAAAAATGAAGAAGAAAAGGCTGAGCTGATCAATAAGATGAATCAAAGCGCAGTAGAGAAAGAAATGCTGGATGATAAAGTTAAAGTATTGGAAAACGAAAGAGAATATTTCAAAGCGTTAATCGAAAGTTTACAAGATGCTAATGAGAAGCTTCAAACAGAGATTGCTGATTTGAAGTCAATTCAAGCCCTAAATGATCGAAGATTCACAAGAATGCAGAAAATCTTATAGAATACACTTGGTATTGATTTCATCGTCAAGAATGATCGTTTAGACAGACAAGAGGCGAAAAAAAGAGCAGAAAAAGAACTTGCAGCTAGTGGTAAGGGTAAGGGTGTTGAAGGTGAAGCGCCTAAATCATCTGAAGCTGCAGAAAAGCCTGTTGAAGAAATTGAGAAAGCTTCTGAGTCTGATATTCCTAAGGATGACGAATCTGTCAAGCCTTCTGATCCTATTATTGCTTCTGAAGAAAAGGACGATGAAGAAGCGGAAGATGAGGATAAGGATGATGATGACAAGAAAGACGATTCTGATTATGAAGATTGGAATAATGCTGATGACGATGATGATGATCAGGGTGGAGTTGGTCTAAAGATTAATGAAGCAAAGGTCACTGATGACTTTGATTTTTCTTCTCTAATGGATGATGAATCGAATAAGATGGATGATCAGATTCAGGGGGAGTCAGAGCAGAAAGGGCTAACTGATGATGTTGATATGATTGAAATTGATAAATTTGCAAAGCCTGTTGCTGCCGTATCTACAAAGCCTCTAATACTCATGCTTGAACACAACGTTGAGGAAGGCGACTACGTGCATAACTATTCAAAGGAAAATTTGGCTAAGTTGATCGAAGTTGATGCTGAATCACTGGATTTTGATTTTGAGGAGCAAGTGTTTAATGTTAATCCATTTGAGCCTAATGATTATCAGTACGTACGACGATTCGAAGCTGACGAGTATAAAAGAGTGATTGTAGAAGATTGGTCTTCTGATGATGAAACAGATCAAACTGCGAAGTACGTCGGTCCTAACACTGGTAGTTTTCCTACTTTTGAGGAGATGTACAAGCAACTTGATGAAGACATGTTGAAAGAAAAGATTGAGGAATCAATTAGAGAAGGAAAAGTTTCGAAACCGATGACGAAAGAGAACATAGTTCGAACGAAGAAATCTTGGTTTAAAGAAATGCCGCACGAACGTAAGTTTCGACGTCCTCTAGCATTCTTTACCAGAGATAAAGACGTGTCATTGGGGGATATCCTGAGTTGGGGGTGGTTCAAGGAATTGAATGTGTATGCTAAGTTTGGAGTGCAATACTTCAAATACTTAGCTGATTTCAAGACTCTACCGTACTGGGATGTTGAAGAGCTGGTTCAGACGGTGAATGTTACTTATCATATGAAATTCATTGATAAGTTATTGTGGAAGATGATCAAGTATGAAGCAGTAAAAGGTTTTAGATATTGGAAGCCGTTCATTCCAGGTCGTAGAATCAAAACAAACAAGAAAACAGGGGAAAAGGATATAACGTTGATAATGAAACGACTGAGAGCTATGAGAGACATGCCGTTGATGCTGATTGAGCAAAATTTCTATCCAGTGTTCAAGTGGTGGCAGATAGATCCAACCACATGTGAAGCTGTTATCGTGATACGATTTGGAGAACAATTGGATATTACGAAGGAAAGGGTTGAGATATTGGGATTTCAGGGCATGAGAGGATTGTGGAGATCAATCAGGATTCTAGACCCGATGTGGCTTGTTAACTGTTCGAGAGAAGATATTAAATGCTTGTTCTACAGCAAGATAGTATTCGATGAACGTGAAAAGGAACAGGCTATGCAGTCTCAAAGAGTTGTGAACGTTTGTCATGCACGTGAAGTAAATTCAGGGAAGATGTGGCAGACAAGCTGGAGGGAACTAGAACGGGTTGAATTTCTGAAAGAGGAGAAGCGTCTTGAAGCTATACATGAGAAAGGAAAAAAGGCAAGACTTAGAAGATTTCAGTATATGAAGAAAGTGCCTCCTACAGATCAGCCGCCGGATCCAAAGCAAGAATGACGAAAGAAGCCTTACAAGAACTTCTTCGGTCGTATTCGTTAATGTTTATTTGAAGATAGAGTTTTTGAAGACTGATACAAGACGAAGACGATATCCAAGGGGGAGTCTGTTGGTGCAGAATGTCTATGTCTTAGTCTTATATCAAGTCTGTATAGTTTAGAGTTGAATAGGCTAGTGATAAGTATTTATATGTGATAGGGTCAAGTTCACCCATGATGTTCTTGGAATGTCAAGTTCGGCAGAACTTGGCTAAGACAAGTTCGCCCGAACTCACCTCCTCCATGAGCGGACTTGTACCTCTATAAATACCTAGCTTGTCATTCTCATTTGTAACTTTGGCATTTATGAGGCGAAGCTCTGTCAATTTGGAGACTCGACGTTATATCAATAAGATTGATGTTTAACTGATTAATTCTTGTCTATTGGTAAACTTGTCGTAATATTTCCGCTATTATGAACAATATATATCAAATCTAGGTTCTTATGCATTGAGGATCGGTCCTACACATAGGACAGACAATCCCGTTACCAAGGTTCCCGGGGTCTGTGGGGAAGTTTGGGGAACGACCGAAACTGTTTACTTTAACAAACCCTTTGGTGGTTTGTTTTTGCAATTTAAGGATACCCTTTGGTGGTATAGACAAGTCAACAAAGGCTTGAATGTATTCAACGGAACAACCAAAAGTTGTCACAATTAAAAACAAGGACGATTTATTTATGTCAATGACGATTTATTTATAACAATAATGATTTATTTATGACAATGACGTATTGTTTATGACAATGACGATTTGGTTTATGACAATGGCGATTTGGTTTATAACAATGACGATTTGGACGATTGGTTTTAACAAAGTCGATTGGACTATTGGTTTATGGTAAGTGATTTAGATAATGGTACGTGTGTTGTTGGTGCATAATGTCTATGTCTTACTCTTATATCGAGTCTGTATAGTATAGAGCTGAATAGGCTAGGTATATGAAGTATTTATGTTTACAATAGCCAAGTTCGCCCATGATGTCTCATGTAAGCATGTTCGGCCGAACTTGCAGTAGCAAGTTCGGGCGAACTTGTGTCTTCCAGGGGCGAACTTGCAAGTCTATAAATACCTAGCTTGTGATCCTCATTTGTAACTTTGGCATTTCTGAGGCGAAGCTCTGTCAGTTTGTAACCAGAACGTTTGATCAATAAAACTGACGATTAACTGATTAAATCTTGTCTATTGGTAAACACGATGTAATATTTCCGCTATTATGGACGTTAGATATCAAATTTAGGTTCGTTAGCATCGAGGATCGATCCTTCAAGTGGTATCAGAGCTAGAACAGCCTGATTTGATAGTATCAAGACAAGATCACTTCTATTTCATCTTCACTTTTGAACATAAAATGAAGAATTCACGGTCAAAATCTTTTCAAATTGAATATATCATGTAAAATACAACAAAGATAAACCCTTGAAAGATTGGAGACCAAATTCAATCGAATTCATGTCAAAATTTTGAAAAACCCTGTTTTGGAAAACCCCCAACTTCGAACTTGTTAGCCAAGTTCGACCGAACTTGGTCTAAAAAGTCACTTTTAAGTGAAGTTTTAGCAAGTTCGCTCGAACTTGTGTAATTTTTGAAGAAATTTTAGTTAAGTACGCTCGAGGTTGTTAAATTTTCTTTGGTTTTCTATCAAGTTCGACCGAACTTGATAAAAAGTCAAGATATTTAACTAAGTTCGCCCGAACTTGCTAATTTTTAGATAATTTTTTCTATAAGTTCGCTCGAAGTTACTAGTTATTCACTGATTTTATATCAAGCTCGACCGAACTTGAGTAATATCAAGGAATTTCATAGATAAGTTCGCCCGAACTTACAAAAGTGTTATCAAATTCCATTTTGCAAGTTCGACCGAAGTTAAAAGAATCTGTTTCAAAATTGATTTCTTCATTCCAAACTACAAGTTCGACCGAACTTGTAGTATTTCTAACATTTTCAAAAGTTTTTGAAGATTTTCAGTGTACACGTCTCGTTATTCACAATGGATGATATGCAAAGAGCTTTTATGTCCGGAGCTAGTTCGTCAAATGCCAACGTAATTCATCAAGTCAATCTTGATAACGAGATGGGAACGACTGTTAAACCACCCAAGCTAATGAGCTTGGAAGGAGAAATTTACCTATTGGGTTCAAGCCATGCACTTTGCTGGCTGGGTGTCGATTGAAAGAGCCTACACTGTTCCGGTAGATGAACATCAGCAAGTCCTTGAAAAGTACAACTATTCGACAGTACAAAGAGACGAATACATTGTTGAGAAAAAGATGATCAGTCTCATCCAACAGTCTATCAAAGAAGATATCCTGATTTTGCTACCAGAGTATACTACTGCAAGAGATCTTTGGTTGTCATTACAGAAGAAGTATCAAGGTAGTGCCGAAATGATCAAAAGTAAAAAGGCGCTTATCTTGAAAGAGTTCGATATCTTCACCATGCTAAAGAATGAGACTATGAAGCAAATGATCGAGCGCTTCTGTCATTTTAAAGTTCAAATGTGAAGGCAGGGTCTCGAGAAGACAGAACAAGAATACATCGACAAGCTTGCTGATGCACTACCAGATGGTGAATGGGCTACTTATTTGATGGTTCTAAAGAATAGTGATAAGTGGGAGTTCTTCAAGTTGTCAACATTTATCGACAAACTCGAAGGCCACAAATGGAGCTTCTGAAGATTGCAAAATCAAAGAACGCTAATGTTGTTCAAGACGTTGGGTTGTACTACAAAAGTGGAATGAAAGACAACATTTCGAGTCCGAAAATTGGGACAAAGTTTAGTACAAACATGAATGCTTCTCCGCAGAACCAGAGTCAATCACAACCTCATTATGATTAGAGTCGATCAGAGTCCACGGATTTCGTATTCAAGCACTGGTTCAAATTCATCTTATCAAAGTCAAGTAAATTAGAATCAACAAACAAATTCTGATTCGAATGTATACAAGTGCAACATCGCAATGAAATTGAACAATGTTGTTTCAGAACAAGTTGCTAAACAACATATGTCTCTTCTTGCTACTGTACTGGAGTCATATGAAAGTCTTGTAGCCGGTAAAATTGGAAATCCCGAAATGACGGTAGAAGATTATGACCAAGTAGATGAAGAAGAACTCGAGTTGATGGATATCAAGTGGTGTTTAGCATCTATTATCCGAAGAGTCACAAAGTTTGTTGCTCTTACTGGCCGAGATATCAGAAATTCAAGCAACAAGTTGGGCTTCGACAAATCAAAATTGACGTGCTTCAGATGTCGCCAAAAGGGACATTTCAAGAGAAAATGCAAGAATCCTGAAGCAACGGGAAATCAGAGTCCGTTCGGAGGAAACGACAAGTATTATAAGAAGTCATTTCAATACAAGCCATTTCCAAAGAAGACTCAGGTTGAAATCCAAGAGAAACCAAATAGCAGCAGGAATGAGAAAGCTATGGTAGCATCAAACGAAGATGATGGTTTCGACTGGAATTCCTACATTGGTAAGAAGATCGGAGTTGCGTTGATGGCTGAGATAGTTGAAGATACTTCTGCAGAGGAAGCATCAGCAGCGACAGAAGCAGCGGCTGTAGAACAGATTCTGCTGGAGCAATACTTGCATCAACAACGAGAAGAAGAGGAGTATATCCACATGCAGAAACAAGGAATTTTATCTCCTAACTCGTGTGATAGTTTTGCAGGTCATTTTGATGGAAGCTCTAAAGAACAAGTGGTTGAGGAGAAAACAATTGATGAAGAGATCATCAATGTTACACAAGAAGTAAATGCCGAAAACCTCAAAGACATGGCAGATAAAGCTTTGATGGCAAATCTAACCAAGATAGGTCCAGAGGTAATAGAAAGAGGTTGAAAAACATTGTACAAAATGTACCGAACAATGTTCTGAATGTGCTGAAAAATCAAAAATCATCGCTGGAAACAATGTGCATAATGAACTTTTGAAATACGATTATCGCACAATGAAGGAAGCGTATGATAAAATGAAAAATGATTATGGTAGGCTTGATAGAAATAACATCGAACAACATGATACCATAAGAATGTTAAAAGGAACAGTAATGGATAAGCAAAAAGCGATTAATATCTATATTAACACCATTGCTGAAACTAAGCAACAACTCCAAGACATGACAATTGAAACAGAACGTGTTCAACAACTTTTGAGAAGTTACACATGTAATGCATATGACATTGATCACATCCTTCCGACAATTCCATCGGAAGAGAAACCTAAAAAGAAAATTGGTAAAGAATACAACAATGTTCCTCCACCTCTTTGCGAGAAGTATTGTGGCAAATCCGCTGATGGGATGGATAAGGCACTCAACATTGAGTTGTTATCTGAAAAGAAAACTGAGTTGCAAGAGAACATTGATGTAATCTATACTAAAACAGATAATTACAATGCTGTGGTTAAAAAGGTTGTTGAAAATGTTTTGAACGATTCTGATGAAGGCAGCTTTAAAAGCACCGACTCGAGCTCAAAGAATTCAGATTCAGAGTCCGAAGATGACGATACATCATAGGAGAATGATCTAAGTGATGATCCTAATATTGTAATGTACAAGATTAAGGAATCTGATATATTATACTTTAATGACAGTTTTCTTATTCAGAATGTGAAGGAAGAATTGTTAGACAAATTCTTTAAACTCGTGGAAGTCACATCAGATGATCTGAAGATTAATGAAAAGAAATTCTATTCCAAACCTAAAAGAAACAACTACCGAAGGAATGGTGGTGATCATCCGGAAAACCGGAGAGCTGGGTTGGGATTAGAAGAATCAAATGAACCTAAAAGGAAACCGTCACTATTTAATGAATACAAGAATAAAAACATGAATTTTGTATATGGGACGAACACGGTTCATGAGGAAAGTTTGATCGGAAAACAATCAAACGATGAGTTCAAGAAACAAAAAGAGCTTCGAGATAAAGCCAAAATTGCAAGTGATGCCAAAACAAGTGGTGTAAAACCCACTAAAGGACATCCACATGATTCTCGGACTTGTTTCAAGTGCAACGAAATTGGTTATATTGCACGTTACTGTCCGAAATCAAAGCCGGCTTATTTTCGAAGGAAAGAAAGGTCAAATGTTGTGAAACCAAAGCAACCAGTGTTTGTAAAACCTGTAAAGATTTTGAAAAGAAATGAATCAAAAGCTGAAGTTAAACCTAAGTTTGAAAATTCAATTTTCAAAAAAGGTGAAACTTCAAAGGCTAATGAAAACAATTTTTACATCAAGAAGGCTAACATAAAATCTCAAGCCTGGATTGCAAAGAAACGGTCAGCAACATCTGAGATCACTAAGTCTGAGCTGGTTAAGACTAGTGATAGCAAGAAAGAATCAAAATCTGAAATCATAATTGAAACCACATCTGAAACTGTCAAACATACAAGTGGTAACAATTCCGAAGATAAAAAGACGGTAAAGTTTTCAAACATAAACAATCATAGAAAATTCAGATGAAGAATGGGAAGTTTATTCTGTAGATGAGGGTGGATTCGATTATGCTGATGAATGTGAATTTGATTTTGATGATGGTTATCCAATTCAACCCAAGACCAAAAAGGCTTGGGTCTCGCTTTTTAAATAAATTGTTAAAATGTGCAGGGGCTCCAGAGATTCGTACTTTCTAAGTGGATTTTGGATAGTGGAGCATCCAGGCAATGAAGGCATTGCTATTCGACATTAAAGCTATCAATGGTGGATATGTTGGATTTTCAGGAAACCAGGGTGGAAGGATAGTCGCCGAGGGAAAACTCTCCAATGGTGTTGTTTCATTCGATCGTGTAAACTATATCGCAGATTTGTGACAAGAAGTTCACAGTCCATTTCAACGACAAAGAGTGTATCATCTTGAAGCCGGAATTCAAAATACCAGATGAGTGGATTCTGATGCGAGCACCTCGAGAGAATGATCTATATGTTCTTGATATGGGTGGCGCTACCACTTCATCAAAATCAGCACAAGGTTTTGTGTCAAAGGCTACTGAAAAGGATTCTATTCTTTGGCATCGTAAGATGGGGCATATTCATTTGAGAAAAACGAATTTCCTGGTTCATAATGATCTTGTAGAAGGCGTAAATCTTCAGAGTTTTCAGATGTCTGATTATTGCTTAGAATGCAAAAAGGGAAAACAGATCAAGAAATCTCATCCGAAGAAAATTCTAAACTCAATCAAGTTGCCATTACAAGTCTCCACATGGGCTTATTTGGTCCTGTAAATGTTCGAAGCTTCTCAGGAGACTTATATTGCTTGGTTGTGACAGATGACTATTCGAGATATTCGTGGGTATTCTTTCAAGAATCAAAAGACGAAACGTTCGACAACTTGGTTATTCTATTCAATAAACTTGAGAACCTTTATCATCTGCCGGTCAGACGCATTAGAAGTGACAATGGCACAGAGTTTAAGAATAACAAAATGAAGGAATTCTGTAACGCAAAAGGGATTCTACACGAGTTTAGTGCTCCATATACTCCACAGCAAAACGGGGTAGCTGAACGGAAAACCAAACTTTGATTGAAACTGCGTGAACCATGCTTGCAGATTCTAAACTTCCAATCAGCTTCTGGAGTGAAGCGGTTGCTGCGGCTTGCTACACGCTAAACAGGGTTCTTACTGTCAAACCAACAAAGAAAACATGTTTTGAGATGATAAACCGACGGAAGCCAAATTTGAAAATTTTAGAGCCATTTGGTGCACAATAGACCAAGATGGCAAATTCGGAGCTAAATCGCTTGAAGGTTTCTTTGTCGGATATGCGAGTCCGTTGAGAAGAGTACATGTTCCTTCATTGAGAAAGGTTATTGAAGCACAACACGTGGATTGTTTCATGTTGGTGTATAATGTCTATGTCTTAGTCTATTATCGAGTCTGTATTGTATAGAGCTGAATAGGCTAGGTATACGAAGTATTTATGTGTATTGTAGCCAAGTTCGCCCATAAATGTACATGTCTATACATGTTCTGCCGAACTTGCATAGGCAAGTTCGGGCGAACTTGTGACTACTTGGACCGAACTTGTTGAACTATAAATACCTAGCTTGTGTGTCTCATTTGTAACTTTAGCATCTCAGAGGCGAAGCTCTGTCAGTCTGTAATCTGAACGTTTGATCTACAAAACTGACGATTAACTGATTAATTCTTGTCTATTGGTAACACGACATAATATTTCCGCTATTATGGACGTTAGATATCAAATTTAGGTTCCTAAGCATCGAGGATCGGTCCTACAAGTGGTATCAGAGCTAGAACAGCCTGATTTGATAGTATCAAGACAAGAACACTTCTATTTCTACTCCATTCTTCTTTTTTCTTAACTTTTGATCACAAAATGAAGAATTCATGGTCAAAATCTTTTGAATTTTGAATATATCTTGTAAAATACAACAAAGATAAACCCTTGAAAGATTGGAGACCAAATTCAACCGAATTCATGTCGAAAATTTGAAAAAACCATGTTTTTGAAAAACCCCAGGAACGAACTTATTGGCCATGTTTGGCCGAACTTGCCCTAAAACATCACTTTTCAAGTGATTTTTTAGTAAGTTCGCCCGAACTTAGGTGTTTTTTTTGAGGAAATTTAGTCAAGTTCGCTCGAAGTTACGAAAGTTTCACTGATTTTACATCAAGTTCGACCGAACTTGTGTAATATCTAAGAGATTTTTAGTAAGTTCGCCCGAACTTGCATAAGCATTTCATCAAGATTCTGTTGATAAGTTCGCTCGAAGTCTGTGTGTTTTGTCAACGATTGTCAAGTTCGACCGAAGTCACACAATTTTTTTCAAAACAAGTTCGACCGAACTTGTTAGAAAATCCAAGAATTCTTCATTAGTTGCTACAAGTTCGACCGAACTTGTAGTAGGACTAATTGTTTTCAAAGTTTTTGAAAAATTTTCAGCATACACGTTTCGTTATTCACTATGGAGGATCAACTAAGAGCTTATATGTCCGGAGCTAGTTCGTCAAATGCCAACGTGATTAATCGAGTCAATCTTGATAACGAAATGGGAATGACCGTCAAACCGCCCAAGCTGATGAGCATGGACGAATACGAAGCATGGAAAGAGAAATTTACCTGCTGGGTTCAAGCCATGCACTTCGCTGGCTGGGTGTCAATCGAAAGAGGCTACACTATTCCGGTAGATGAACATCAACAAGTTCTTGAGAAGTACAACTTCTCGACAGCTTAGAGAGATGAATACATTGCAGAGAAAAAGTTGATCAGTCTCATTCAACAGTCTGTAAAAGAAGATATTCTGATTCTGTTACCAGAGTATACTATTGCAAGAGAGCTTTGGTTGTCATTACAGAAGAAATACCAAGGCAGTGCTGAAATGATAAAAAGCAAGAAGGCTCTCATTCTGAAAGAGTTCGATATCTTCAGCATGCTAAAGAATGAGACCATTAAGCAAATGATTGAGCGTTTATGTCATCTCAAAGTGCAAATGCAAAGACACGGTCTTGAGAAGGCGGAACAAGAATACATCAACAAACTTGCTGACGCTCTACCCGAGGGTGAATGGTCTACGTATTTGATGGTTCTGAAGAATAGTGATAAGTGGGATATTTTCAAGTTGTCGACGTTTATCGATAAACTCGAAGGCCACGAAATGGAACTTCTGAAGATAGTGAAGTCAAAGAACTCTAATGTTGTTCAAGACATCGGTTTGTACTACAAAATCGGAATGCAAGATAACATTTTGAGTCCAAAAATTGGAACTGCTTTTAGTGCAAACATGAATGCTTCTCCAAAAATTCAGAATCATTCACAGCCTTAGTATGACCAAAGTCCACAAAGTTCTTACTCGAGCACTGGTTCAAGTTCAACATTTCAAAGTCAAGTAAATCAGAACCAACAACAAAGTTCTGATCCAAATGTTTACAAATGCAACATCGTAGTGAATTTGAACAATGTTGTTTCCGAAGAAGTTGCAAAACAACATATGTCACTACTTGCTACCGTCTTAGAGTCTTATGAATGTCTTGTTGCCGGTAAGATCGGAAACCCTGAGATGACCGCAGAAGATTATGGCCAGGTAGACGAGGAAGAACTCGAACTAATGGACATCAAATGGTCCTTAGCTTTGATCATCAGGAGAGTGACAAAGTTCGTTGCACTCACAGGCCGTGACATAGGAAACTCCTACAACAAATTGGGTTTTGACAAATCCAAAGTCACATGCTTTAAATGTCGACATAAGGGACATTTTAAAAGAGAGTGTAAGAACACCGAGGCAACCGGAAATCAAAGTCCTTTCGGAGGAGGGAATGAATATTACAAGAGGGCACTTCAATACAAACCGTTCCCGAAGAAAACTCAGGTTGAGATCCAAGAAAAGCCAAACAGTAGTACCACGGAGAAAGCCATGGTTGCATCCACAGAAGATGACAGTTTTGATTGGAACTCTTATATCGGCAAAAAGACCGGAGTTGCTTTGATGGCGGAGATAGTTGAAGATAATTCTGCAGAAGAAGTAGCGGCAGCAGCTGAAGCAGCGGCAACAGCAGAAGCAACAGCTTTTGAACAAGCTATTCTTGAACAATACTTGCATCAACAGCAGGAAGAAGAGGAATATATCCACATGCAGAGACAAGGAATTTTATCCTCTAATTCTTGTGACAGTTTTGCAGGTCACTTTGATGGAAGCTCGAAAGAACAAGTGGTTGAGGAGAAAAAGATTTATGAAGTGATCATTGATGTCACTCAAGAAATGAAAGTCGAAGACCTCAAGGACATGGCAGATAAAGCTTTAATGGCGAATATAACCAAGGTAGGTCTAGAGGTAAAGATTGTCGAGAAAGAAGTTGTCAAAGTACAAGTTGTAGAGGTTGAGAAACCTTGTACAAAATGTACTGAACCATGTGTCGAATGTGCCGAAAAATAAAAAATCATCGCTGAAAACAATGTGCATAACGATTTGTTAAAATATGATTATCGCACAATGAGAGAAGCGTATGACAAAATGAAAAATGATTACGGCAGACTCGATAGAAATAACATCGAACAACATGATAGTATAAGAATGTTGAGTGGTACAGTAATGGATAAGCATAGAGCTATTAATATTTATATCAAACCATTGCTAAAATCAAACAACAACTTCAAGATAAGACAATTGAAACTGAAAGAGTTCGACAATTGTGAAGAAGTTATACCACCAACGCATATGTTATCGATCACATTCTTTCGACAATCTCAACGGAAGAAAAATCTAAAAAGAAAGCGGGCAAAGAGTATAGCAATGTTCCTCCACCCCTTTGCGAGAAATACTGTGTTAAATCTGCAGAAGGGATGGACAAGGCACTCAATGTTGAATTACTTTCTGAAAAGAAAAACGAGTTGACAGAGAACATTGATATAGTCTATGCTAAATCTGATGATGATAATAACGTTGTGATTAAAAAAGTGGTTGAAAATGTTTTAAGTGATTCTGATGATGGCAGCTTCAAAAGCGCCAACTCGAGTTCAAAGAATTCTAATTCACAGTCTGAAAATGACGATAAGTCGTCAGAAGATGGTCTAAGTGATGGTCCTAATATTGTACAAAATTAAGGATTCAGATAGACTATACTTTGATGATAGTTTCCCAATTCAGAATGTGAACGAAGAATTGCTAGACAAATTCTTTAAACTTGTGGAAGTTACACCAGAGGAATTGGTAATCCATGAACGAAAAATTTATTCCAAACCTAAAAGAAACAATTACCGAAGAAACGGTGGTGATCATCCAGAAAATCGGAGAGCGGGGTTGGGTTTAGAAGAAGAAACTGATGAATCTGTAAAGAAACCGTCACCATTTCATGAATATAAAAACAAAAACATGAAGTTTGTATATGGGATGAGTACAGTTCATGAGGAGAATTTGATTGGTAAACAGTCAAATGATGAGTTCAAGAAGGAGAAAGAAATTCGAGATAAAGCCAAGGTTACAAGTGGTGTTAAAACTTCAAATAGGGTAAAACCACCTGTTAAAGGACATCCACTTGATAATCAGACATGTTTCAAGTGCAATGAAATTGGTCACATGGCACGACAATGTCTGAAATCAAAAGCGGCTTATCTTCGAAGAAAAAAAGATTCAAATGTTGTTAAACCAAAGCAACCAGTGTTTGCAAAACCTGTAAAGATTTTGAAACGAAATGAATCAAAACCAGAAGTTAAACCAAAGTCTGAAAAGATTTTTGAAAATTCCATTTTTCAAAAAAGGTGAAACTTCTAGGTCTAATGAAAATAAGTTTTACATCAAAAAGGCTAATATCAAATCTCAAACCTGGATTGTCAAGAAAAGGTCAACAACATCTGTTGTTGTTAAGTCTGAGCTAGTAAAGACTGACAACACAAAAGAATCAAAGTCTGAAATCACTAAGTCTGAGCAGGTGAAGACTAGTGAGAATGTGAAAGAAATTAAAACAGAAATCGAGAACGATAATGTCAAATCTATAAAAGATAAGAAAAAAGTGAAATTTTCAAACATTAACATTGTTGAAACAGATGATGAATTTGATTTTGATGACGTTAATGAGTTTGAATATCCTTTTGATGATGGTTATCCAGTAAAACCATGGTTTAAAAAGTCTTAGGTAGAGCTTTTCACCTAATTTATGAATTTTGCAGGGGCTCCAAAGATCCGTACTTTCAAAGTGGATTATGGATAGTGGAGCATCCAGGCACATGACGGGAATGAAAGCGTTGCTATTCGACATTAAAGCTATCAATGGTGGATATGTTGGGTTTGCAGGAAATCAAGGTGGAAGGATAGTTGCCGAGGGAAAACTCTCCAATGGCGTAGTTTCATTTGATCGCGTGAACTATATTGCAGAACTTGAGAACAATCTTATGAGTATATCGTAGATTTGTGACAAGAAATTTACAGCTCATTTCAATGATAAAGAGTGTATTATCTTGAAGCCGGGATTCAAAATACCAGATGAGTGGATTCTGATGTGAGCACCGCGAGAGAATGATTTATATGCTCTTGATATGGGTGTTGCTACCACTTCATCACAATCAGCACAATGTTTTGTATCAAAGGCTACTGAAAAAGATTCTATTCTTTGGCATCGTAAGATGGGCATATTCATTTGCGAAAAATGAATTTCTTGGTTCATATTGATCTTGTAGAAGGCGTAAATCTTCGAAGTTTTCAAATGTCTGATCATTGCTTGGATTGCAAGAAGGGAAAACAGATCAAGAAATCTCATCTGAAGAAAATTCTAAACTCAATCAAGCTGCCATTAGAACGTCTCCACATGGACTTATTTGGTCCTGTAAATGTTTGAAGCATCTCGGGAGACTTATATTGCTTGGTCATGACAGAAGACTATTCGAGATATTCGTGGGTATTCTTTCAAGAATCAAAAGACGAAACGTTCGAGAACTTGGTTATTCTATTCAAGAAACTCGAGAACATTTATCATCTGCGGTCAGACGCATAAGAAGTGACAACGGCACAGAGTTTAAGAATAACAAAATGAAGGAATTCTGCAACACAAAAGGGATTTTGCACGAGTTTAGTGCTCCCTATACTCCATAGCAAAACGGAGTTGCTTAACGGAAGAACCGAACTTTAATTGAAACTGTGAGAACCATGCTTGCAGATTCTAAACTTCCAATCAGCTTCTGGAGTGAAGCAGTTGCTGCGGCTTGCTACACGCTAAACAGGGTTCTCACTGTCAAACCAACAAAGAAAAGATGTTTTGAGATGATAAACCGACAGAAGCCAAATATGAAGTTCTTAGAATCATTCGGTGCACCTTGTACTGTAATAGACCAAGATGGCAAATTCAGAGCTAAATCTCTCGAAGGTTTCTTTGTCGGATATGCGAGTCCGTTGAGAAGAGTATATGTTCCTTCATTGCGAAAGGTTATTGAAGCATAGCACGTGGATTGTTTCAACTACACGGATTAAAGGAAAGGTGACGTGTAGCTGTTTAACTATCAAGACCTTTGGAAGTCATTTGACTTGCCCAAAGAACCATCTGACAAAGAAGTTGCAGCGTTATACTATCTTCACCAGTCAGCAAATCAAGAGCAAATTGTTCGACCAATTGTGATTAATTAACCCACGTTGGATCCATCTTCTTCTAGCGCAAGTTCAAACATTAGTGGTGTTCCGGCTGAAAATGTTTCTGAAACATTATCAACACCTACTAATCTTCCAACGAATGCCTCTACTGAACCAACGAATACAACAACAGAGCCCAATATGCCTCAGAATCAAGATTCTGATTAAGATGAAGCACCAACATTTGATGCTGATGGGGAATCATCTTCTTCAGATGAAGAAGTGGAGCAGATAACAAGTCTTCTTAATCAATCTGCAGTCCCGAACAACAGAAATGAAGCTTCATCAAGCTCTCCAAACATTGAATTGGTTGTTGATCTCAATATCACGAATCAGCAAAACTCAGTAGATGTTCGAAGTGAAGAATTGCTGCGATCATATTCTTATCATCCGTCAATAAATATTATCGGAGAACTTCAAACTGGTGTTAGAACTCGAGGGCAAATTAATAAAGCACTCAGTTGTTTCTACACACACATTGCACAACCCAGAACTATTGTTTCTATTCATGTTTCATCTCTCAGATTGAGCCTAAGACAGTTAATGAAGCTTTAGCCGATGAAAACTGGGTACAAGCAATGCAAGAAGAATTATTGCAGTTTCAGAAGTTGGGTGTGTGGAAGCTTGAAGACCTACCAGAAAATCAGAAAGCAATTGAACAAAATGGGTCTTTAAGTGTAATCGTGATGATAGTGGGGTTATTGTTTGTAACAAAGCTAGGCTTCTTGTCAAGGGATTTCACCAGAAAGGAAGGGATAGACTACACGGAAGTCTATGCACCAGTAGCTCGATTGGAATCTATTCGAATTTTTCTAGCTTTTGCATCATGGAAAGGATTTAAGGTCTATCAATTGGATGTCAAATCAGCTTTTCTGTATGGCAAATTACGCGAGAAGGTGTACGTTGGACAACCACCAGGGTTTGTCGACCCACTTAACAAGAAGAAAGCATACCTACTGGATAAAGCACTCTACTGGACTACACCAAGCCCGAGAGCTTGGTACGAGACGTTATCACAACATCTCGTCGGAAACGGCTTTATCAGAGGAACTGTGGATAGTACTCTTTTCAGCAGAGAAGTTGATGGCCATCTAATTATAGTCCAAATCTACGTTGACGACATCATCTTTGGATCTACAAAGGATAGTCTCTGCAAAGTGTTTGAGGGAATCATGAAAAAGAAATTAAAATGTCCTCGATGGGCGAAATGAAGTTACTTTCTTGGTTTGAAAGTAGATCAGCTTCCGGATGGTATTTTCATTCACCAGACTAAGTATGTTCATGACATCTTGAAGAAGTTTGGAATGGAAAGCTTGAAGCCTCTATCTACGCCTCTTGCTCTCAATCACGGATTTGCTTGACGAGACTGGAGCTAAAGTTGACGAGACGTTATACAGATCGATGATTGGATCGCTGATGTATCTAACGGCATCGCGCCCAGATATTATGCATCCAACCTGCCTATGCGCCAGATATCAGTCAAGCCCGAGGATCTTACACATGCAGATCGTGAAGCGTATCTTCAGATATCTGAAAGGATGCCCAAGCACCGGCTTGTGGTACCCAAAGAACGACAATTTCAAGCTCACAGGCTAGCTGATTCCGATTTTGTGTAGATAAGTTGAACTCAAAATCAACTACAGTGGGATGTCAGTTCTTCGGAACAAAATGGTAACCTGGCAGTGTAAGAAACAGACTACGATCGCTCTCTCTACCTGTGAAGCAGAGTATATGTCGGTCTCCAGCTGTTGTTCACAGATTCTGTGGATTCAACAACAGATGAGAGACTATTGATGTCTGCACTAAAAATCCGGTTCATCACTCAAGCACAAAACACATTGAAATTCGTCATATTTCATTCGTGATTGCTACGAAACGAAATGGTACGAATAGAAAAAATCAACACCGACGAACAAAAGGTGATTTTTATACCAAACCATTTTCTTTGTCACGATTTAAATTCTTGCTGAGAATTAACGATATGAAAAATTGGCTGACAGGTGCGGATGCTGAGGTTGAATACGGATCGGACGATGAGTTCGCGTGATCCACATTGGTTTGTAAATACCTTTCTACTTTAGAATTATGTTGAAAAACTAAAATCCAAAAAGTTGTTTTTGATTTTAGGGGGAGAAAATGTTAGAGAAAATACAAAAACATTCGAAAATTTTAAAATCCAAAAACATATAAAAATTCAAAATGTTCAAAACATTGAAAAAGACAAAAATAATTCAGTGTTATAAAAGGAAATGATAGTACATCAGTGGACTATCACAGTATGCTAAAGAAATGTAAAGTTTAAAAGTGATAAAGAGTCTTACTATGGATTGTCGATAGGCTTAACACGTTCAGTAAAATGTTTTCGAGATATAAACTAAATTTTACAACTTCTTAATCTTGGGATTAACATATTTGGATATATGGACTTAGTACTCCGAAATTTCGTTTGAAAAATTTGCCTGATTCTGCAATACGAGGTCTTTATAGATAGTTGAAATCTGGGGTATTATAAAAGTTCTTCTGATTTTGCGGAAGCAATGGCCTAGAACTTCTATAATACATTTCGCTTTAAACCCCCGAATTGCATGCAATATTGAAAAATATCGAAAGATATAATCATATGCAATGCTGAAAAGATTCCTTAAGTGGAACACACCTTAAAGACGAGCCTTCATCTTTTTGTCTGTACGGTAGTACTAACCTGAGCTCTCAAGGTCACCCACAACCCAGATACAGATATGAATTACGCTATATTCACCTGTAAGATGAAATCTAGGGAATCTGGATACGGGAGTATATTCAAGAAGTGGAAACCACAGATAAGTCAAGTTTAATGAATTCTACCTTAACATATCTTGAAACAGTTGAGAAATGTGGTAAAGCTTAAGTGGACAACATATCGACAATCTAGGTAAACGAGTTTAAAACTTAAAGTCATTTAAAGGTCAATGATACTGGTTTTGATATGTTCTTCAAATTCTAAACATGATATGATTCCTTAGACGATAAAATCAAAAAATTTTCGTAGTTTTACATAATTTAATAGATTTTATTTCATTGTTTTCAGCTAGTTAAATCAAAGTTTTCGGTGAGTTTTTCTTCAAAATAAAAGATTTCGGAACGTTGGAGAACTTTTCATGTAAGGTGCTAGAACTGGTAGGAATCTCTTTTTAAAACGGGCTGGGAGCTAATCTGTTAATCTGAAAAGATAAAACGATGAATAGTTCATTAATTTGAAACTTTGATTTTGAAAATATCAACAGTTTGTTCGTAACGGGTCAAACCGGGGTCATTAACTTGGACTCGGCAGACAAATCGATTAACCAAGGTCATTAACTTGGAACTTGGTCAACTGAGTGGATTTTCATAACTGGTAAAAAGTTGGAAAGTTCAGGGTTAAAAATGAAAAATTTGAAAAAGTTAAAATTTTGAGGTTTGGTAAGTTCGGCCGAACTTGCTAAACAATATCAAGTTTCAGAAACAACAAGTTCGACCGAACTTGCAGATGGTTGTTTGTTGTTTTAAATAATAAGTTCGCTCGAACTTCTCTGGGCCTTCATGATGGCTTAACAAGTTCACCCGAACCTGACATGGTATAAAACCATTCAAGTTCGGCCGAACTCATTTACCTGTCATCGATACTTTGAGCGAACTTGAGCTTAGAGAGCATTTAGAGCGAAATTGGCATTTGTATACCGTTATTCTGTCCGATTGAAGTTTGTTTTTGGTGATTTCACACCAATCACAATGGAAGAGGTATAGAATTGAGATTAAACCATGAATTGAACCGTTAACAAACAAAACCAGATCTAAAATTTAAAATCTGATAGATTTAGGTGTTGTTGGACAAAATGAACATAGATTCTGAATCTACACCTAAAATCGACCGTATAACTTGTTTTGATTGAAGAAAAACGGCTGTTTAAATGTCTGAACTTGTTTGGTCTGTTGAAAAGACGACAAGTTCGGCCGAACTTGTTGTCAAGTTCGACCGAACTTGTCCAAAACATGTTTAAATGATCCAGAAGCATGTTCGACCGAACTTGATTATTGAATTGTTTTGATTCAATCATGATCGACCGAACTTATGTCAACAAAAAGTGATTTGTTTAAATCGTAAGTTCGCCTGAACTTTTTCATTAATGGAAAACATGTGTTCATACATGTTCGGACCGAACTTAGATAAAATTGAATAATAAAATTGTTGTAAGTTCGCCCGAACTTGCATTTAAAATGATGAACATGTTTATCACATGTTCGGGCGAACTTGATCAAAACAGAATGTTGTAACACCTAATCAAGTTCGCCCGAACTTGATTAAAGTATTAGAAAATTTTTTGTGATTTTTTCTCGAAAAGCGTGCTAATTGTTTTATGTCATTTTTCAGGCACAGATTCCAGCGCATGTTTTCCAAAACTCACAATACATGCATTACCCTTGACAAGTCTATTTGTCCGTCGCTGAAAGAATATGATAGCATCTTGAAGTTTCTCGAAGATAGTCACATTCGCGTGCAATTACTGAGCGCACCGTATCATATCGTTCTCATATTGTTCATTTCTTGATGAATGCAAGCCTAGCGCTGACGAGAAGACAATCTCTTCTACGGTACAAGTTGGTGATGAGCTGAAGCCGATCACAGTAACCGAAGGTGATATTCGAAGGATTTTGGAGCTCAAAGACAAAGAAGACGATCCAATTCATCTAGACGAGAAGATGGTTCGCGGATGCTTTTTCCGCATGGGATACAAAGGGAGTGTAAACAAACCAACATTAAAGAAAGGGGAAGTGCCTAACCCCTACAAGCTTCTGATTCATGCATTGATTCATACATTTAGCCATGCAAAGCCAGTTTGGATGATGTACATGATTATTTGGCTAGCATGGCGACGGCTTATTCTGAAGAAGCCGTTCAATGTTTCGAAGTTAGTGTTCACTCACATGTCGAAGAACATGGATGATTCGAGATTGTGTCTTTATCCAAGGTTCATTCAGATGTTGATTGACGAGAAGTATGCCAACATTGCTCGAGATCCGAATGACGTTCTTTATTTAGTTCATCTCGATGAAACCACAGTGAAGAAGTTTATTAAGTTCCAGAAGCAAGCTTCAGCTCCTATTGCCAAGCCAGTATTCGGAGCTATAAAAGATTCAGATTATGTCTCGCCACCTGGAAACAAATGGAGAAAGGATGGTAGCGACGACGAGAAAGAGCTTCAAGCCGAGAAGAATGGTTTAAAGAATTCAAACCAAAGGCAAGGAGTGAATGGTTTTTGAAAGCTGAAGCCGATAAACCTAAAAAGAAGCGAACGTCAAAGAAAGTTGAAACTTTGCTTGTTGATGAGGAGGAAACTGAAAATGTTGAAGCAGTTGCTGGATCGAGCGCTGCAGTAGTTATTGAGAGTCAAGAAACGGTGAAGTTGACTCAAGAAGAGGTAACTTCTGCTACTTCCGAAAATGAAAAATCTGATAAGGAGCCAGAAAAGACAGAAGCAGAGATTAGAGCAGAAAAAGAAAGAAAGTTAGATGCAGATTTTGATCCAAATGTTGAAAAAGAATCTGACGAGGAGATACCAAAGGAAAAGTTAAAGTGTACAAAGTCTCCAGCAGTTGAGATATCAAAGAAGATTACAGGGTCACCTCACACTAAAGGGAAACGAAAAGCTAAGAAAGCTTAGAACTTGAGCAAAAGGTATAAAAGCAAAGTGAAAAGCACAGAAGCCACACAAGAACCTTCTGGTGCTCAGGAGAAAGGAGCAACACAAGAACCTCCTCCACAAAACCTCCTGTCATTGTTCATGTCGAAGCTGAAAGGCCAGGAGTTACACAAGAACCTCATGTGTCTGAATTTGTTGAAGTTCCGATCGCTGAATCGCCTAGTGCTCCAAAGACTTCTGCTCCTAAAAGTTCTACACCGAAAGCTGCAACACCAAAAGATTCAACACCAAAGACACCAAGGGGAAGTATGTTTGGTGATATGCCACACGGTCCAATCAGTCTTGAAGACTTGGATGAATTTTTCCCAGAGACGAATGCTGAGATGTTAAAAAACGTGTGAAGGTATTGGAAGATAAAGTTGCACAAATGAGTTAGAAAAGGCTGAGCTTGTAAAGAAGGTGAATAAGAGCGAAGTCGAAAAAGAAATACTTGACGATAAAGTAAAGGTGCTTGAGAATGAACGTGAATATTACAAGGCGTTGATAGAAAGTCTGCAGGACGCCAATGAAAAACTACAGACAGAGATTGCAGAATTAAAGAAAATTCAAGCTTTGAACGATCGAAGATTCATCAGATTACAGAAGGTGTTACCTAACAATCTGAATATTGATTTTATTGCTGAATACGATCGTCTGGATCGTCAACAAGCCAAGGAACGCGCTGAGAGAGAATTGGCTGAAGGGGTAAAGGAAAGCAGGTTGAGGGTGAAGCCCCTAAATCTTCTACTGGAAAATCTTCTGATATTCCTGAGAAGCCAAGTGAGGATATTTCAAAAGCTTATGAGTCTGAAATTCAAAAGGTTGACGAATCTGTCAAGCCTTCTTATCCTATCATTGTTACTGAAGAAAAAGCCAATGAAGAAGCTGAAAAGGAAGATAAGAATGAAGACGAAGAAGAAGAAGGCTATGAGGATTGGAATGTTGGGGATCATGATGATTTTGATCAAGGTGATGATGATTTTGATCAGCGTGGTACAGGGTTAAAGATTAATGAAGCTAAAGTTTCTGATGAATTTGATTTTTTTGATCTGATGAATGATGAATCGAATAAGATGGAAGATAAAGCCAGGGGAGTCAGGGCAAAAAGGGCCTTCAGATGATATTGATTTGTTAGATGTTGATCGTTTTGCGAAGCCTATGAATGCAGTACTTTCGAAGCCTTTAATACTAATATTGGAACACAATGTTGAAGAAGGTAAGTTTGTACATAACTACACAAAGGAAGATCTGGCGAAACTTGTTGAAGTTGAAGCTGAGAACTTATAGTTTGTTTTTGAAGATGTAGATGTTACCTTTGAACCTAAAGAAATCAGTACGAAAGAAGATTTGAAGCTGATGAGTACAACCAGTGATAGTTGAAGATTGGTCTTCAGATGATGAATCAGAACAGAAAGCTAAGTATGTTGGTCAGGATTCAGAAAGTTTTCCTACATTTGAAGAAATGTATAAACATCTGAATGAAGATATGTTGAAAGATAAGATTGCTGAAGCAGTACGAGAAGGAAAAATTCCTAAACCAATGACCAAAGAAGAGATAGCTGAAGCGAGAAAGTCCTGGTTCAAGGAGATGCCTCGTGAACGTAAGTTTCGAACTCCACTAGCATTCTTCACTCCGAGATAAAGATGTTTCTTTGGGAGATATACTTAGTTGGGGATGGTTTAAAGAGCTCAACGTGTATGCAATCAAAAGAGAATTTAGAGTGCAATACTTCAAATATCTGCTGATTTAAAGACATTGCCGTATTGGATATGGAAGAGCTGGTACAAACAGTGAATGTTACTTATCATATGAAGACAGTTGATCAGTTGTTGTGGAAGATGATTAAGTACGAAGCTAATAAAGGTTGGAATCACTGGAAGACGTTTATTCCGAGACGAAGAATAAAGATTAACAAGGTTACAAGAGAAAAGGACATAACGTTAATTATGAAACGTCCTAGAGCCATGAGGAATATGCCACTTATGCCGATCGAACAGAACTTTTATCCTTTATTCAGTGGTGGCAGATTGATCCAGCTACTTGTGAAGCAGTGATTGTGTTAAAGGTTGAAGATCATCTCGATATTGCTAAAGAACGAGTTTAAGTAATGGGTCATCAGGGTATGAGAGGATTGTGGAGGATGATAAGGATTCTAGATCCTATGTGGTTGGTTAACTGCTCGAGAGAAGATATAAAATGCCTTTTCTATAGCAAGATTGTTTTTTAAGAAGGAGAAAAGGTACAAGCGATGCAGTATCGAAAGTTGTCAACGTTTGCTATGCACCGAAGAAAATTCTGGTAAAATGTGGCAAACAAAGTGGAGGGATCTGGAGAGAGTTGAATTTCTTAAGGAAGAAACCAGAAGTGAGGCGATCAAAGAAAAGATGGAAAAAGCGGTAAGGCAAAGTTCGCTCAGAATGGCTAACTTTAAAAGACCACCGCCAACTGATCAGACGCCGGATCCGAAACAAGAGAGACAAAAGAAGCCGTACAAGAACTTCTTTGGTTGTGTGCGTTAATGTATATATGAAGACAGGGTTTTGAAGACTGATAAAAGACGAAGACGATATCCAAGGGGGAGTCTGTAGGTGCATAATGTCTATGTCTTAGTCTTTATCGAGTATGTATTGTATAGAGCTGAATAGGCTAGGTATACGAAGTATTTATGTGTATTGTAGCCAAGTTCGCCCATAAATGTACATGTCTATACATGTTCGCCGAACTTGCATAGCTACTTCGGGCGAATATGTGACTACTTGGGCCGAACTTGTTGAACTATAAATACCTAGCTTGTGTGTCTCATTTGTAACTTTGGCATCTCAGAGGCAAAGCTCTGTCAGTCTGTAATCTGAATGTTTGATCTATAAAACTAACGATTAACTGATTAATTCTTGTCTATTGGTAATACGACGTAATATTTCCGCTATTATGGACGTTGGATCCATTTTCTTCTGGCGCAAGTTCAAGCAATAGTGGTGTTCCTGCTGAAAATGTTTCTGAAACATTAACAACACATGCTACTCCTCTAACAAATGCCTCTACTAAACCAGTAAATAAACAACGGAGCCCAGTATGCCTCAGAATCAAAATTTTGACTCAGATGAAGCACCAACATTTGATGCTGATGGGGAATTATCTTCTTCAGATGAAGAAGTGGAGCAGATAACAAGTATTCTTAATCAATATGCAGTCCCGAACAACAGAAATGAAGCTTCATCAAGCTCTCCAAATTTGAATTGGTCGTTGATATCAACATCACAAATAAGCAAAACTCAGTAGATGTTCCAAGTGAAGAATTGCCGCGATCATATTCCTTCATCCGTCAACAAATATAATCGGAAGAACTTCAAATGGTGTTAGAACTCGAGGGCAAATTTACAAAGCACTCAGTTGTTTCTACACTCGCGTTGCTCCAACCCAGAACTATTACTTCTATTCATGTTTCATCTCTCAGATTGAGCCAAAGACAGTTAATGAAGCTTTAGCTGATGAAAACTGGGTACAAGCAATGCAAGAAGAATTACTGCGGTTGAGAAGTTGGGAGTGTGGAAGCTTGAAGACCTACCAGAAAATCAGGAAGCAATTGATACAAAATGGGTCTTTAAGTGTAAACTTTATGATAGAGGGGTTATTGTTCGTAACAAAGCTAGGCTTGTTGTCAAGGGATTTCACCAGAAGGAAGGGATCGACTACACGGAAGTCTACGCACAGTAGCTCGCTTGGAATCTGTTTGAATCTTTCTAGCTTTCGCATCATGGAAGGGATTTAAGGTCTATCAAATTGGATGTAAATCGGCTTTTCTGTACGAAAATTACGCGAAGTGTACGTTGGACAACCACCGGGGTTTGTCGATCCACTCAACAAGAAGAAAGCATACCTACTGGATAAAGCTCTTTATGGTCTACACCAAGCCCTAGAGTTGGTACAAGACATTATCGCAACATCTCGTCAGAAACGGCTTTATCAGAGGAACTGTGGATAGTACTCTTTTCACTAGAGAAGTTGATGGCCATTTGATTATAGTTCAAATCTACGTTGACGACATCATCTTTGGATCCACAAACGATAGTCTCTGCAAGGAGTTTGAGGGAATCATGAAAAAGAAATTCGAAATGTCCTCGATGGGTGAAATGAAGTTCTTTCTTGGTTTGCAAGTAGAACAGCTTCCGGATGGTATTTTCATTCATCAGACTAAGTATGTTCACGACATCTTGAAGAAGTTTGGAATGGAAAGCTTGAAGCCTCTATCTACCCTCTTCTCTAATCACGGCATTTGTGTTAAAGAGACTGGAGCTAAAGTTGACGAGACGTTATACAGATCGATGATTGGATCGCTGATGTATCTGACGACATCGCGCCCAGATATTATGCATCCAACCTGCCTATGCGCCAGATATCAGTCAAGCCCGAGGATCTTACACATGCAGATCGTTAAGCGATCTTCAATACTGAAAGGATGCCCAAGCACCGGCTTGTGGTACCCAAAGAACGACAATTTCAAGCTCACAGGCTATGCTGATTGCGATTTTGGTGTAGATAAGTTGAACTCAAAATCAACTACAGTGGGATGCCAGTTCTTCGGAACAAGAATGGTAACCTGGCAGTGTAAGAAACAGACTACAGTTGCTCTCTCTACCTGTGAAAGCTGAGTGTATCTCGGCCTCCAGCTGTTGTTCATTAGTTCTGTGGATTCAACAAAAGATGAGAGACTATGGTGTGCAATTTCTAGACACTCCGCTGTTTGTTGATAACAAGGCAGCCATAGATATAACTAAAAATCCAGTTCATCACTCACGCACAAAACACATTGAAATTCGTTTTCATTTCATTCGTGATTGCTACGAAAAGAAATTGGTGCGAATATCTTTCTACTTTAGAATTTTGTTAAACCTAAAATCCAAAAAGATGTTTTTTATTTTAGGGGGAGAAATGTTAGGGAAAATACAAAAACATTCGAAAATTTTAAAATTCAAAAACATATGAAAATTTCAAAATGTACAAAAACATTAAAAAGACAAAAAGAGTTCAGTGTCATATAAGGAAATGATAGTACATCAGTGGACAATCACAGTATGCTAAAGAAATGTAAAGTTTTAAAAAAGTGATAAACGAGTCTTACTAACACTAACACGTTCAGTAAACTGTTTTCGAGATATAAACTAAATTTTACAACTGCTTAAACTTGTGGATTAACATATCTTGGATATATGGACTTAGTACTCCGAAATTTCGTTTGAAAGATTGCCTGATTCTGAGATACGAGGTCTTTATAGATAGTTGATATCTGGGGCATTATACAAGTTCTTCTGATTTTGAGAAGCAATGGCCTAGAACTTTTATAATACTTTCGCCAAAAAAAACCCAAACTGCATGCAATATGAAAAGTATCGAAAGATCTAATCATTTGCAGTGCTAAAAAGATTCCTTAAGTGGAACACACCTTAAAGACGAGCCTTCATCTCTTTGTCTGTACGTAGTACTAACCTAAGCTCTCAAGGTCTCGCACAACCCAGATACAGATATCAATTACACTATATTGACCTGTAAGATGAAATCTAGGGAATCTGGATACGGGAGTATATTCAAGAAGTGGGAACCGCAGTTAAGTCAAGTTTCATAAATCATACCTTAACATATTTGAAACAGTTGAGAAATGTGGTAAGCTTAAGTGGACAAACATATCGACAATCTAGGTAAACGAGTTTAAAACTTAAAGTCTGTTAAAGGTCAACGGTACTGGTGATATGTCTCAATTAACTAATATGATCCTTAGACACGAATTAACAAAAATATGCCTGTAAATATGTTTGTACATAGTTTACATTGTTCTGTACATAGTATTTCAGCTTTAAAGATTAAAATCAAAAAGATTTTTGGTGTGTTTTAGCATAAACTTGCAAAAATACAAAAAGATTTTAATTCTACATTGTTTTCAGCAAACCAATGTTGGAGAACGGATCTTCGAAGTCTGGTAAGATGCTAGAACTGGTGTGAATCTCTTTGACAACGGGCTGGGAGCTAATCTGAAAAGTCAAAACGATGAAAAGTTCATTAATTGAAACTTTGATTTTGAAAATATCAACAGTTTGTTCGTAACGATTCAAACCGAGGTCATTAACTTGGACTCGGTAGACAAATCGGTTAACCAGGTCATTACTTGGTCACTGAGTGGACTTTCATAACTGGTAAAAAGTCGAAAGTTCAGGGGTTAAAATTGAAAATTGAAAAAGTTTGAAATGTGGTTTGGTAAGTTCGGCCGAACTTGCTAAACAAATCAAGTTTAACAAACAGCAAGTTCGACCAACTTGCAGATGGCTGTTTGTTATTTAATAAAGGCTAAGTTCGCCCGAACTTCAATGGGCTTGATTAGTTGGGATTAACAAGTTCGCCCGAACTTGACTTGGTATAAATGCCAATCAAGTTCGTCGAACTCATTTATCAGCAAACAATCTCTCCCGAGCGAACTTAAGCGATTAAGAGCGATCTTGTGATTTTGACACTTTAGAGCCGTTAGCTGCCTAAATTTGATTGTTTTTAGTGATTGGCACACTAATAACAATGGCTGAGGTATAATCTCATTGATTGATCGGTGAATTGAATCGAATAAGATGAACTCAGATCTGGAACTTTAACATCTGTTAGATCTAGTGTTGTTGGTAAAAATTGAACTTAAAATCAACATTTACACATAAAATCGACAGTTTAAACATTTTTGATTGGAATAAAACAGTTGATTGCATGATTGAACAGATTTGGTTGAAGAAGATGACAAGTTCGGCCGAACTTGTTGTCAAGTTCGACCGGACTTGCATCAAAATCATTTAAAACTGTCAAAAATGTATGTTCGACCGAACTTGATAATTTGTGTGTGAAAGAATTAAATGCATGTTCGACCGAACTTATAATAAAGAAATCTTAATTGTTGAAAGTATAAGTTCGCCCAGAACTTACTTCTGAAGTTTGAACATGTTATGTGCATGTTTGGGCGAACTTGAATAAATCAGAATGTTGTAACACCTAATCAAGTTCGCCCGAACTTGATAACAGTGTTAGAAATTTTTGAACTTTTTCTCGATAAGCGTGCTAATTGTTTTGCGTCGTTTTTCAGGCACAAGTTCTAGAGCATATAATTTCAGTGGAATTTTCTAAGATGCACAACACCTGCATTACGCTCGACAAATTGATCTATCCATATTTGAAGGAATACGACAGTATATTGAAGTTCTTGGAAGATAGTCCTATACATCGGCGATTACAGAGCGCACTGTGTCATATAGATCTCATATTTTCATTTCTGGATGAACGCAAGTTTAAGCGAAGATGAGAAGACGATCACTACATCTGTGCAAGTCGGAAATGAAGTTAAACCGATTACAGTTACCGAAGATGATATTCGACGGATTCTGCAGTTCAAAGATGATAAAGACGATCCAATTTACCTCGACGAAAAGATGGTTCGTGGTTGTTTCTTCCGTATGGGATACAAAGGAAGCGTGAACAAGCCGACGCTGAAGAAAGGGGAAGTGCCAAACCCCTACAAGCTTCTGATGCAGGCCATAATTCATACATTCAGCCATCGCAAGGCCGGTTTAGATGATGTTCAAGATTACTTAGCTTGCATGGCAACGACACTTATTCTGAAGAAGCCGTTTAACTTCTCAAAGTTAGTTTTCACTCACATATCGAAAACATGGAAGATTCAAGATTTTTTATATCCGAGATTTGTTCAAATGTTGATTGACGAGAAGTATTCTATTATTGCACGAGATTCGATCGATGTCTTATACTTAGTTCATCTTGATGAGACTACAGTAAAGAAGCTAATCAAATTTCAGAAGCAAGCTTCAGCTCCTGTTGCAAAGCCTGTATTCGGAGCGATTAAAGATTCTAATTACATTGCGCCGCCAAACAACAAATGGAGGAAAGATGGTAGCGACGATGAGAAAGAGCTTAATGCTGAGAAGGAGTGGTTTAAAGAGTTCAAACCAAAGGTAAGGGGCAAATGGTTCTTAAAGGTAGAAGCTGATAAACCTAAAAAGAAACGTGCTGTGAAGAAAGTCGAAACTATGCTTGTCGACGAAGATGAACCAGAGAATGTTGAAGCAGTTGCTGGATCAAGTGCTGCAGGTGTTATTGAAAGTCAAGAGACTGTGAAAACGACTCAAGATGATGTTATATATGCTATTTCTGAAAATGAAGATGATTCTGATAAAGAAATTCCTGCTAAAGAGCCAGAAAAGATTGAGGCAGAGATTAGAGCAGAGAAAGAAAGAGAACTGGATGCTGATTTTGATCCTAACGCAGAAAAAGAGTCCGATGAGGATAGGCCTAAGAAATCTAAACGTGTTAAGTCTGCGACTGTTTCGTCAACAAAGACTACAGGTCTCCTCAGACCAAAGGAAAGAGAAAATCAAAGAAAGAGCAAAAGGCTGTAAGTAAGAGGCGCAAAAGATTGTTGAAAGGCACAGAAGCCCCACAAGAACCTTCTGGTGCTCAGGAGAAAGGAGTCACATAAGACCCACCTCCACAAGAACCTCCTGTTATTATTCATGCTGAAGCAGAAAGGCCAGGAGTTACACAAGAACCTCCTGTGTCTGGTTTTGTTGAAGTTCCTATCACTAAATCTCTTGTTGCTCCAACGACTTCTGTTCCTGAAAGTTCTACGCCAAGGAAGTCAACACCAAAATCTGCAACACCAAAGTCAATACCGAAGACTCCAGGAGGGCCTAATGTGTTTGGTGATATGCACAATGATCCAATAAGTCTGCAGGATCTAAACGGTTTCTTCCCAGACACAAATGTTGAACTTCTGGAGGCGTTAGAAGAAAAAGTAGTGCAAAATGAAGTTGAAAAAGCATAGCTTATTAACAAGATGAATCAAAGCACTGTCGAAAAGGAAATGTTGGATGACAAGGTGAAGGTGTTAGAGAATGAAAGAGAGTATCTTTAAGCGTGATCGAAAGTCTGCAAGATGCTAATGAGAAAATGTAGACATAAATTTCAGAGTTAAAGTCTGTCCAAGCCCTAAAGGATCGAAGATTTTCCAGGATGTAGAAAGTGTTATCTAATGCACTGGGTATCGACTTCATCGCTGAATATGATCGTCTAGATCAACAGGAAGCTAAGGAACGAGCTAAAAAAGAATTAGCTGAGAGTGGCAAAGGAAAAGGGGTTAAAGGTGAAGCTTCTAAGTCTTCTGATGTTCCAGAGAAACCTGTTGAAGAAAATATTGTCATAGCTTCTGAGTCTGATACTCCAAAGGTTGACGAATCTACCAAGCCTTCTGATCCTATCATTGCTTCTGAAGAAAAAGACGATGAAGAAGCTGAGAAAGAGGAAAAATAGGATGAAGATGAAGGAAGTTACGAGGATTGGAATGTTGGTGATGATGATGACGATGATGATTAGGGTAATGTTGGTATTAGAGTTTCTGAAGCCAAATTCTCTGATGATTTTGATTTTACTACCCTAATGGACGATGAATCAAATAGAATGGAAGATAAAAGTCAGGGGGAGTCAGGGCAGAAAGGGCCAACTGATGATGATATAGATATGGCAAAATGTTGATCGTTCTGCAAAGCCAGTTGCTGCTATTCCTGCGAAGCCTTTAATGTTAATGTTAGAACACAACATGGAGGAAGGTGAATATGTACATAACTACAAGAAGGAGGATTTAGCTAGTTGATCGAAGTTGAAGCTGAATCGTTATAGTTTGATTTTGAGGAGGATGTGTTGACTGTAAATCCTTTCGAGCCAAATGATTATCAATATCAAAGACGATTCGAAGCTGATGAATACAATCGAATAATTGTGGAAGATTGGTCTTCAGATGACGAATCAGATCAGAAAGCAAAGTATGTCAGTTCTAATTCAGATAGTTTTCCTACTTTTGAAGAGATGTACAAGCAACTTGATGAAGATATGTTGAAGGAAAGGATTGCTGAATCAGTTCGAGAGGGTAAAGTACCTAAGCCTATGACCAAAGAAGAGATAGCTCAAGCGAGAAAGTCTTGGTTTAAGGAGATGCCACGCGAACGCAAGTTTCAACGTCCTCTTGCATTCTTTACCAGAGACAAAGACGTTTCTTTGGGTGATATTTTAAGCTGGGGATGGTTTAAAGAGCTTAACGTGTATGCAATCAAGAGGGAGTTTGGAGTGCAATACTTCAAATACCTTGCTGATTTCAAGACATTACCGTATTGGAAAGTAGGAGAGTTGGTACAGACGGTGAATGTTATATATTACATGAAGCCGATTGATCAATTATTTTGGAAAATGATTAAGTATGAAGCTGTTAAAGGTTGGAATTATTGGAAGCCTTTTATTCCTGGTCGTAGAGTGAAGATAAACAAGGTAACTGGAGAAAAGGCCATAACGTTAATAATGAAACGTCCAAGAGTCATGAGAAATATGCCGCTAATGCCAATTGAACAAGACTTCTATCCTTTGTTCAAGTGGTGGCAGATTGATCCAACAACGTGTTAAGCTACGATTGTGCTAAGGTTTGAAGAACATCTGGATATTACCAAGCAACGGGTTGAAGTTATGGGTTATCAGGGCATGAGGGGTTTATGGAGGACGATAAGGATTCTAGATCCTATATGGCTTGTGAACTGCTCGAGAGAAGATATCAAAACCTTGTTCTATAACAAGATTGTTTTCGAAGAACGTGAAAAGGTACAAGCTATGCAGCTTCAAAAGGTTGTGAACGTTTGTTATGCGCAAAGTCAATTCTGGAAAAGATGTGGCAAACAAAGTGGAGGGATCTGGAGAGAGTTGAGTTTTTAAATGAGGAAAACAGAAATGAGGCGATTAAAGAAAGAATGGAAAAAGCGGTAAGGCAAAGTTCTCTAAGAATGGCTAACTTTAAAAGACCACCGCCAACTGATCAGACGCCTGATCCAAAGCAAGAACGACAAAGGAAGCCATTAAAGCACTTCTTCGGTCGTGTACGTTAACGTTTATATGAAGACAGAATTTTTGAAGACTGATACAAGACGAAGACTGATACAAGACGAAGACTATATCCAAGGGGGAGTCTGTTGGTGCATACTGTCTATGTCTTAGTCTTATATCGAGTCTGTATAGTATAGAGCTGAATAGGCTAGGTATATGAAGTATTTATGTTTACAATAGCCAAGTTCGCCCATGATGTCTCATGTAAGCATGTTCGCCGAACTTGCAGTAGCAAGTTCGGGCGAACTTCTGTCTTCCATGGGCGAACTTGCATGTCTATAAATATCTAGCTTGTGATCCTCATTTGTAACTTTGGCATTTCAGAGGCGAAGCTCTGTCAGTTTGTAACCAGAACGTTTAATCAATAAAACTGAATATTAACTGATTAAATCTTGTCTATTGGTAAACACGACGTAATATTTCCACTATTATGGACGTTAGATATCAAATTTAGGTTCCTTAGCATCAAGGATCGGTCCTACATGTGTAACGTGATAAAAGCATGGTGGATACGCCACTGTTACCTCCTATATATAAGTGCTTTTATCGTATTACATTCGTGGCGTTATTTGCATCACTTGAACAAATGTTTTCAAACGATGACACGCAACGATTTCAGTTAAATATATAAACCATACAAGTTATTTCAAGACGATTTACTACTCAGATTTACGAAACGAATGTTTTGGTCAAGATTTATGGCTACAAGTCTTTTATATACTATAACTAACTTGTTTTAGTTGGTTAGTTATCATTGCAATATCAAGTACTTTTGATAACAACGTTTTCAATTAATGACTCTAGCAGTCTGACGCGGTATTGCAATACATATACAAGGCCATGAATTTGACACACGCACAAAACCTATGTACTCGCCGACATATTTTTGCTGATTTGTTTTTCACATATGTTTCAGGGAACAATGCTTGATGATACTTATGCATTCTCACGTAGAAATGGACATGGACTTTAGTGCCTTAAAACAAGAAAGACAATTTGTTATGTTTGTTTAATATTTCAAAGACAATGTAACTATGTAAATTTAATAATTAGATAAAACGAAACTTCAAATACCATGTGTTGTTGTAACAATCTGTTAACGTGACTCCCCGACGTTTCTGCCATGGTTTGTTGTTTTTACGCGGTCGGGGTGTTACAGATTGGTATTAGAGCACTGGTTATATGGAATTGGGTTATTAGTAATGCTTTGACCTAGACTATAACCTTCCTAGGACCCTAACGCAAGTTTGCTTGCGTTTAGATTTAAAACATATACTGTCACCTATCTTTGGGTGATTACCAAAAATAATACAAAAGTCACAAAAATCTTTTTCGAAAACCTTTTACAAGAAAACATCCATTCTTAGATGAATCATTTTCGGCTTTAATCTATGAAAGTTTTCAAAATCTCGTCAAAGTTTGGGTTTTATTAATGTGAACACGTGCAATCTGGAAGGGTGGGTGTCTGTACCGTGAGTTTTCTATCTAAGGCTAGAGTGTTCGTACAAATCCACTTAATCGGACCAGTCACTCTTACCTGGGAACTCTTGGGGTGAGTTTCCACTTATAGGCTAAAGCATGTTGTCGCGATACATTATAAAGACCCATTTACTTTGATTAGTCAACGTGTGTCATTTGTTTGCTTTGTGAAACAAACGAATGGCCACCATCCTTATTTCGTCGATATTTTCAATACCTCTATTGATTTATTTCAATGTCAATCTCATATATTTTCCTTCATGGTTTCTTTTAGAATGCCTCCTCGATGTGATACAACTTAAAATGATGAAATGGCAGCACTCATCGCTCAACAAATTGTTGTAGTACTCCCGAATCTCGTGACCCAACTAAACCAAGGTAACAATAATAAAAAAACATTGCACCAGCTCCATGTAACTACAAACAATTTTTTTTGGCTAAACCACTCTCATTTTCTAGGTCTGAGGGAGCCATTAGGCTCCTGCAATGGTTCAAGAGTCTCGAAACTACTTTCCGTCACAAACAATGTCCAAATGAGCGAAAGGTTGAGTTCACGTCGAGTGTATTCAAGAAAAGAGCTCTTACATGGTGGAATGGTTTGATGAGAGACAGAGGTGCCGGTGTGGCTATGGCACAAACTTGGGAAGAGCTTAGGGCCCTAATGATGAAGGAATTCTGCCCGCGTCATGAACACCGGGCACTTGAAAATGAATTCCACAATCTTAAGCAAGACAGTATACAGACCGATTTGAGGAATTGAGTCTTCTTTGTCCTTCGATGGTAACGCCTTTGGATAAGGCGATTGAGAAGTATATTGATGGTTTACCTGATCCCGTACAAGACATTGTTACTGGTAGCAACCCTACATCCGTTCGACAAGCCATCGAGCTAGTTGCAACTTTGACCGAGTCTCAGGTCAAAAAGGGTAAACTTCATCGCAAAGGCGATAAGAAATCCTCTGGTATGTCAGCCCAAGAGAAACTAAAGGAAAACAAAACCGAACCATCCAGGAGATCAAGGAAGCGTAAGGGTTCACAGAATTTTGCCGTTACTTCACAACCCGCTCAAGCCGCTCCCAACCAACCAACCAGCTCAGCCTCCTCCGAGGAAACCGTATGCTCATTGTGAAACCGGTACAATGGTCATCACCAAACTCACCAGCCATGTTGTCAGTGTACCTCCTGTGGAAAACTTGGTCATTTGGCCAACATTTGTCGATTTGTTCCCAACCCAGCTGTTCAGAATCCCGTTCAACCCCAAGCCAACCCTATTCGACCTCACTTCCCACCTGGTTCATGTTACAATTGTGGTTAAATGGGTCACTATAGAAACAACTGCCCGAGACTAGCGAATGCCAATCAAGCTCGTGGATGAGCATTCAACATTAACGCCAACGAGGCTCGTGCTGATAATGAAGTTGTTAACGGCACGTTCTTTGTCAACAATCATCCTGCTTCTATTCTTTTCGATTTGGGTGCTGATAGAAGTTTTGTGTCGTTACCCTTTGAATCTATGCTTTTGATGCCGAGAACTAGAATAAGAAAGCCTTTGACAGTAGAAGTCGCTAGTGGTGAACCACTTGTGCTCGATCATGTTATTCGAAATTTCCAGTTAGACCTCAGCAATCATTTATTTTCTATTGACCTCACGCCAATGCAACTTGGGAGTTTCGACATTATTATTGGAATGGATTGGTTAACTAAGCATCATGCCGAAGTTATTTGTTTTGACAAGATTGTTCGTATACCTCTTTCATCTGGTGAAGTATTAGAAGTTCGTGGAGAGAAACCTACTGGTAATCTAAAACTCATGACTTGTACATAAGCCCAGAAATATCTACGAAAGAACTATGTAGCTTTCTTAGCGCATATCATGGAGAAGAAAGGCAAGGGTAAAAGCATTCAAGATATCCCTGTTGTTTGAGATTATCCTGAGGTGTTTCCCAAAAATTACCTGGTTTACCTCCAGCAGGTCAAGTTGAGTTCCGTATTGACCTTGTACCTGGTGCTAACCCTATTGCTAAATCACCTTATCGTCTTGCACCGTCTGAGATGCAAGAATTATCAAAACAACTTCAGGAGTTATCTGACAAAATTCTCCTTGGAGCGCTCCTGTCCTATTTGTGAAAAAGAAGGATGGATCCTTCCGTACGTGTATCGATTACCGTGAGCTCAACAAACTCACGATCAAGGATCAAGAATCGATATCCCTTACCTCGCATTGATGATCTATTCGATCAGCTACAAGGTGCTACATGTTTCTCCAAGATCGATCTACGTTCTAGGTATCATCAGCTTCGTGTACTCGAGGAAGATATTCCCAAAACAGCTTTCCGCACAAGATACGACTACTACAAGTTCACTGTTATGCCATTCGGTTTGACAAATGCACCTGCCGTATTCATGGACTTTATGAATCGGGTTTGTAAACCTTATTTAGACAGGTTCATCATTGTTTTCATTGATGACATCCTTATTTATTCCAAGTCTCAAGCCGAACACGAACAACATCTTCGATTAACAATGGAACTACTAAGGAAAGAACAACTTTATGCCAAATTCTCCAAATGCGAATTTTGGTTGAAAGAAGTTCAATTCTTGGGGCACATAGTCAACGAGCAAGGTATACATGTGGATCCATCCAAAATCGCTGCGATTGAGGATTATTGGAACACACCCACTACTCCCACAGAAGTTGTTCATTTCTTGGTCTTGCTGGTTATTACAGACGATTAATCGCGAACTTCTCAAAGATCACGATTCCCCTCACCGCTTTAACTCAGAAGAATAAGCCTTTTGAGTGGGACCCAAACAGAGGAAGCTTTTCAGATATTGAAAACAAAGTGATGCTCCTATCTTATCTTTACCCGATGGCAACGATGATTTTGTTGTCATTTATGACACATCGAATCTAGGCCTTGGTTGTGTTCTCATGCAACGCGTTAAAGTCATAACATATGCGTCAAGACAATTACGTAAAGAACTACACCACTCATGATCTTGAGTTAGGTGCGGTTGTTTTCGCACTCAAGATTTGGAGATACTATCTTTATGGTACAAAGTGCGTGGTTTTCACTGACCACAAAAGCCTCCAGCACATATTCAACCAAAAGGAGCTAAACATGAGACAACGATGCTGGGTCGAACTTTTAAACGATTACGACTGTGAGATTCGCTACCATCATGGTAAGGCGAATGTTGTGGCCGATGCGCTTAGTCGCAAGGAATGTGTTAAACTTCATTGTGTTCGAATTCAATCTGATATCCAAACACGTATCCTTCAAGCCAGCGTACTTGTACTACACAAGGCATGATGGGTAGTGAATTATCACATAAACTTGAGCTTCAATTCGAGATGAAAGACAACATGTTACTCTAATATTTGAACCATTTGTGGGTTCCAAGTCAAGACAACCTTCGCACCTTATTGATGGACGAAGCTCATAAGTCTCGTTATTCAATCCATCCTGGTGCAGACAAAATGTACAAGGATCTCCATACCCAGTACTAGTGGCCGGGTATGAAAACGGATATTGCCTTGTATGTGTCGAAATGCCTAACTTGTCTCAAAGTCAAGGCCGAACATCAAAGTCCATCGGGTTTGCTTGAACAACCAGAAATACCGGTATGGAAGTGGGAGAACATTGCGATGGATCTCATCACAAAACTACCGCGCACATCTAGAGGTTTATGATACTATTTGGGTAGTCATTGATCGTTTAACGAATTCAGCACATTTTTTGCAATTCATGAGGATTACTCTGCTGATAAACTCGCCAAAATCTATGTCGATGAGATTGTATCTTGTCATGGTGTTCCTTGGACATCGTATCTGACAGAGATGGTCGATTCTCATCTCATTTTTGGAAGACCATGCAATCTGCTATGGAAACAAAACTCATCTGAGCACTGCTTATCATCCTCAAACGGATGGACAAACTGAAAGAACAATTCAAACATTGGAGGATATGCTTAGAGCATGTGTGATCGACTTTGGTGGTAGTTGGGATTCACATCTACCATTGATCGAATTCTCCAACATTGATATGGCACCTTTTGATGCTTTATACAGTCGAAAATGTCGTTCACCTGTCTGTTGGAATGAGGTTGGAGAGTCTCAGTTTACTGGACCTGAACTTATTCATGACACAACAGACAAAGTCAAGAAAATACGCGATAACCTTCTGACAACTAGAAGCCATCAAAAGAGTTATGCGGACAAGTGACGCAAGCCCTTGGAATTCCAAATTGGTGCTCATGTCATATTCAAGGTATCTCCTAGGTAAAGGAGTGGTCAGATTTGGGAAGAAAGGAAAACTTCCACCACGATAGTTGGACCATTCAAGATCGTTGAAAGAATCAGAAAGGTTGCCTACCGACTTGAGCTACCTCCAAAAACTTGGGAATGTTCACCCAACATTCCATGTGTCCAATCTCAAGAAATGTTTAGCCGATGCAAATCTTCACATCCCACTCGACGAAATTCATATTGATGACACTATGCACTTTGTCGAGAAACCCGTGGAGATATTGGACCGTGAAGTCAAGAAACTTAAACGAAGACGAATTCAATTGTCAAAGGTCGTTGGGAATCCAAAGGTGGCCCAGAATTTACTTGGGAACGAGAGGATCAAATGAAAGCAAAATACCCACATCTATTTCCACAAGTTTCCTTGAATTAAATTTCGGACGAAATTCCCTAAAGTAGGGGAGACTATGACATTTGCGGTGATTCGATCTATAACGATTATGAACAAGTTTAGCAATCAATTAAATTTTTTGTTTTATTTATGAGTTTTGTTTAATTATCATGACAATTGCACATATTCAATTTTTGTACACTAACAAACTTTCAAACGACTTCTGTTAGTGAAATCATAAACTGTTACGTAAACGAAATCAGTTTAAGTGACGTACACACGGAACAATGAAACAATTTAACACACCCTAAATATCCTTTGCATAACTTAGAAATAAGTTTTGAAGGATTTTGTATGTAAAAAACAAACCTATTCGACCACAGGGACTATTTACGACAAACTACAAAAATCTACCGATTCTCATAGCGACACACACTCCAAAACAAGTTCATGATCTTAACATACCTTAAATAACCTTTACATAACTTAGAAATAAGTTTTGAAGGGTTCAGTATGGCAAAAACACGCTTTTGTAACTTCAGGGGCTATTTTGCAAATTCTGTGAAACTATACCGTTACACGTATTTCTTAATCCGGGACATGTACGCTCATCCAAAAATTTTTGTAATACATTAAAATATTGTATTTTAATGATTGGAATGCAAAATATATCATTCGTTACGCATTTACGGTCATGCACGCGATCGTTACAATTTTTGTCGTAATTAACCAAAAACCGCAACCGTACGACCAAACAAACTGACCCCCGGACAATTTTGGACATATTTCAACTTCCCTATGCTTTATCGTCCTTATGGAGCTTAAAAATCAGGTTAACAGGTGTTAGAAGTGCCAAAACGCGATGAAACGTGTGAAGGGGCCTTTTCTGCCAATTTTGGAAAGTGGCTGCCAGCAAGGGTGGATGCGGATCCATCCACAAACCCATGCGTCTGTATGGAGTGTCCAGAACATCAGTTTTGTTGGTAGCAGCCTGTTAACTCTCTTGTTGATTAAGCATACGAACTTGCCACCCATTCTCATGCATCTAACATGTGTTATGACACTAATCCAACTCATTGATGACTCATGGACACTTGTATCAATCTTATAGCTCCAATTCAACTATAAATAGCATTGGGTTCTAGACACTTGAACTTATGCAACCATCATCCTTGCTCTCCATCTGCTATTATCCGGAGTTGCAACCATTTGGAGATCATCTTCTGAGTTCTAAGGCTCTCCTAGAGTGTATGTAAGTGTTTCATTCAGATCTTGTTCAATTCTTTTAGCATATTTGAACTAAACAAATAGTTGACTTTCTGTTTGACTTTCAGTTCTGACCATGAATTGGTCAAAACAAAGTTCAATTGAACTTTGCAACGTGATCGTGATCATGATGGTTATGGTCCTTAGTGATCATGCCTACTGATTACCACGTTTATTAGTCATTATGGCGAATCAAAGTTTGCGGTCAATAATGCGATTAATGCCCATTTCACTATGGAACTAATGTCGAGTACCAAAACAGTTTGTTTTGATACAAAACACTCTTATAACTTAGTTAGACATGTCAAAACATGTCTAAATCGTCACTTTTAGTTTAGTGCTTGTTTAGGATCGTTTGTCGAGGGTTTTGACCATCGCTTTGACTTTGGAATTCGACCCGTTTAGTTGATCATTGAACCCAACCGAATTCATATTTGTGACCATAGTTGAAAAGGGAATAACCCTCCGAGGTTATACCTTATGGTCATATATTTGGTTAGTGTTATGATAATTAGTTCTTATGATCTTCAATAATGACCAAAATGCCCTTTTTGCAAATAAATAAACTTTGAGTATATGTAACATAAATCTTGACATATAATCTGATGTAGCAACATTATTAAACATGTTTTGACATATAATACTTATCATAACACATATCTAACCATCCGATCACGCGTTTACACAAATGACCATTTAAAGTAGCGTAAACTACCTTAACGAGTCATAACGGGTCAAAAGCACTTAGGACCTTTTCAAATTAGAATGTAGACTTTGTTAAACATTTCATATGAGTCCCAACACTCATTTGGTTTACAAAACCTCATTCTATCCGAACCGCCGATTAAAGTCTTGATATTTACACAATTATCCAAATTTAGGATACGCTTGAATTCTCAACTCCTGAGCTTTGTTGATACTTAATTCAAGGACACTTTTGAAATCACAAGTGAGTACATAGTTCCCCTCTTTTTATGTTTTACAAATATTTTGGGGTGATTCATATGTGCTAAATTCTTTTCGAGTTTTCAAGTTACAAATGCTATGGTTTATATAAATGAGATGATTTCAATAGCATGAATGAACTTGTTGGTGTGTTGTATTGAGGACAAGAATAACATTCATTAACTTTGGCCAAGCCGACCAGTAGTAAGTTATGGTACCATAGGACTGACAATCCCGTTACCAAGATTCCTGGGGTCTGTGGGGAAGTTTAGGAATGAGCGAAACTGTTTACTTTAACAAACCCTTTGGTGGTTTGTTATTACAATTTAAAGATACCCTTTGGTAGTATAGACGAGTCAATAAAGGCTTGAATGTATTCAAAGAAACGAACAAAAGTTTTCACAATTAAAAACAAGGACGATTTATTTATGTCAATGACGATTGGTTTATGACAATGACGATTTATTTATGACAATGACGATTGGTTTATGACAATGACGGTTTGGTTTATAACAATGACGATTTGGACTATTGGTTTTAACAAAGACGATTTGCGATTGGTTTATGGTAAGTGATTTAGATAACGGTACGTGTGTAATGTGATAAAAGCATGGTGGATACGCTGCTGGTACTTCCTATATATAAGTGCTTTTATCATATTACATTCGTGGCGTTATTTGCATCACTTGAACAAAGGTTTTCAAATGATGACACGCAACAATTTCAATTAAAAATATAAACCATACAAGTTATTTCAAGACGATTTACTACTCGGATTTACGAAAAAAGTGTTTTGGTCAAGATTTATGGCTACAAGTCTTTTATAAACTATAACTAACTTGTTTTAGTTGGATTAGTTATCATTGCAATATCAAATACTTTTGATAACAAGTTTTCAATTAACGACTCTAGCAGTCTGACGAGGTATTGCAATACATATACAAGGCCATGAATTTGACACACTCACAAAACCTATGTACTCCGCGACATATTTTTGCTGACTTGTTCACATATGTTTCAGGAACAACGCTTGATGATACTGATGCATGCTCACGTAGAAATGGACATGGGCTTAAGTGCCTTAAAACAAGAAAGACAATTTGTGGTTTGTTTAGTTTGTTTAATATTTCAAAGACAATGCAACTATGTAAGTTTAATAATTAAATAAAATGAAACTTCAAATTCCATGTGTTGTTGTAACAATCTTTTAACGTGACTCCCCGACGTTTCCACCGCGGTTTGTTGTTTTTACGCGGTCGGGGTGTTACAACACTCCTATTTATAGGAGAACAAGTTCGCTTGAAATGTGTGTGACTTCTGAGCCATTTCTACTATCATACAATTCCGAACAAATGAAATTTTGTATTTCATTCTTGAGAATTGTAAAATTACATGTGACATCCATACATTTTAGTCCATGTACAATTTCGACACTTCAAAGCTTTTACTGGAAGATATACGTAAACTGTTACACAAACGTAAGCAGTTTAATGCAATGTATATTCCGAATAGTGACGTAAGCTAAATATCCTCTACAGAACTTAGAAATAAGTTTTGAAGGGTTTGGTATGTCAAACACATACTTATGTAACTTTAGGGGCTATTTTGCAAATTCTGTGAAACTATTCCGTTACGCGTATTTCATAATCCGGGACATGTACGCACATCCAAAAATTTTTATAACCATTAAAATCTTGTATTTAAATGATTGGAATGCAAAAATACCTTTCGTTACGCATTTACAGTCATGCACGCGTTCGTTACGATTCTCTTCGTAATTAACCGAAAACCGCAACCGTACGACCAAACAAACCTTACACCTAGAACATTTTTGAGCACATTTGAAGTTCCCTATGTTTTATTTTATAAAGCTTGAAAATGGGGTTAACGGGTGTTAAAAGTGCCAAAACGCGTTAAAAACAAGTTCAGGGGCCATTTCTGCCAAATTTGAAAGTTCAGCCCCTGCAAGGGCCTTACGGACGTAAGGCCTAACCTCATACGGTCCGTAAGGGGTCCCCAGCTCATCAGAGTTGTTGCAACCAGGTGGAAGCTTCTTGTTTACTCATTGGACACCAAGCAAATCAATTTTGCCACCATTTCACCTGCAATTGACACTTGTTAGGACCTCCATGAGATCATGCCAACACATGGGACATGTGTAATGTCCTAGGGCCTTCAAATTACTACAAATAGCAAGTTATTTTGCCATTTTCACTTGCTCATTCGTCTCTTCTTATCTCACACACTCTAAGTGGAGGTTACCACCTTGTTGTTGGCCTCCTACTTGAGTTTTCTGGTCTTCTTGGAGCTCTTGAGTGTTCTTCAACACAAGTAAGTGCTACATCCTTGTCTTGTTTTATTTATTTTAGTTATTTCAAGCTAAAAGTCAAAGAGTGTTTGACTTTCAGCTTTGACCATTGATATTTGTTAAAATACACGTAAATTAGTCCCCCGTTTTATCCCCTTTATACACGTTTTGGCCGTAAAATCAATATTAGATACTTAATCACGTATGTTTTCATTTACAGGCCTTAAACAGCGTGCCGAATGAGAAGATGCAGAAAACGAGGATTTTCCAGGGGAAATGGCAAAGTTGCAGAGTTTCTGTGAAGATTCAGATAGTGCACGACAGTGCAGATGATTGGCATGGCCGTGCCAACCTGGATCAGAAGGGCTGCACCGAGCGTGCACACCCTGGTGCAAGCATAGTTCACGGCACCACGGCCATGCGGATGGATGGCACGACCGTGCGGAGTTGTTTTCCTCGTGTGCACTGCCAGTGCGATCCCCAGTGCCAGCTTATCTCGGCCACGCCGGCCGTGCCAATCTTGGCAGGGCCGTGCCATTTCAAAGCCTTATCGGATAAGATGACGTCACCAAATTAAGCTAATAGTGTGCACACCCGTGCGAGACCCAAATTGTTATAAAAACAGGGCAGAACTCACTGATCGTTAGACTGGACTTTTAGGAGCGTTTTCTGGCGATTCTTGGGCTCCGGTAACAACACGTTTTGCTCCGATTCAAGCCCCCATTGTGCCTAGAAGCTCCGTTATCATCCGGTTCTTCAATCTTGAGCTTGTCTATGGTTTGATTCTTGAGTCTTTCCATAATTTTGATTATGTTTCAAGCTTATAGATTGTTGTTTATGTAAAATTGTAGCCTCATGGAAAAAACAGTTGGTGCATATATCTGTTGCCTACGTCATTATGTATTGAATCTGAGTGAATATGGCTTAATCTGTTAGAAATGAGGCGTATTTAAGTGAGATTTAGGTCAAGTTCGCTGGTAATGGTGTGTGTGAAGTCAAGTTCGCCCGAACTTCCTCCCCGTCCAGCGAACTTGTGTGTGTATAAATAGGTGCCTTGGTGATTTCATTTGTAACTTCAGAGATTTTGGCACGAGACGGCGAAGCTCTGTCGGATCCGGTTCTCGAATGTATTGAACTTTAGATCAATGAAAACACCGTTTAAATGAGAATTCTTGTTATCTGGTTAACTTGTCATTAGTTTCCGCTTAATTGGACAATAGATAACAAATTTAGGTTCCCGTGCTAATCGTGGACGTTACTACAAGTGGTATCAAAGCCTGGATACCTAAATTTGCTGGAATCAAGTCAAGAATTTCTCTATTTCATCTCCATTCTATCATTTTTCTTAATATTTTCACATATTTGATGATTTCATGGACAAAATCAGCTAAAAATTGAATATGTCATGTAAAATACAGTTGTGATAAACCTCTGAGAGTTTGGACATCAAATTCAATCGAATTGATATCAAAAAGTTGGAAAAACCATGTTTTCAAAACAAGTCTTGGCCGGAACATAACATAAAGTTCGACCGAACTTGATTAAAATTCCCCTGATTTTAATCAAGTTCGACCGAACTTGATAGATTTTTCAAGTGTTTTTGCGATAAGTTCGCTCGAACTTGAAGAAAATTCCAATATCTCTGATCAAGTTCGACCGAACTTGATCAAAATTCATTAAATTTTATTCACAAGTTCGCCCGAACTTGGTAAACTCATTGAAAGATCACATAAGTTCGACCGAACTTACCTTTTTCTCTTGAATCATTTACAAGTCAGTTAGAAGTTGTAGTTCATCTCAAATTTTACTTCAAGTTCGACCGAACTTGAGGTGTTTGTGATAAAATCTTGAAATCTTTATCTAAGATCGACCGAACTTGTGAAAATCTGAAATCATAAACTGAGTTTCACACAAGTTCGACCGAATTTGTCTGTTTCTAATCAATTTTCGAGCGTTTTTTATTGTATTCTGAGATAAGTTTTCAGTTTGACAAGATGGAAGATTTCCACAAGTATTCGTTTCTCAAATGGCTTCTTCATCAAATGCTAATACTCTTGCGGCGAATCAGATGAATATCGACAACGAGATGGGTACTACGTCGAAACCGCCAAAGCTAATGAGTATGGACGAGTTTGAACGGTGGAAGGAGAAGTTTGTGAATTGGATACAAGCGAATCAATTCAAGTTGGGTTGCAGTTGAGCGATGGATATAAATGGCCAAAAGATGAGCGTGATCAAGATCTTCCGCTAAACAAGTTTTCAGCAACTGACAAAGCAAATTATGTTGCTGAGAAGAAAATGATTATGTTGGTGCATTTGTCTGTTGCCTTCCTCATTACACGAGAACGAGTCTGGAATAAACGAGAGTTTCTGAAGACCTAACAAGACAAAGTAGATATCCAAGAGGGAGTCTATTGGTGCATAACGTTTGTATATTGTCTTGTATCGAGTCTGTATAGAATAGAATTGATTAGGCTAGCGATACGGAGTATTTATGTGAAATAGGGTCAAGTTCGCCCATGATGGATATGCATTGTCAAGTTCGGCCGAACTTGCTAAGGCAAGATCGGGCGAACTTATGCCTTCCATGAGCGAACTTTACTTCCTATAAATAGCTAGCATGTTGATCTCATTTAAAAACTTGGAGAGATTTTAGCACAGAGACGGTGAAGCTCTGTCGGATCCGGTTCTCGAATGTATTGAACTTTAGATCAATGAAAACAACATTTAAATGAGTAATTCTTGTTATTTGGTTAACTTGTCATTAGTTTCCGCCTAATCGGACAATAGATAACAAATTTAGGTTCCCGTGCTAATCGTGGACGTTCCTACAAGTGGTATCAGAGCATGGATACCTGAATTTGTTGAAATCAAGACAAGAATGTCTCTATTTCATCTCCATTCTTCTATTTTTCTTAACTTTTGAACAAAAATGAAAAATTCATTGGCAAATTCTGTCCAATTTTGAATATGACATCTTAAATACATCATAGATAAACCCCTGAGAGTTTGAAGACTAAAATCAAACGAATTGGTGTCAAAATGTTATAAAAACCAAGTTTGACAAACTCATTTTCTTCGAACTTGTTAGCCAAGTTCGACCGAACTTGAGGTAAAAAGTTACTTTTTCAGTAATTTTCTACCATGTTCGCTCGAACTTGAGGTATAGGAATTTAGGCTAAGTTCGGTCGAAGTTGCTACAATTTCATTGATATTCTATCAAGTTCGACCGAACTTGATTAATTTCAAGGATTTTAGCTAAGTTCGCCCGAACTTGCTTTTCGCTCGAGGTTGATCAGGGAAGTTTTTCAAGTCAAGAAATAAGTTCGACCGAACTTATCTGTTTCTTGATAATTTTCACAAGTTCCCTCAAAATAAAAAATCTTTGAAATTCTTTATCCAAGTTCGACCGAACTTGAATTAAAACTGAAAATTTTCATCTTTCAACTACAAGCTCGACCGAACTTGTAGTTAGTTCTAATATTTTTCAAAGTTTCAAGTGTTTTTTAGCGTACGTGTCTCGATTTTCAAAATGGAAGATTTCCATAACGCATTTGCAGCTGGAGTAGCTCAAGCCTCAACGTCAAATTCAATTGCGGTTAACCAGATGAAACTCGATAACGAAATGGGTACTACTCAGAAACCGCCGAAGTTGATGAGCATGGACGAGTTTGAGGGATGGAAGGAAAAGTTTGTTAATTAGATTCAAGCGGATCAATTCAACAGCTGGGTTGCAATTGAAGACGGTTACACATGGCCGAAAGATGAACGTGCTCAAGATCTTCCACCGAACAAGTTTTCAGCAATTGACAAAGAGAATATGTTGCTGAAAACAAAATGATCAGCTTGATACAACAATCTGTCAAAGAAGATATCTTGATATTATTACCAGAATATGATACTTCTCAAGAATTATGGAATTCTCTTTGCGAAAAATTCAAAGGAAATGATGAAATGATCAAGAGCAAAAAGGCCCTGATTAAGAAAGAGTTTGAGATCTTCACGATGATTAAAGGAGAGACAATGAAGCAAATGATTGATAGATATTGTCACCTCATGGTCCAGATGCGAAGACATGATATCAAGAGAACTAACGAAGAGCAGATTGAGAAGCTGGCCGATGCACTTCCAGAAGGAGAATGGACAACGTATTTGATGATTCTAAAGAATAGTTCATCTTGGAGACATTTTAAGTTGTCATCTTTCATTGACAAACTTGAAGGTCATGAAATGGAATTGATGAAGATTGCAAAATCCAAAAACACTAATGTTGTTCAGGATGTCAAAGTTTATTACAAAGGTGGTGTTCCAGATACTCCGATTCAAAGTCCAAAAATCCAACGGCATTTAGTGAAAACATGAATACATCAAATCAGTCGTCACAAAATCAGTATTCTCCAAACGCTGGTTATTCATATGTTGGTTCAAATTCTTCTTCTCAAATTCAATCTCATCAGACAAGCCAATCCACTTCTAATTCAAATGTTTTCCAATGCAACATAGCAGTTGAATGTGTTTCCTGAAAAAGTTGCAAAACAGCACATCCTGCTACAGTTCTGGAATCGTATGAAAGTCTTGTTGCTGGAAAGAACGGAAATCCTGAAATGACAGCTGAGGATTACGATCAGGTAGATGAGGAAGAGTTGGAACTGATGGACATCAAATGGTCCTTAGCATCGATTATCCGGAGAGTTTCAAAATTTGTAGCACTCACTGGAAGGGATATTGGTAATTCAAACAATAAACTTGGTTTCGACAAAACAAAAGTTACTTGTTTCAGATGTCGACAAAAAGGGAACTTCAAATGTGAATGCCATAACCAAGAAGCAAGTGGAAACCAAAATCCTTTTGGAACCAGTAACGAATATTACAAGAAAGCGCTGTAATACAAATCATATCCGAATAGAACACAAGTTGAAGCTGAAGATAAACCTGCAAAGAAAGCCGAACAAGCTCTTGTTGCCAATCATGAAGACGATGGTTTCGATTGGAACAAATACATCGGAAAGAAGACTGGTGTTGCTATGATGGCAGAGGTTGTGAATGAATCTGAAACATCATTTGTGGATGCTGCTATCGAAAATGCTATTCAAGAAGCATTAATGCAGAGAGCTGGGGAAGAAGCTGTCCTGGAGGATGCAGTTCTGGAAAGATACATACAACAAACAGAGGAAGAAATAATAGCTTACCTTGAGATGCAAAAACAAGAAGAGTTGAAAGCAGAAGCCGAAAAGGTAAAAGCAGAGGTAAGCATGTCTGAAAAGGAAGTTGTGAAAGTTGTGGAGGTTGAAAAACCTTGCACAAAGTGCGCAAGTCCTTGTGAACCCTGTCTGGATAAAGTCAAAGTCATAAGAGAATTGACCGAACATAACGAAAACTTTCGTTATGATTACAAAACCATAAAAGAAGCTTATGACAAAATATCAGGCAAATATAAACATGTTGAAAAAGCTGACAGTGAACTCAACGCTAATGTCACCATGTTAAATGCCACAGTTATTAAAAAACAAAAGACAATTAACATGTACATTAATACAATTGCTAAAACAAAGCGTGAGTTTCATGAAATGAAAATAGAAACTTAAAGAGTCAGACAATTGTTAAAAAGTTACACAACAAACGCATATGTCATTGATCACATTCTTCCTACGATTAAGTCGGAGGAAAATGTTGATAATTCAAAGCGTAAAGTGTATGGAAGTGTTCCTCCACCATTTCTTGCAAGTTACTGCTGTAAGAAAGATGATGACATTGAAAAGGCATTTAATCTTTTACTTCTTCATTAAAAGAAAGTTAAATTGCCTGAGAACATTGACGTGGATTTTACAAAATCAAATGATGACAATGAATCGGTGGTAAAAGATGTGGTAAAAATTGTCACACCCCGACCCGCAGCGGAATAAGAGTCGGGGCATAATTGGGTTATCACCAAAGCTCATGACATTTACTAATATGTTTCATATTTATTAAAGTCAAAGTTACATTCCAAATAATCCAAACATGTCCATACAATACAAAGAAAATAAACCAAACATAACAATCCCAAACTCTAAATCATTTTATTCTTCTAGTCCAATCCTATGTGTTCCTAGCTGCTGCTGGTTCACCTGTATCATGTGTAAAAATGGGGGTTTTTGGGTCAACATAAGTTGGCGAGTGAACCTTGTTAGATAAACATTTATTATTGATTTACTTGTTAGTTTATCAATGAAAAATTGTGCATAATCATAAATGAGCAAATGTAAATAATCAAGCAGTGGCAAATAGCAATCACAACTATAACATACAATAACATATGAGAGCATACATTAACATACCAACAACATACGATAAATAACATAAATGAACTGTGCAATCAAGGCTCAATCAAACGGAGCCGATCGTATTGCATGTACTAAAAATGAAAATGTCTGTGCGATCAAGGCTCAATCAAACGGAGCCGATCGTATGTGGGCACGCCAGGTTCACGCTCATAATGAAATGGGGAACATGCTCAACGCTCATAATGTAATGGGGAGCGGCGGCCTATGAAATTGCATGTACTGAAAATAATAAATTGCATCCAACAATAACCACACAACAATTGAAACAAACTGAATACACATGTTCATGATATGATGTATGCACAATGGATTAAATATAATATATAGATCAAGACACATGATACACCCCAAAACGTGATTAAACGGGGAATTTGAAAAGATTCACTCACATTGGGTGCGTTGTATTGGAGATGGTGAGATGCGCACGAATTGGATGAGCGGAACAACGAGAAATACTAACCTAAATAATAACGGAAAAATATATTAAATGAGTGGATTTTATTAAGGATTTTAATGAAATTTTTAGATATATTTTTGTGAGTTTAAGGCTATTTTCTATCTTTAAAAATGTTATTTAAGTATTTTTAATTGATTTTTAAATTAAATAAAATAAATAAAATAAATAAAAATATAAAAAATTGTTTATTTTGCGTTGACCGTTGACCGTTGACTTGTTGACATGTTGACCGGTTCGGTCAGTGGAATTGTTTGCGCCAGGTGAGGCTCGAACCCGAGACCTCCCGTACGCGTGCACGCAGCTCTACCAACTGAGCTACGTGTCTAACCCGAAATAATCTTGTTTTTAATTATATTTATATACTAATTCGGTTTAACCAAAATTCTTTTAATTTCAAAAACATTTTAATTCAACGAACCGGTGCCAATATCGGGTTTCGAACTCGTGACGTGCGACTTAGTGTTGCACACAGTCCACCGCTGGACTGTGTGTCTAACCTGGTTAATATCTCGGTTTTTATTATACTTAACAACTAACGGGATTAACCCGGTTTAGTTTTAAACAAAAAGGCATTTTATTACATAAGGAGTGCGTGCATTAGGGATCGAACTCGGGACATGCGTATATATTTTGCACACAGTCCACCGCTGGACTGTGTGTCTAACCCGTTCATATTACTGATTTTAATTAAACTTATAACTTAACTAACTTCGTCTTCTACATTCAGATTATAGTCAACTGATTCACTAATCCGTTCCTTGTTTTTACGATTAACAAACATTCTTAAGGCTAAAATGAAATGGCAGAGAAGGTAATTAGAGGTGAACATACCGATGAACGGTTTATTTCAGAATTCCGGCAATGTGTCGGTCCCTGTTTTTATGCTCTTCAACTGAACAAGACAATTAACCGTTTTTATTAGCTAATCGTGAAATTGAAGTGATCAGCAAATGTTAATAGAGGGTTTGAATGCCTTACCGATTCTCAGATGAATATAGAGATTTTCAGAATTTTTCCGGCGAACTGAAATTAGCTTAATACAGTGCCTGAATTCGATTTCAATTGAAAGGTTTAAGTTATAAATAGCCTAACAATTGTTGAACTACAATGTTATTGAAAGATTTACCGTTTGAGGATGAATACGGTTTTCCGGCGAATCTTGCAGAAAATTCCGGCGAGTTGATTTAAGTGTTATGACGAACTGAAAGTGTGACGAAAGTGAAATGGAATGTTGGTATGATGTTTCTGAGTCGCGAGAGGGGTCTGGAGTTGAAGTAATCTGGACTTGATTATTTTTTGGTTATAAAAACCGATAATGATGAGAATTGATGTTCAATCAATTCCGACTTGATTAAAAATCGTCGGTGCATCGGTTATAAACTGAATGTGCGAGTAATCAAGCGATTCGACGATTGATTTGCCGATTTCCGTTTCTCAGTTGGCGCAACCGGTTTAACCGAGTTTGTGTATAAATCTTTTTTGTTTCCTAGAGGTAACAGAAAACACAAGTGGCGGAGTGGTGATGTGAGTGTGTGCTAAGTCTTTGGATTCAGTTCTGGCTGACCCGGGTTCGAGTCCCGGCAGCAACATTTCCTTTTTATTTATTTTGTTTTAACTTTTTATGAAATATAATTTTTATAGTTTAGTTTATTTATTAATTATGTATCATTTTAAATCAAAATAATCATAAATATTCAATGTTACATTTATAACTTGATATTCGATTACAAAACGGAGCGGGTTTTGGAAACCCGTTTTTGACAAATGTTACAGTATCCCCTACTTTTAGGAATTTCGTCCCGAAATTTAAGTAGTTGAAGTAGTAGGAAAAAGATGCGGGTATTTTTCACGCATTGAGTCTTCACGTTCCCAAGTAAACTCAGGTCCCCGTTTCGACTCCCAGCGTACCCTAACAATTGGAATGCGACTTCGTCGTAGACGTTTCTCCCCGAAATCCATGATTTCTACTGGTCTTTCAATAAAATGCATAGATTCATCAATCTGAATATCTTCCAGAGGAATGTGGAGATTTTCATCAGCGAGGCACTTCTTCAAGTTCGACACGTGGAATGTGGGATGAATCCTGTTGAGTTCTTCTGGTAGATCAAGCTTGTATGCTACAGGTCCGACTCTTTCGAGTATCTTGAAAGGTCCTACGTAGCGTGGTGCTAGCTTGCCTTTTTGATCAAAACGAACTACTCCCTTCCACGGTGACACTTTTAGTAGTACATGATCACCAATGTTAAACTCTAAAGGCTTCCGTCGTTTATCTGCATAACTCTTTTGACGACTCTGAGCTGCTAGAAGATTGTTTCGGATTTGATGGATCTTGTCTGTGGTTTCTTGGATCAGTTCTGGACCAGTGATTTGAGCTTCCCCAATTTCGTGCCAACATACAGGAGATCGGCACTTACGACCATATAAGGCTTCAAAAGGTGCCATGCCGATGCTTGAATGATAGCTGTTGTTGTACGAAAATTCAACTAATGGTAGGTGGGCGTCCCAATTTCCCTTGAAGTCTATGACACATGCTCGAAGCATATCTTCAAGAGTTTGAATGGTGCGCTCAGACTGTCCATCAGTTTGAGGATGATAGGCGGTACTGAGATCTAATCGCGTGCCCATAGCGGATTGTACTGCTTGCCATGTTCGTGAAGTGAAACGACCATCACGATCAGAAATAATGCTTAACGGTACCCCATGTCGGCTTACGATTTCGCTGATATAAATACGAGCAAGTTTTTCGTTCTTGAAATCTTCGCGGATAGGAATAAAGTGAGCTGATTTTGTAAGTCGGTCTATAATTACCCATATAGTGTCATACCCACCAGAAGTGCGAGGTAACCCGGTAATGAAATCCATGGTTATATTTTCCCACTTCCATACAGGTATTTCAGGTTGGACCAGAAGTCCTGAGGGTCTTTGGTTTCAGCTTTCACCTTGGAACAGGTAAGGCACTTGGAAACAAAAACAGCAATATCCTTTTTCATTCCAGGCCACCAATAGGTATATCGTAGGTCTTGATACATTTTATCGGCTCCTGGGTGTATAGAGTATCGCGTTTTGTGAGCTTCCTTCATAAGAGTTTTGCGAAGATTGTTGTGGTTAGGAATCCAGATACGATCTAGGTAGTACAGAATACCGTCAGATTTAGTTTCAATTTTTAGCTCAGCTCCACAAGACATCTCCTTTCGTACATCATCTTCCGTTATTGAAACGTGTTGGGCTTCTCGAATTTGATCTTTAATGTCGGTTATAATTTGCGAACATAGAAGACGAATGGAGTTCGCATAACCCTTTCGACTAAGTGCATCAGCCACCACATTTGCTTTACCAGGGTGGTATCTAATTTCGCAGTCGTAGTCATTTAGAAGTTCGACCCATCTTCGTTGCCTCATGTTTAACTCGTTTTGATTGAAGATATGTTGAAGACTCTTGTGGTCAGTGTATATTTCACACTTAGTACCATAGAGATAATGTCTCCATATTTTAAGAGCGAACACAACGGCTCCAAGTTCTAGGTCATGAGTGGTGTAGTTCTTCTCATGCGTCTTGAGTTGTCTCGAAGCATAAGCTATAAATTTTCCTCTTTGCATTAGAACGCAGCCTAATCCTTGCCCTGACGCATCGCAATAGACCACAAAATCATCACAACCTTCAGGAAGAGTGAGGATTGGTGCATCACAAAGTTTTTGTTTAAGAGTTTGAAAGGCTTCTTCTTGCTTGGGTCCCCATATGAAAGGTTTTCCCTTATGAGTTAAAGCCGTGAGTGGTACAGCGATGCGAGAGAAATTTGAAATGAATCGACGATAATAACCAGCCAAACCAAGAAAAGATCTTACTTCAGTTGGTGTACGTGGAGCTTGCCATTCTTGTACTGCTTTGATCTTTGAGGGGTCGACATGTATTCCCTTATCATTGACTACAAATCAGAAACCGCATGGCGGCGGCACGAGATCGACAGAAAAGCTACGCTGACCAACGACGCAAACCGCTCGAATTTCAAGTAGGCGATCGCGTCCTACTAAAGGTGTCACCCTGGAAGGGTGTAATCCGCTTTGGAAAACGGGGCAAACTTAACCCACGGTATGTAGGCCCGTTTGTAATCTTGAAACGTGTTGGACCCGTAGCATATCAATTAGACCTTCCTGCCGAACTCAGTGGAGTTCACAACGTATTTCACGTGTCAAATCTGAAGAAGTGTCTATCAGATGAAACTTTAGTTATTCCATTGGATGAGATCCAAGTGGATGAACAACTACACTTCGTGGAAAAGCCTATTGAGATCATGGATCGTGAGATCAAGACTCGAAGGCACAGCAAGATTCCAATCGTTAAAGTTCGTTGGAACTCTAAGCGTGGACCGGAGTTCACGTGGGAAAGAGAGGATCAAATGAAAAGCAAATACCCACATCTCTTCGCAACTGAGCAGCAAACTAACGAGACCAGTAACTAAATTTTCGGGACGAAAATTCTTTCAACAAGGGGATGATGTGACAACCTGGAAATTTCTCATACTTTCGTGTACTATTGTTGACTAAATTCTTGTGCATGGCACTTGGAAATCTTTGTGTATGACACTTGGGAACTTCTTGTAACGTTGCGTACCATTATAAACGAACTAACTCTTTGTGCGTGGCACTCTAAACATGTACGTTACATGCTAAACCGCGTTTACTCAATTTTCGGGACGAAAATTCTTTCAACATGGGGATAATGTGATATCCCGGGTTTTTCGGATAACTTACATGTGACACATGCCGAATAATGTATATGTTAAGTATTAAACATGCACGAGTTAAATGAATATGTGTTGTGTGTTGTGTGATTGTTTTGGTTATAGAATAATTACTGTAGATATGTACACGAACTGAACCGAACCGCGACGTGAACCAACTTCTATTCATTGTGACTTTAGGAGTAACAAGTTTTAAACTTTAGCTCAAGTCAAGTCCTCGGCCAAGATCAAATCCAAACCAAGAGCAAACCTAAACCCTAAACCAAAACACTCTCGGCCGAGATCAAGTTCAAAACCGCGAACTTATTGAGTTCAAACCCAAACCGAACCCACCCAAGTCCCTCGGCCATAAACCCAAACCAAACCGTAACCCTATCCCTTGCGCCTATATATATCATCCATTGCATGCACTCATTGGCAAGAACACAAAACCCTAGACAAAAACTGCCGTCGGCAGCCCCCTTCCTCCTTCCAACCGATCGAGATCAGCTCCATTGTGCACCTTTTCAATTGCAAACAAACAGCCCTACACTTCCTCTCGGTCGTAGCAGCAGCAGTCATCGCCATCATCATCATCTCCTGGTCGCATGCAGCCGATTGTTCACCTTTAGTCGATCAACAAAACAGCCCACTCTCGGTCGCGACTTTCCTGGAACAGCAGGATACTCTTTGTCCAAACCTCGGCTTGTTTACCTAGTTATCAAAGGTTAGAATCCAGCATATGTTACAAGATAGTATTCGGTTATATGTGTGTTGATTTTGTTGTTTGTTTCGGATTGATTGATTGAATGAAACGATTGTGTGTTTTCGGAGTATACATGTGTTAATCGGCTGATGTATCATAGTTACAAGTATGGTTGTTTCCGGAACATATAAGGTTGCCAAGTATGATTGAACGAGAAGTTAGGCTAGCCGGTTTGTTAATGATGTTTACATTAGATGATTGTATGGTTTCGGATTGTTTATACTGGATTGAATGTTGTTTGAAAGCTGAATGTATAGGCTGTGATTTGTGCATAAAGACTAAAGTTATTGAGTAGGGTTTGCATGGATAAGTCGTTAGTAGTAAACTATGATTAAAAATCGGTTCTTGCTCTCTTAGGTTGATCAATAGGAACGGTGTATGTAAGTTGTAATAATAATATGCTGAAACAGGATGCTGAGTAAAAGTTACAGCCGACTTCATCTGGCTGTAACTCGGTCGATAGTTGTCGAAAAACAGATTTTCTGATGTCTAGGACGTAGAGATTTGAGTAAGGAATCTAATGGCACTGGATTCATAATTTTCTGAAATCGTTTGATATTTTTAAAGGGCCAAACAAATTCAGTAGCTAAAGCTGTGAAAATTCTGGAATTTTGTTGGTTGTTTATCAAGTTGGATTTTAAATCAGTAGGGAGTTGAGTCATGATTTTTGTACAGCAACTAGGTATGGAAATTTCCGGGCAACTCCAACTGGAATTTTGTTAATTGGTCGATCCATTATTTTTAAATAAATTCTTTCGTGGGCTGCAGTCAGAAAGAGATAAATCAGACTGTAGCCTAGCATATTAATATTTAAGGTTAATTGGTAAAGATCTAGGACTTGGGAAAATTATATAAATTTCTGTAGTATAAATGTCACCTACTGTAAAAATATTGGAATTTTTGGAATGTTAGAACTATTTTATAAAAATCCTAGAAAACAGCTGAATAATTGAGTGTTAAGCAGAAAGTTGATAACTTGTGATTTTATGCATTAAAGTGTTGCATGGATTTGGAATATGTTCATGATAAGTTGTTTGATTACTATGATCACATGAGAATACTTGCATGCATGTTTGAGTGTTAGATATGTTGTTTGTGTGTATCACTTTGTGAGTAAATTGCGTGTGGAATTTGTATTGGTGTGATTTCACACTGACGTGTAATTAATTGGTTTGTTAGGACGCAACTAGCGGTCCCATCTCTTATAACATCTTTGCTACACTAACCGAGCAAATAAAGGTGAGTTCACGGCCCCTAACTTATCCGGTTTTTAAACAACATGGGGAGAAACATGTATACACTCTCAAACTCAATCTCTTTACGTTATACGAATTTAACGTCACATAACTATACGGTAACTAAGTTAATGTTAATGTAATGTTATGGTCACTAAGCAGCTTTATCACTTAAGTCCTCGACAATCTCCTCGGATCGTTGGGTTAAATAGCGGGGGAATTATAAGTAGTACTACTGGGCCCGACAAGCCCCAACCGAGCTAGTCGCGCTAGCCGACCTGGTATGGTCAACGGGTGAATAATTGGCCTAACACCGCCATGGTCATGTGATAGGCCTGGCAAAACGGAGGCACAACAGTCAGCTTCGATCGCGAACACTTAGTGACATGACTTTAGGCTAGCTACCTATATATATTAACATTGAACTTAATTACGGAACAACTTAATATTCCTGGTATGGAATATTGGAAACAACAACTTAATATTCCTGGTATGGAATATTGGAAACAACTTAATATTCCTGGTATGGAATATTGGAAACAACAACTTAATATTCCTGGTATGGAATATTGGAAACAACTTAATATTCCTAGTTTGGAATATTGGAAACAATAAGTTATTATTCCGGGTTGGAATAATGGAACCAATACGTTATCGCGGGTTAGGGATAACGGGAGAAAACAAGCTATAACCGAACAAACGAATTTATGAAAACCTGTGAACTCACTCATCTTTAATGTTGACACTTGTTTCTTTACATGTTTCTCAGGACGTAGGAGCTCTAGGTGCACGCACATGCATTGAACAAGACATCATTATCGAGTCTTATTTATTAATATTGTTTTGGGATTTTTCATTTGTTTTGGCGTTTGTGTTGGCGCCCGCATCACTACTGATTTATGCTTCCGCTCAAACTTTAAAACTAATGCTCTGCTAAATATTGGTAATTGATATAAAATCTACAATGAACGATTTTGGAAAACGTATTATCAAATCATGTAGAGTCGTTCGACGAACTAGTGTTTCAGATTCTGGTTTGTTCACACGCCTCGCGGTAAAACTCCGCAAGTGGAAATTGAGGGTGTGACAATAGCAAAGTTAGTGGATGAATCTGATACATCATATGTTGATGCTGCTTTGGAAAATGCTATTCTGGAAGGTTATAGGCAGAGAGCTGAGGAAGAAGAGTTAGCTTATCTTGAGATGCAAAGAAAAGAAGCTTTGAAATCAGAGACAGAAAAGGTAAAAGCTGAGGTAAAAATGTCTGAAAAGGAAGTTGTGAAAGTTGTGGAGGTTGAAAAATCTTGCACAAAGTGCGCAAGTCCTTGTGAACCATGTCTTGATAAAGTCATAGTCATAAGAGAATTGACTGTACACAACGAAAACTTTCGTTATGATTACAGAACTATGAAAGAAGCTTATGACAAAATATCAAGCAAATATAAATATGTCAAAAAAGCTAATAGTGAACTCAATGCTAATGTTAAATGCTACAATAATTGAAAAACAAAAAGCAATTAACATGTACATTAATACTATTGTCGAAACAAAGCGTGCGCTTCATGACATAAAGATTGAAACAAAAAGGGTAAGACAATTGCTGAAAAGTTACACCACAAACGCATATGTCATTGATCACATTTTACCTACGATTAAGTCGGAGGAATATGGTGATAAATTAAAGCGTAAAGTACACGGAAGTGTTCCTCCACCATATCTTGAAAGTTACTCATGCAAGAAAGATGATGAGATTGAAAAGGCATTTAATCTTTTACTCTTATCAGAAAAGAAAGATAAATTGCCTAAGAACATTGACGTAAACTATACAAAATCAAATGATGACAATGAAGTGGTGGTAAAAAATGTGGTTAAAAATGTGTTAGGAAATGATTCTGATGAAGGCAGCTCTGAAAGTGCCAAATCAAGTTCGAACAACTCGTAATCACAATCTGAAGATGACGATACATTATCAGAATATGATCTATGTGATGATCCTAATGTTGTCATGTACAAGATTAAGGAATCTGATAGATTATATTTCGATGATAGTTTTCCGATTCGGAACGTGAAGGAGGACTAACTTGATAAAATTTTCAAACTTGTAGAAGTTTCATCAGATGATCTTGAGAAAAATGAGAAAAGATTTTACTCAAAACCCAAAAGGAATGCTAACAATTATCGAAAGTTTGGTGGTGATTTTCCTGAGAACATGATAGCAGGATTGGGTTTGGAGGAAAATGAAGATGAGCCGAGAAGGAACCAGAAGTCGCCATTCCATGAATACAAAAGTAAACATATGAAGTTTGTGTATGGGACAAATACGGTTCAGGAAGAAGGTATGATCGGTAAGAAATCGAATGATGAATTCAAGAAGGAGAAAGAACTTCGGGACAAGGCTAAGACCAAGTCCACAAGTGGGATAAAACCTACTAGTGAATATGCTCCTGATAATCGGACTTGCTTTAAATGCAATACTGTTGGTCCTATTGCTCGCAAGTGTCTGAATCTAAAGCCTGTGTTTCCACGAAGAAAAACTGTGTCAAAAGATGAAAAGCAAAAACAACCCGAGATTGCGAAACCTGTCACAGAATCTAAAAGATACTATGAATCTAAATGCGAAGTGAAACCTAAAACTGATTCAAAATTTGAAAACTAAATTTTTGAAAAAGGTGAAACTTCAAAACTAAATGAAAACAAAGATTCTAGGTTCTATATTAAGAAAGCAGGAAGCAAGCTACAATCCTGGGTTGCTAAGAAAACACTTTCATCATCAGAAAAATCAAAGTCTGTTGCTGACAAAACTAAAAACGTCAAAACAAATGAGTCAGTAATTAAACAGACAAAGAAAGAAAAGGACAAAAAAAATTTCAGAATCGACATCGGACGAAATGTTTGATGATGATTTGGATTTTGATGATGACTTCGAAGACGATTATGATGCTTATCATGTCAAACCTAAAACCAAAGTTTGGGTTTCCTTATTCAAATAGTTGCTGTGTGTACAAGAGTTCCAAAAGATCCGCTTTGTCAAAGTTAAATATGGATAGCGGAGCTTCATGTTTCTTAACTTATTCAGAAAGTCAAAAATCTTAATCATTTTGAAAAAGAAGAAATTGGAAAAGGAATTTTGTCAAAAATCAAATTGTGCAAATCCACACCGTTGAACGAAATACTGATTTCATAACCATTTATGCTTTCATGTTAAAAGAAATTTTGACGGTTCTATCTGTTGAACAAAGGCAGATACAGATGTTGGAAAAAGGATCGGACGACGAGTTCTCGTGATTCACATTGGTTTGTTATATTTTTAGAATAGTATTTTTTTTAGAATCTAAAATCCAAAAAAAAGTTTTTGATTTTAGGGAGAGTAAGAAAATTTTAAAATTGGAAAAATAAAAAAGATATGAAAAGTTTAGAAAAATAAAAAACACAGAAAAATCAAAAAGTACAAAAACATTGAAAAAGAAAAAAAGAATTTGTTTGTCATAAAAGGAAATGATAGTACATCAAGGGAACTATCACAGTACGCTAAAGAATTGTAAAGTTTAAAAGTGATAAATAAGTCTTACTGTGGATGTGTCGATAGACTTTACACATTCAGTAAATTATTTTTAGATATAAACTAAATTTAGCAACTACTTAAACTTGTGGATTAACACATCTTGGATATATGGACTTAGTACTCGTAAATTCGATTGAAGGGTTGCCTGATTCTGAGATACGAGGTCTTTATAGATAGTTGATATTTGGGGTATTATACAAGTTCTTCTGATTTTGCGGAAGCAATAGCCTAGAACTTCTATAATGCTTTTGCTATAAATCCCTAAACTGCATGCAAACTTGAAAAGAATCAAAAGATCTAATAAATTGCAGTGCTTAAAAGATTCCATACTTGGAACACTCATTTAAGTCGAGCCTTCATCTCTTTGTCGGTACGGTAGTACTAACCTGAGCCCTCAAGGCCTCACATAACCTAGATACAGATATCAATTAAGCTATACTCACCTGTAAGATGAAATCTAGGGAATCTGGATTTGAAAGTATATTCAAGAAGTGGGAAACACAGTTAAGTCAAGTTTCATAAATCATATCTTAACATATCTTGGAACAATTGAGAAATGTGTCGAAGTTTAAGTGGACATACATATCGACAATCTAGGTAAACAAGTTTAGAACTTAATGTCATCAAAAAGGTCAACGGTACTTGTGATATGTCTCAAACAACTGATATGATCCTTAGACACGAATTCACAAAACTATGTCTGTAAATATATGTGTACATAGTTTACTTTCTTAATTGCTTTACAGATAAAAAATATTAATTAAAAAGATTTTAAGTGTGTTTTAGCATAAACTTTCCAAAATACAAAAAGATTTTGTTTCTACATTAGTTTCAACGAGCCAATGATGGAGAACAGATCATCGAAGTCTGGTAAGGTGTTGAAATTTGTTCATAGAAAGTTCATTAAATTGAAACTTTAAAAACTGAAGAAAACATCAGTTTGTTCATTACGGGTCAAATTGAGGTCATTAACTTGGACTCAGTTGACATGGTGAATCAAGGTCATTAACTTGGACTTGGTCAACCAAGTGGATTTCATAATTCAAAATTTTATTAAAAATGTTCAAGGTCATTAGTTTGAACTTGAATAACTAAAGTTTTGAAAAATTTAAAAGTTAAAATAAAAAATTTTAAATGTTGATGGTACAAAATTTCAAAGTTTTGAATCTAAAATGTTTATTTGAATGTCCTAGAACTTTGAAACAGAAGTAAAGTTTTAGGGGGAGCAGGATAAAGCATTGTCCAAAGATTTCAGAAAGCTCAAAGCTAGGGGGAGCATGTTGATTAAAAGTTTTATCAAGACAAAGCTCAACAAAGAGGAAGAGGATATAAAGATCAAGATATTAAAGTTTATTAAAGAACTAAAGATCAGAAGACTCAGAAGATTTTAAAAGTCAATGACTAGGCAACATCCAAGGGGGAGTCTGTTGGTGCATATGTCTGTTGCCTACGTCATTATGTATTGAGTCTGAGTGAATAGGGCTTAATCTGTTAGCGAGGTGTATTTAAGTGGGATTTAGGTCAAGTTCGCTGGTAATGGTGTGTGTGAAGTGAAGTTCGGCCGAACTTGACTAGGTCAAGTTCGCCTAAACTTCCTCTCCCTCCAGCGAACTTGTGTGTGTATAAATAGGTGCCTTGGTGATTTCATTTGTAACTTGGAGAGATTTTGGCACTGAGACGGCGAAGCTCTGTCGGATCTGGTTCTCGAATGTATTGTTAGATCAATGAAAACAACGTTTAAATGAGTTATTCTTGTTATTTGGTTAACTTGTCATTAGTTTCCGCCTAATTGGACAATAGATAACAAATTTAGTTTCCCGTGCTAATCGTGGACGTTCCTACGAAAACACTTTGAATCCCTTGCTTGTTAAACAACCATTAGATGTTAATCATGTTTGTAATGACACTTAACACCTTTTTTTGTTAATCCTTGATGATTGCTTTGCAACCTTGTTGTTGATATTGGATTCTTGATTATAGTTAATTGTCTTGGATGATTAGTTCATGGTTAGTTAGGATATTTGAAAGAAGAAGCTTAACTAATCTTATATTAGTGAACTTTTAGCTTACTTAAAATGTTGACCCCATGAGACTAGAGATGGGTATTGGGTTAATAAGGGGTAATTAATATTAATCAAGAGTATTTTCCGTCGCGTAAGGACCTTAGCGGTTAGATGGTGTTGTTATGAATTCTTAACATAAATCATAAGCTTAGTTAGTAGTTTCGGCCAAATTGCTTTCTTAGTGAATTTATGTTTAAGATTTGTAAAATGGAATCGGTTGTAACTTAATCTAGATTATGCTTGTCTCGGTGGTTGCATTGTGTTTATCGGTGTAACTTTCCTTGATTGAGTGAGGATAGAAAACTCTTAACAGATGACTAACTTATTTTTAAGGGATTTTCATAAACATTAATCAATAGGGCGCTAATGAACAACTTTAGGTGGTTAAAGTGTGTGTATCGTTTTAACTTTCCAAAGAGTTGTCATGTTAGGATTCCCGAAAGGGATACTAGTTGTCTTTTAAAAATGGAAAATTGACCAATTGACTTAGTGGCATAACCGACTTAGTTAACATGTTACGTTGTTCATAAAGCAAGGCTAAACTTAGATTTTTCATATTTGGAGTCTTTCATATTTACAAAAAGAAAAAGAAACAAAAATATTATGTTCTAGTTAGTTTAAACACTTTATCAACCTATCTTTCTATACCGATAGAATAATGACAAAGGTTTAGTATTATCGTCTCCACCCGCATCCATGGATCGATACTTGGTTCTTACCGATGCTTTACTACATATATGACGGGGTACACTTGCCCTTTCGTGTGTGTTTTAATGTTGAAGTATAAATCATTTTATTATAAATTTAAAACAAAATCGTGTGTAAAATTCATTGTAAAAATATGTATATACACGCACACGTCAAGTTTTTGGCGCCGTTGCCGGGGATGCGGCGAGTTTTAGGAACGACCCGAGTCAATATTTTATCGGTGCATATACTTGTGAATACTCGTAAATATTTTCTATCCCATTTATTTATTTGTTTGCAAATATTTATTTTTAGCCAATTTGATTTATTTAATTTTCAAATTTGTTCAAATACTTATCCGATGTTTATTCCATTTATTTGTTCGAATTCGAACTAATTATTCGTTTATTGTTGAATTTTCGGAACCATGAAACAATATTGTTAATGACCAGTTCGATTGTTTTTATTAGTTTGGGATTTTTATGAAATTTTTGACACGCCTCTGATTTTTAAAGAATTTTTATGGTTAAAAACAGAAAATTCGTTGCTATTACAGCAACAAAAAAATTTAAAAAATAAAAAAATTTAAAAATAAAAATAAAAAAATTATTATTATTATAATAATATAATATTCACGCATGGCTGTTTTTCGATTGCCGGTTGATGTCCTCAACCCCGCACCCGCCGCTGTCGAACCATCTGACGAACCCGAACGCGATCTGAGGAGGCGACTTCGAGAGAGATCTCGCGCAGTTGCGCGGCAACTGGAGGCAAACAGGGACGAGTCGGTGGTACCCTCTGAGACCAAGAGCTAGAGGACGAAGGTGCACACTGGTGGACGACGACATGCCATTGAAAAGGACGAACCAACCAGGAGGTGGAGGTTTGGAGCGAGCATCGCTCGACCGACGATAGTAGCGCGCCTAATTTTGAGATAAAATCTAGTATTGTTAACATGGTGCAAAATTCTACGTAGTTTGACGGACGAGAGCATGAGGATCCCGTTGACATATTGCTTCATTTTTGGAAGTATGTTCTACTTTCAAGATACGGGATGTTTCAGATGACGCGATTTGTTTGCGACTTTTTCCGTTTTCTTTGCGAGACAAAGCTAGATCTTGGCTTATGTCACTACCAGCAGGGTCCATCAGGACTTGGGATGAATTGGCTGAGTTATTCATGCAAAAGTATTTTCCGCTAGAGAAGACGATGAAGCTTAGGAATCGTATCATGACGTTTCGACAGGATAACGGGGAGTCCTTACATGCAGCTTGGGAGAGATTTAGGGATTTATTACTTGATTTTCCGCACCATGGTCTTTCCAAAAGACAGTTAGTGTTGACTTTTTACCAGGGCCTAAACTATGATACGCTGGAATGTTTAGATGTATGTGCAGGTGGCGATCTAGGGACAAAGACGCCAAATGAAGCTTACACGATTATTGAGAAAGCTGCATTGAAATCGAGTTCACGTCATGGTGGAGCGAGGAACCGTTCATCATCATCATTTAGCCCAGGAGTCCATGCTGTTGACGAGTATACAACTATCTCGGCACAGATCGCGGTGTTAGCGGCCAAATTCGATAAATCCCAGATGGTGGCACAGGCCAGTTCGGGATGTGACCAATGCGGAGTTTCGCACGAGCAAGGTGCATGTGACCAAGGAGCTATGTTTGCGGGCCGGGAGGAGGTAGACTTCGTCAGCAATCAAGCAATACCACAAAATAATCCTTACAGCAACACGTACAATCCGGGATGGAAGAACCACCCTAATTTTGGGTGGAAAGCAAACACGGGTAATCGAAACCTGATCGGATTCAGTCAGTGAGCTCCAGCACCGCAACAGGCTCAAGGCCAGTCATTTCAGCCATACAATCAATCCTACTAGCCTCGACCTTATTCATACCAAAATCAGGGCTCCGGGAGTAGTTCTCAGCAACAAGGATCCTTGGATAATTCTAAGCTGGAGGAGATGATAGCCCAGCTTCTGAGCAGCTCTACTAGTGTGAATCAGCTAGCCGAGAAACGTTACCAACAAAACGAAGAACGTTTCTTGGCTCACGAGGGAGAGATGCGGAGTCAGAACATTGAGAATCAGGTAGGGCAGTTGGCAAGATGATGTTGGAGAGACCCCAGGTGGTCTGCCAGGTAACACAGAGCCGGATCCGAGAGGGACATGTAAATGCCGTGATGACGAGGAGTGGGAAAACCACAGGACCTGACATATCGGCATCACCAACGATCACTGAGACGGTCCAGACTAACGCTTCGGGCAAGGTGCACACTAGGCTAGACCCAGCAAGTACCGCACAACCGCGTGAGCCAGTCAAAGATTATACTCCTCCAGTTTCGTACCCAGGCAGGCTAAAGAAGCAGAAGAATGAAGAACAATATGGTAAGTTTTTAGCGGTATTCAAGCAGTTGCATATAAAATACCATTTATCGAGGCTTTAGCTCAAATGCCTAGGTACGCGAAATTCTTAAAGGACATCCTCCCGAACAAGCAGAAGCTAGAGGACATGTCCTGTGTAGTGATGAATGAGAGTTGCTCTGCTATTCTGCAAAACCGTCTACCAACAAAGATGGGAGACCCAGGTAGTTTCACATTGCCTTGCCTCATTGGTAATATGTCGGTTAGTCACGCATTGGCGGATTTGGGAGCAAGCATTAACCTTATACCGTATAAGGTTTTTGCTAAGTTGGATTTAGGTGAGCCGTCACCAACTAGGATGGGCGTTCGACTAGCAGACCGTTCCATTAAGTATCCACGTGGATTTGTTGAGAATATGCTTGTCAAGATTGACAAGTTTGTGTTCCCAGTGGATTTTGTTATTCTGGACATGGATGAGGACTCTAGGGTGACTTTGATACTCGGGCGTCCTTTTGAACACTGCACGGACAATTGTAGATGTAGCTGCTGGGCAGATTATACTCCGAGTGAATGATGAGCATGTGACTTTTGACATCAAACGGTCAATGCAACACCCGCAGAGTCAGGATGATCCTTTCTAATATGTTGACATTGTCGACACATATGTGAGCACCCATTTCCAGGGCACGATTGAGGAGATTGATTCGGACACACCTTTTTTGTGTGGGGACCTAGATGGCATTACCCATGAGGGCCACGATTTCGAGCAGCCAGTCTGTCAGATTGGTGATGATGGTTCCCAGAGTCCGGATCGATTTACGGAAATTGATCGTGGGGTTGAGGAGAAGTCAAAGCTTCGGTTGAAGATCCGATGTCCTTAGAGCTTAAGGACCTTCCACCACATCTTGAGTATGCGTTTCTAGATGAGGAACGCCGTTTGCCGGTCACCATATCTGCATCTTTGTTCGGGCGAGGAAAAGAGCAAACTTCTCAATGTACTGCGACTTCATAAGAAAGCCTTAGCGTGGAAGATCATGGATATTAAGGGAATCAATCCTTCATTCTATACTCATAAAATTCTTATGGAGGATGATTACAAGCCGTGTGCGCAGCCACAGAGACGACTAAACCAAACATGCAAGAAGTTGTGAAAAAGGAGGTAATTAAGTTGCTAGATGCGGGTTTGATCTATCCTATCTCCGATTCAGTTTGGGTTAGTCCCGTACAGGTAGTGCCCAAAAAGGGTGGCATGACGGTAGTGACGAATGATAGGAATGAGCTTATTCCTACTCGGATGGTCACGAGATGGCGTGTTTGCATCGACTATCGCAAACTCAACGACGCCACCCGCAAGGACCACTTCCCGCTTCCATTCATCGATCAGATGTTCGGAACGTCTGTCGGGGAAGTCTTTTTACTGTTTTCTGGATGGGTTCTCTGGGTATTTCCAGATTCCTATCGCTCCTGAGGTTTAGGAAAAGACTACCTTCACATGCCCCTTTGGCACATTCGCCTACCGACGTATGCCTTTCGGTTTGTGCAATGCACCGGCTACCTTCCAGCGCTGTATGGTTGCCATTTTCCATGAAATGATCGAGGATTCCATGGAGGTGTTCATGGATGACTTTTCAGTTTTTGGGGATTCCTTCGATCATTGTTTGGAAAATTTGAGAAAAATATTGAAGAGGTGCGAGGAGACAAATCTGGTCCTAAACTGGGAGAATGCCACTTCATGGTGAGAGAGGCATAGTTTTAGGACATAAGATTTCTCAAGCTGGGATGGAAGTCGATCCAGCGAAAGTTGATATCATTTCCCGACTTCCACCTCCCACCTCGGTGAAAGCGATTCGGAGCTTCCTTGGTTATGCGGGGTTTTATAGGCGATTCATTAAAGACTTCTCTAAAATCGCAAGACCCATGACCCGTTTGTTGGAAAAGGATGCTCCGTTCATTTAATGTGACGAGTGCTTGAAGGCTTTTGAACTTCTTAAGCAAAAGCTCGTAGAGGCCCCCATACTAGTCGCACCGGATTAGACTTTACCATTTGTGATCATTTGCGATGCAAGTGATTACGCGATAGGGGCCGTGTTAGGATAGCCAAGGGATAAGCACTTCCACCCGATCTACTACGCCAGCAAGACTCTTCACGATGCGCAGGAGAATTACACTACCACGGAGAAGGAGCTTTTGGCGGTAGTTTTTGCGTTTGATAAATTTAGATCATACCTGGTGCTGTCCAAGACGATTGTGTACACTGATCACGCAGCCATTCGATACCTGTTTTGCAAGCAGGACACTAAACACGTCTTATCAGGTGGATTCTATTGCTACAGGAGTTTGATATCGAGATTCAAGACAAAAAGGGTTCGTTAAATGTATCTGCTGACCATCTGTCTAGACTCGAGCATGGAGATGCGGAGGGAGCGCGGGAGGAGCCGATAAATGACAATTTCCCCCACGAGTTCCTCATGAGTGTAGAGGTGGGTGATGAGTCTCCTTGGTTTGCTGACTTTGCGAACTACCTTGCGTGTGGTATCCTGATTAAACATTGACGCATCAGCAAAAGAGGAAATTGTTTGCAGATCTTAAGTACTATATCTGGGATGAACCTTATCTATTGTTGGTGCGATTAGGTGATTAGGAGGTGTGTTTATGGAGAGGAGGGACTAACATCTTGCGCCATTGTCACCAGGGACCTACCGGAGGTCATCACATGGCGAACTTCACCTGAAAAAGGTGTTGGACTATGGGTTTTATTGGCCTATTATCTTCCGTGACGCCAGAGATGGGTTAGTGCGTGCGATGCATGCCGGAGAGCCGCTATATATCCGCACGAGATGAGATGCCTCAGCAGTGGATCCAGGTTTGTGAAGTCTTTGATATATGGGGCATAGACTTCATTGGTCCGTTTCCTACCCACGTGGGAACAAATTTATCCTGGTTGCGGTAGACTATGTATCGAAGTGGGCAGAGGCACAAGCTTTGCCCACCAATGATGCCAGGGTAGTCGTGAAATTTTTGAAAAGTTTGTTTGCCCGGTTTGGTGCTCCGAAAGCACTAATCAGTGACCATGGGACCCATTTTTGCAATTCACAGCTTGATAGAGCTTTGTCCCGATATGGTGTACACCCTAGGTTATCCACGCCCTATCATCCGCAAACGCGTGGGTAGGTGGAGGTCACGAACCGGGGGTTGAAAAGAATCCTTGAGCGGTCGGTTAGTAAGAACGCAAGGATTGGTCAGACAAGTTGGATGACGCTCTTTGGGCATTCAGGACAGCCTACAAAACACCTATAGGGACTACTCCCTTTAGGTTGGTTTATGGTAAAGCGTGCCATCTACCTGTGGAGTTGGAGCATAAGGTGTTTTGGGCATTGAAAACACGAAATTAGACTTGAAAAGCGGAGGTGAAGCCCGTTGTTACAAATCCACGAGCTGAGGAGTTGCGGAATCACGCCTATGAGAACTCGTTTTGTACAAAGAATGAACCAAGAGATTGCACGACAAGCGCTTGAAGGACCAAAAACAATTCCAAGCAGGAGATTTGTTTTGCTTTATAACTCAGGTTACGTTTATTTCTGGGAAAGTTACATTCAAGATGGACGGACCATACACGGTGAAGGAGGTGTTCCCATATGGAACCATCGTGATTGAGAATGCGGATTGTGTAACTTTCAAAGTCAACGGTCATAGGTTGAAACGATACATTGGCGGACCGGTTGACTCGGAGGTGGAGATGATTGATCTCCATGATCCGCACACTTAGACAAGTGTGGGGACGGAGTCCATGCTATCGACTCGTCGACAAAAATGTAGCATGCGTGTTTTGCACATGTAGGGGTAATATAGTCTTTATTTTCGTAATTTAGTGTTTTTCTTTTTTAGCGTTAATTTCCGATTTTCGGTGTGTTTGTATACTTTGCTCCATACCTTAGGTTGTTTTGAAGTGAAAATATGTTCCAAACAGGTTATAATCTGCGAAATTGGCGAATTCTGTGGTGAAAAGGAAGTTAGGAGCTTTCTGTCCAGATCTGTCTAAGAGACTCCAGATGACGCAGGGCCGTGCCAAAGTCTCCACGGCCGTGCCAACCAATTGTATCTGCACTGAACTGCCGTGCCAATCATGGTGCCAGGCTCGCACGCTAACGCACCCTCCCAACCGGTGCACTGCCTTCTTAATCCGCATGGCCGTGCCAAGACCTTGCACGACCATGCGCGTGGAAAATGCACAGTAGTTTTTGGACGGGTATAAAAGCCACTTTTTGGTAAAAATCATAAAAAAACCCTAAGTCAGACGCAAACAGCCGCTCTTGCACTCCCTTCTCTCAAAACCCACCACATTTTGCTAGATTTCTTTAGGAACATCCACGATTAGCACGGGAACCTAAATTTGTTATCTATTGTCCAATTAGGCGGAAACTAATGACAAGTTAACCAAATAACAAGAATTACTCATTTAAATGTTTTTTCATTCATCTAAAGTTCAATACATTCGAGAACCGGATCCGACAGAGCTTCGCCGTCTCAGTGCCAAAATCTCTCCAAGTTACAAATGAAATCACCAAGGCACCATATATATACTTGCACAAGTTCACTTGGCCTCTCACATGCCATCTCCAGCGAACTTGGCCTCCAATCTACTTAAATACGCCTTATTTCTAACAGATTAAAGCCCTAATCGCTCAGATCGATACATAATGAGTAAGCAACAGACATATGCACCAGCAGACTCCCCCTTGGATGTTGCCGTAGTCATTGACTTTTAAAAACTACTGAGTCTTCCAATCTTTAGTTCTTGAATAAACTTTAACATCTTGGTCTTTATATTCTCTACTTATTTCTTGAGCTTTATCTTGATAAAACTTTAATCTTCATGCTCCCCCTAGCCTTTAGCTTTAGTTTTCAGACTCCCCTTTGCTTTGATCTTTAGACTACAAACTCTCCCTAGCTTTGAACTTTCTGAAATCTTTGGACAGTTATTTTATCCAGCTCCCCCTAAAACTTTACTTCTGTTTCAAAGTTCTAATATATTCAAATAAACATTTCAGATTCAAAACTTTGAAATTTTGTACTATCAACATTTCAAATTTTAATCTTCACTTTTAATCTTTTCAAAAACTTTTAGTTGTTTCAAGTTCAACTTAATGACCTTGAATATATTTAATATTTAACTCTTTTAAGTCCTTCAATTTTCACATTTTTATCATTTGTAAAATCCACTTAGTTAATCAAGTCCAAGTTAATGAAATTGATTAACCAAATATGTCAATCCGAGTCCAAATTAATGACCTCAGTTTGAAAACCGTTATGAACAATCTGATTTTAAGTTTCAAATTAATGAACTTTTAAACATTCATCAGATTTTCTTACCAGACTTCGAAATCCGTTCTCCATCATTGGCTCGTCTCAAAGAAACAAAATCTTTTTGTATTTTAGAAAGTTTATGCTAAAACACACTGAAAATCTTTTAGATTTTTATCTTTGAAAAATAAGTAAAGTATTTACAGAATAACAAGTAAAGTAAACTATATGCAAACATATTTTTATGAATTCGTATCTAAGGATCATATCAGATGATTGAGACATATCACCAGTACCGTTGACCTTTTTGATGACTTTAAGTTTTAAACTCGTTTACCTAGATTGTCTATATGTTTGCCCTCTTAAACTTCAACACAATTCTCAATTGTTCCAAGATATCTTAGGATATGAATTATGAAACTGGACTTATCTATGGTTCCCACCTCTTGAATCCAGATTCCCTAGATTTCATCTTAAAGGTGAGTATAGCGTAGTTAATATCTGTATCTGGGTTGTGCGAGGCCTTGAGTGCTCAGGTTAGTACTACCATACCGACAAAGAGATGAAGGCTCGACTTAAAGGTGTGTTCCGTTTAAGGAATCTTTTAAGCACTGCAAATGATTAGATCTTTCGATACTTTTCAAGTTTTGCATGCATTTTGGGGTTTATAGCAAAAGCATTATAGAAGTTCTAGGCTATTGCTTCCGAAAAATCAGAAGAACTTGTATAATACCCCAGATATCAACTATCTATAAAGATCTCGTATCTTAAAATCGGGCAACCCTTCAATCGAAATTTCGGAGTACAAAGTCCATATATCCAAGATGTGTTAATCCAAAAAATTAAGTAGTTGTAAAATTTAGTTTATATCCCGGAAACAATCTACTGAACGTGTAAAGCCTATCGACATATCCACAGTAAGACTTGTTGTTTATCACTTTTAAACTTTACAATTCTTTAGCATACTGTGATAGTCCACTTTTGTACTATCATTTCGTTTTTGACAACAAAATTCTTTTTGTCTTTTTCAATGTTTTTGAATTTTCAACATTTTCATATGTTTTTTATTTTTCTAAAAAATTTCTTACTCCCCCTAAAATCAAAAACATATTTTTGAATTTTAGATTTAAAGAAATTCTCCTGAAAAAAATAACAAACCAATGAGGATCACGAGAATTCGTCATCTGATTCTTTTTTCATCTTCTGCATCATCACCTGTCATCAGAACAAACCATTAAACTTTGTTAACTTGAATTTATAAATGGTTTTGATATAACAATTAGTGTTCTGTTTAACGGTGTGGATATTCTCAAATATCTCTTTTTAACAACTTTCTTTCAAAATGACAAAGATTTTGACATTCTAGATAAGTTAAAATCTCATAGAGCTCCGCTATCCAGATTTTACTTTGACAAAGTAGATCTTGGAACTCCTGCACATGAAAGTAACTATTTGAAAACGAAACCCAAACCTTTTTGGTTTTGGGTTTGACATGATAAGCATCATAAACACTTTCAAAATCATCATCGTAATCAAAATCGTCATCAAACATTTCATCCAATGTCGATTCTGAAAACATTCTGACTTTTTATTTCTTTGTCTGTTTGATTACTGACTCAGTTGATTTGACATTTTCAGTTTTATCAGCAACAGACTTTGGTTTTTCAGATGATGAAAATTTTTTCTTAGCAACCCAGGATTGTAGCTTACTTCTCGCTTTCTTAATACAAAATCTAGAATCTTTGTTTTCATTAAATTTTGAAGTTTCACCTTTTTCAAAAATTGAGTTTTCAAATTTTGTACCAATTTTAGGTTTCTCTACGCATTTAGATTCAAAGTTTCTTCGTCTACCTAATCGTGATCCGCAGCAGTCATTTCCCAATTACCGATCTTTCCAGCAATAAGACTTTCATACGATTCAAGAACAGTAGCAAGAAGTGCTATGTGCTGTTTGTCCACTTTTTCAGGAAATACACATTTTTCAAATTGACTGCTATGTTGCACTGGAAAACATTTGAATCAGTACCGGCTTGGCTTGTATGATTTTGGAATGATGAGCTTGAACTAGCACTAGTATATCCAGCATATGAAGAACTTTGATTTGTAGAAGAATTTGTATTTGCACTAAATGCTGTTTGAATTTTCAGGCTTTGAATCGGAGTATCTTGAACACCTCCTTTATAATAAACACCGACATCTTGACAACATTAGCATTCTTTGATTTTGAAATTTTCATCAGCTCCATTTCATGACCCTCTAATTTGTCGATGAAAGATGACAATTTGAAATGTCTCCAAAACGGAATATTCTTCGGAATCATCAGATTTGTTGTCCATTCTCCCTCAGGAAGTGCATCGGCCAACTTTTCAATTTGCTCTTCATTAAATCTCTTAATATCATGTCTCCGCATTTGGACCATGAGATGACAGTATCTATCGATCATTTGTTTCATTGTTTCACCTTTGATCATGGTGAAGATTTCACACTCCGACTCGCAGCGGAAGACAAATGCAGGGTGCGGCAGACACGTGGTAATTCTCCATAGTTTAAAAACATGATATTATAAATAGAGAGAACCTCGGTTACAACATACTATCAGTATCATATTACACACCTTAAGTTTCAGTACAGTACTACGAGCGAATCACAGCTCTTATTCTGCTACAGTTTACTACTACAGCCATCCCCACGTATGTTCCTTACTCTTGCTTCGCTTTACCTGAAATGCATGTTAGTTTAAAAAGGCCAGCTAAACGCTGCGTGAGTTCCACGGGTTTAATTGCTGTGTAACACTATGTGTTCACAATTTTAATTGCACTGGTCATAACCACAATGACGGTCATAGTCATATTCGCAGATGGAATTACACGAGCCTACAAGTGAAACCTTGACTGTTTTTCCCTGGGCCGTGTCTCCAGACACTCCGGCACCGGACGTGTCATGAACATCACCCCCATCAACTTGTCAGTGAGTTCAAGCCTTAGTAGTTATGCCTAACAACACAACCAAATTAGGACGAGTGCAGTAGCCTAGTGCCGACACACTGTCAGTCGTGCCACTGGGTTGGTCAAACCGATAGTACTATTCACTGTCCGCAGCTCATGTTAATCACCTGTCTTGCAGAGGGGAGGTAGGTCGTGTGTTAGATAATTCACATCATATATTAGTGCTGTTAACACAGTTTCATAACATGCCATTCATCATCAGAAACAATATCACAGTTTAACAGTGGGAGAATAAAATTCAATCCCAGCTTGGTGTAATCAACACAGTTTTGCAATGTTAATGGTGGAGTGAAACTCACTCCAAGTTAGTGTAATCAACACAGTTTTTAACATGCATTCCACACCAAGTAAAATAATAAAACAGTTAAAAGCGGGGTAGTGAAACTCACAATGCAAATATTTGGTCTTAACACAAGAGTCGTCGAATAGATGGATCAACTTTAATAACACACATGCAAGCATGGACTCAAATCAGTATCTAAATTGGTAATGGTTATAACTTGGATCTGGTCAGGAGTTTTTACTCAATCGAGTCTATAGGACACTGGTATGGTGATGGACATCAGGGTAGTATTAGTTTTCCGTTTGGCTTCCGGGCACCGATTCCGTGCCAGCAAAGTCAGTAGTTTAACGTGTTCAGATAATGGTACGGAATACCGATAGTGCCAACACGTGGTTATTCAAGAATGATTAAGCTTTCCCTCAAGGAGTTTGAGTGTTTCGAGGGTCTAAGTTGCCCAATTATGAGTTTCCATTTTCACCGTCGGAAATTCTCCTGAATTGCCTTAGAACACACTTCAGGGTGCCCAACTTGCCTGGGAATCTCCCGGAGTGGGTCAGTTCCCAGATCCGGCATGTTCGTTATATGTTAAACTGCCGAAATTGCTTTAAAATAATCTATTTTTTATTCCATAAATTCCCATTTAATCTATATTTTATTTAAAACCTGTTAAATTTTTTTATAAATCAGTAAAATTTGTAGATTATAGGAAACAATTCTGGGAAGTTATTTTGTTAATTTACTTATTCAAATAAATTATTTATAAGAACTATTTTTAACCACATAATTAACATTAAATACCATCAGTAGTTCAAAAATTTCCCAAATAAAATCAAGAACACCTTATACATGTCCAGGAACTTCTCTGAAAATTTTTAGATTTTTCCGGTTTCGTTTTGATGCGTTCTGGCTACCGAAAACTCGCAAAAACGGGATTTTTATCCCAAATCAAAACTCAACTAATAGACTCCGAATTTTCCCAGATTATTCCCCATGTGATTCCTTAGTGTCTCTGTAAAATTTGATGATTTATTAAATCCGTTTGATATTTTTTCCGAAATTCTTTCTATAAAACAATTACAAATTCACCAAAAATCGTAGCAAAGTCCAAAAATTCTAAATTCTACGTGAACCTTCCTGATAATATCCTACATCACTACCCCGAATTTCAGCTCACTCCAAGTTACACGGACGAAGTTATAGGAAAACAATTTTCTGCCTATCCTAGATTTGGTTTTCGGATCATATACCTAGCGATTCTTCCGATTCCAAGCGTTTATCTTGATCCAGAAGTGTTTAAAGGCTATATTCAGTACCTGCACACCATGTACAACAAAAATATGCTAGAACTTAGATCAATCAAGCTTTAATTCATTGTTTTTGGGTTAATCGAATAGTTAAGCGATTTTTGTCGAATAAGAGTTGATTAGGGTATCAAACCCCATTGATTAGTAACCATGGCTGCCATATAACACCAGGGATTTCATGTGGTGTTCATATTCAGCCCTAAAACTTGTTTAAAACTCCAAAATTCATGGACTAAAGCGTTTTTTTGGCTAGAAATCGCGTTTAATCGAAGAAAGGGGCTTAGAATTATAAGTATCAAGGCTAATACCTTTGAATTAAGTCTTCTTCTTGATGAATTCAGCTGAGAAGGAGAGTTTGGGATCAGGTTTTTGAGAGAATTTGTTGTGATTTTTTATTAAAATTTAAAAGAAAAAGAAATAAAAATATATTTATAACCATGGGGGGGGGGGTGATGGGGTTGGAGGTGGGCCCCCTAGGGCCACGTCGTACTTTTTTTTGCGTGCTTAAATATGATGTTTATCTTCCGGATAAGTACAGGTTCGTTTTTGGGTCCTGCGCGCGTTCTCGATTTACGTGACGGACTCCGTTTTGGCGTACTTAGTATCAAAAGACTCGGTTTTAAAAATTATGCATAACCGTCTAAATCAACCGTAGTTTTAATCATAAAAGTCTCGTTTGACGTTTGTTTAAGTGTTTTTAAGCTTGATCGATCGTTCCTTGCACATTTGGTTGCCTTATGTTATGCCCGGAACGAATGCCTTTCCCCAACTGGGAGCTGCTTCGTTTTGCGTGCCCGGACTTTGATTATTTTCAAACCTTATGTCACAGTCTATGGCACAAAACTAAGTTATTCCTGGAAGTCGGAATCTTAAATAAGGCTACTGATAATCTAATAATCAACGTTTAAAGGTTATAATGCGCCGTTAAACGTCAAATCTCCGTTTAACACGTTGTTCAAGGCTAAGGACACCAACCTTGCATTATTGGTCCTTAGTAGTGTCAGTCAACCATGAGTGCCTCGTCTCCGAGATATAACATATATCGTTTCGCACAACACACAATCATGAAATTTCCAAGGTTTACTAACAATTATAGTTTTAGTCATGCTTTAAGTTTAGGACCAATTAGGGTGTACCTGGTTTCGTCATGGGTATCACAGTCTCCCATGGTTAAGAAATTTCGTCCCCAGAAATTTACCTTGTCACGTTAGGGAAGAGGTGAGGGTATTTTTTACGGAATTCATCCTTTCGTTCCCAGGTATATTCAGGTCCTTGATTAGAGTTCCACGGACTTTAACCAGTGAAATTTTGTTATGTCTTAATTGTTTGACCCACCATCAACTATTTCCACCGGCTCTTCCACAAAGTGGAGTGTATCATCAACGTGTATGTCTTCCAAAGGTACCTGGGTAGCTTCGCCTGACAGGCATTTCTTCAGGTTTGATACATGGAAGACATTATGAATGGCACTAAGTTCGTTGGTAACTTCATCCGATACGCTACCGGACCTACCTTGGCTAGGATCTCGTATGGCCCAATGTAGCGCGGGGCTAGCTTTCCCGACATTCCAAATCGGATAACGCCTTTCCACGACGATACCTTTAACAGAACTCGTTCACCTACTTTGAACGATAATGGTTTTCTGCGTACATCAGCCCAGCTCTTATGTCGGCTCTGAGCGGCTTGTAAACGTTTTTGAATCTGATGGACCTTATCAGTCGTTTCCTAAACTAGTTCAGATCCCGACATTGAGTGTCACCCACTTCGGCCCAACAAAGTGGTGATCGGCACTTTCGACCGTAAAGGGCCTCATACGGGGCTGCTTGAATGCTACTGTGGTAACTTGTTATATGAGAATTCCACTAAGGGGAGATGCTTGTCCCAACTTCCTCCAAAATCCAGGACACAAGCATGAAGCAAGTCCTCTAGTGTCTGAATCGTGTGCTCCGATTGGCTATCAGTTTGGGGATGATACGCAGTGCTCAGATCGATTCGCGTCCCCAAAGCCTCTTGTAGTTTCTACCAGTATCGCAACGTAAAGTGGCGTCTCAGTCGGAAATAATAGCAATCGGGACACCATGTCTAGCTACTATCTCATTAGTATAAATTTCGGCCAACTGGTCGGTCTTATAGGTTGTGCGAATCGAATAAAATGCGCGGATCTGGTCAATCGATCTACGATTACCCATATCGCATCATGACCACGAGGCTTTTTCGGAAGATGGGTCACGAAATCCATTGTGATTTGTTCCCACTTCCACTGAGGTATCTCGGGTTGTTGCAACATTCCCGAGGGTTTCTGTACTCAGCCTTGACTCGCGCACAAGTCAAGCATTGGCTCACGTATTCGGCCACGTCCTTTTTCATTCCCGACCACCAATAAAACTCTTTCAGGTCGTGGTACATCTTGTCTGCACCGGGATGAATCGAATATTTCGATTTATTAGCCTCGTCCATTATCAATTGTCTCAGCTCCGAACTTGCAGGAATCCACACTCGATTCTTGAAATTCACAAAGCTTTTCTCATTCCCGTGCAATCCTTCACTGGGTAATTGGCTTTCCTCCAAGGCATGTATCTGCGCGTTCCGGATCTGCTCATACTCGGAGGGGCTTAATTTCGGTCCTTTCTGCTTAGCGCATCTGCTACCACTTTAGCTTTCCCCGGGTGGTACTTTATCTCACAATCATATTCATTTAACAATTCCACCCATCTGCGCTGCCTCATGTTCATGTCTTTTTGGTTGAAGATATGTTGGAGGCTTTTGTGATCGGTATATATAGTACACTTGGTACCATATAAATAATGTCTATAAATCTTTAATGCGAATATAACTGCTCCTAGTTCCAGGTCATGAGTCATGTGACTCTTCTCGTGCACATTCAGTTGTCTAGAAGCGTATGCGATAACTTTATTCCTTTGCATGAGGACACATCCAAGCCCTTGTCGCGATGCGTCGCAATCTACGATAAAGTCGTCATTGCCTTCGGGTAACGTCAAGATTGGGGCCTCACATAACTTTTTCTTTAACAACTGGAACGTTGTTTCTTGGTCTTCACCCCATTCATACTTCCTATCCTTCTGCGTCAATACGGTTAATGATTGCGGGATACTAGAGAAATTTTCGATGAAGCGACGATAATATCCTGCCAATCCCAAGAATTGTCGTATTTCCTTTGGAGATTTCGGCGCTAGCCAGTTCTTGATTGCTTCAATCTTGCTTGGCTCTACATGAATTCCATGTTGATCCACCACATGCCCTAGAAATTGTACGGCTTGTAACCAAAAGTCGCACTTAGACAACTTATAGTTGTTCGGTCCGTAGTATCTCCAAGATAGCACGCAAATGATGCTCGTGCTCGTCCTTACTCTTGGAGTACATCAAAATATCGTCAATGAAGACGATGACAAATTTGTAAAAGTATGAACACCGCGGGTGCGTTAACCCAAAGGGCATAACTAGGAATTCGTAGTGGCCAAACGAGTTCGAAACACTGTCTTAGGAATATCGTCCTCTTGGACCTTCACTTGATGGTAACCTGACCGAAGATCTATCTTAGAAAAGTAACGGGCTCCCTGCAACTGATCAAAGAGATCATTGATTCTTGGAAGAAGGTACTGATTCTTGATAGTGACTTTATTCAATTTCCTGTAGTCGATGCACATTCGGAAGCTACCATCCTTCTTCTTTACAAACAAAACTGGGGCTCCCAGGTGAATAACTAGGACGGATAAAACCACGATCGAGTAACTCCTACAACTGCGTCGATAGCTCTTGCATCTCGGACGGTGCAAGACGATATGGAGCCTTGGCAACGGGTGCCGTTCCCGGTATTAAGTCGATGCGAAACTCGACTTGCCGATTGGGCGGCAATCCGGGCAATTCCTCCGCACATCAGGGTATTCACATACCACTAGAATGTCTTCAATACGTTTCTCGACTGGCTCCTCGATGTAACGCTAGCTAAGAACACGTCACATCCCTGTCGTATACACTTCAATGTCTTAAGGTGAGATATAAGTTTCAACGTGGCGCCTAATTTATCTCCTTGTACCATAATTGCATCCGTGGGGGATAAAGGAATCTTCACTACCTTTTGTTCACATTACACCTCCCACGATGGTTGGACAAACAGTCCATTCCTACGACGATATCAAAACTACCCAATTCTACTGGTAAAAGGTCAATAGTAAACTGGTCACCGTTAAGGGTTATAGGGCAATTAACATTAACTTGGTGACTGGTAATTGGTTTCCCGCTGGCAAGTTCAATGGTATAGGGTTGTTTCAGGTCAACAGAAGGCATATTCAAGAGTGGCAAAATGCAATCGACACATAACCTCTATCGGCTCCCGTATCAAATAATAGTGAAGCAAATTGATTGGAAACAGTAACGTACTGAAACCACGTTGGGATCCTGGCGTGCGTCACCAGGTCCCATGACAAAGGCACGACCTCGGGCTGCATTCGGGGTAGATGCTTGGTTCTGGGTGTTCCTTCCTGCCATCTATTGGGCTAACTTCGGACAACTATTACGAAAATGCTCCGTGCTGCCACATCCAAAGCATGCACGGGGATAGGCAATCTGTGGGGCTGATTGCTGAGGTCGCTGCTGAAGGGGTTGAGGCCTAGCAGGTTGAAAACGAGTTGGTTTGGGATTAGGTTTCATGGGCACCCTACAGTCCCGGGCAAAATGCCCATCTCTATGACACCTCAAGCATTTCACTGCTCGACACATTCTAGTGTGGTGGGAAGCGCACTTATTTCATTTCGGGGCCTTTCCTTTTTAACCATCAAGGTTACCTGCGGGGGTAGTCATGGCATAGTTCTGGCTAGTATATCTCCCCCTCTTCGGCGCTGGTGCCCTTGCCGACTACTCTCCGGGGCTTCCCGCTTGTTTCTGGCCGGCTCTCCCGGCATTGTCAGAATTTTACGCCTCACCATGTCATATGTAATGGTACCTGACCTGGCTACCACCTCGTGCATGGTTTGGTATTCCACCGAATTAATGATACTCCTCGCTTCTGGGGCCAGTCCCCAATATACCTTTCGATCCTCTTGGACTCTGGTCGGACCATGTCTTGCAAAATACGCGCCAGTTCATTGAAACGGTTGGTATAACCTGCATGATCAGCACCTTGCATCTGCAGGTTCCAGAACTCGTGCTCAAGCTTCTGAATTTCATGAGTTGGGCAAAACCTTTCCCTCGTCAGTATCTTGAGATCATCCCAAGTCATCGCATTGAATCGCGTCCTGTCCGCGAGTTTGAACAATCGTGTTCCACCAGTTTAAAGCATGGTCGATAAAGGTACAAGTCGTATATTTACCTGCGCAATTAGCAGGACAATTACTTATGTTACGTATCCGATTCTGACTTCTCGACCCATTTCACAAACCCATTGGGTCCCTCAGCCCCATTGAATTCCATCGGTTTGCATTCCATGAAATGTTTAAATTTGCAAACCGGCCAACCATTATTCTGGTTTCGTTCCGACCTACGGGTCCTGTTGCGGATTTGGTTGCGGGTTAGCATTAATACCGGCACTAACCTGCGCCACAATCGTGGGAATAACAGCTTGGAGTTGTTGCGCTATCATTTGCGTGATATCTGCCCCAGTCATTTGTGGGGCGCGTTTCGGGGCCATTCTATTATAAATAATAGATGTCTAGGTATCAATGTCACGCATCCAGTTAACACATATCACATATTTGGTTAAAACATATCACACACTTCATCACACACATGGATCCACGACACACATAGTCAAAAGCACCGTCATATATATATATGTAATGTCATCATCATACAAGCGTCAAAATTTGCACATAGACTTAACCCATAAGGCCAGTGCTTAGATGTGCTGTCAAAATGTGTCACCACAGTGACGTACAGACTCGATGCAACAAAAGTACTAACCAGGAAAACGTGAAAATACTATGACTACATCACCACCTCGACATGGGTATACCAAGTGCTTGGTAGGATGTACAAAAGATACATCATCTCTAACTACACTGAAAGAAAACCATACTAAGAACGCCACATCCACCATGCCAATTCTCCAAACCCTGCTACCAAACCTACAATAGCACCAATGCATCCGTATACCAATGCACGGAAATGATCCTGCTCATGATGGACATACCCGTATCCTGCTGTAAAGCGATGATCGCCTGCTGTAAGACGATCAAGTAGTCTCCCATCTACCTCCTCTGTTACTCATCCTCATCCCGTGCCATCCGTAGTAATGAAATCAGCTCGAAAAGGAATCCCATCAAGCTGCTCTCGGTGATGGGAGCAGGCACCTCCTGAGGAGGAACAGGTATACCCAGATGGGTGGAGAAGGCTTCCCTAAACGGCTCGGAGGGGCCACCTCGCTCGTATGTGTGAAACGAGGAAGGGTCCTCTCGAAGAAGGGTCCTCCCGAGGTGGGGTCAGAAAACGAGCAGTGAAGTGCTGATGGTCCCTATAGGTACGGGTGTCGGACGAATAGGGGACCTGGGTGGGGTAAAAACAAGTACAGGTGTAAGTACCCCCGAGAGCCGTCTGTCAGAGGCCAAAGGTGGGTATCTCAAGAGGGCTAGATGAGGAGGGTGAATAAGTAATCAGAGTGGAAGAGTATAAGGGTCAGGCGGTGTCTCGGGTACCATAAGCGGGGTGCTACCGGCTCCCTCTCCCAATGCCCTGTGGTGGGAGTAGGGCTCCTAGGAATAGGTCCTACGGGTATGGCAACATCCGGGGTACAACTATGCTCCGGGAGCTAGTCGGGTGGTGTGATGGCGAACGGTAGGCGCTCAAGGCCTCCCCCTCACGCCTAGTACGAGGTCTCGGTGGGTACGGACACAACAATAACCAAAAGGATCTGGCGAGTAGCTCGATGTCAAAAGGGGTGTCAGCGGATCCTACTCAGGATCAGTTCCATATGCGAAGTCGACTGGTGACTCGAACGATGCGACATACTACCTGAAAACAAAGAAAACCACACACAACGCTGATTTGGCTGACCAAAATACTGAACTCAACATTCCACAATTATACACAGAAGCACGTATTGCAAGTAGTTCCGATTTTTACAATTTATATAAAAAATTACTTGCGGTTGGTGACGTTAGTAGACGGATGTCCGTCCTATCTCAATGACATTCCCAGAACCCCCAAGTATGAGCAGATAAATTATGGTGTTCCGGACCACTAATAATTTATTTGCCCCACCAGGGCTTCCTTGTAAAGCCATACTACTCAGTTTCTAAAGGTTCTCAATGTCTGGAGAATAACTTAGGATTATAGTCTAGGTTCTTTGGAGATACCTAGTTCGCTATAGCCGAAGGCTCTGATACATCTTCTATCACACCCCGACTCGTAGGGAAGACAAATGTAGGGTGCGGTTAGACACGTGGTAATTCTCCATAGTTTAAAAACATGATATCATAAATAGAGAGAACCTCGGTTACAACATACTATGTATCATATTACACACCATAAGTTTCAGTACAATACTACGAGTGATCACAACTCTTATTCTGCTACAGTTTACTATACAGCCATCCACAACGCACGTTCCTTACTCTTACTTCACTTTACCTGAAATGCATGTTAGTTTTAAAAAGGTCAGCTAAACGCTACGTGAGTTCCACTAGTTTAATTGCTGTGTAACACTATGTGTTAACAAGTTTAATTGCACTGGTCATAATCACAATGACGGTCATAGTCATATTTGACAGATGGAATTACACGAGTCTACAAGTAGAAACCTTGACTGTTTTTCCCCGGCCGTGTCATCCCAGACACTCCCGGCCACCGGACCGTGTCACAAAACACTCCCGGCCCATCAACTGCGTCACGTGCAGTTCAACGCCCCTTAGTAGTTATGCCTAACAACACAACCAAATTAGCACTGGGTTGTCAAACCGGTATACTATCCACTGTCCCAGGCTTACGTTAATCACTTGTCTTGCAGAGGGGAGGTAGTTCGTGTGTTAGATAATTCACATGATATATTAATGCAATTAACACAGTTTCATAACATGCCATTCATCTCAGAAACAATATCACAGTTTAACTGTGGGAGAATAAAATTCAATCCCAGCTTGGTGTAATCAACACGGTTTTGCAACATGCAAATCACTTTAATGGTGGAGTGAAACTCACTCCCAAGTTAGTGTAATCAACACAGTTTTTAACATGCATTCCACCCCAAGTAAAATAATAAAACAGTTAAAAGCAGGGTAGTGAAACTCACAGTAATAGTGGTCTTAACACAAGAGTCGTTAAATAGCTGGATCAACTTCAATAACACACATGCAAGCATGGACTCAAATCAGTATCTAAATTGATAATGGTTATAACTTGGATCTGGTCAGGATTTTTACTCCGGATCGAGTCTATAGGACACTGGTATGGTGATGGACATCAGGGTAGTATTAGTTTTCCGTTTGGCTTCCGGGCACCGATTCGCGTGCCAGCCAAAGTCAGTAGTTTAAGTGTTCGGATAATGGTATGTGAATACCAATAGTGCCAACACATGGTTATTCAAGAATAATTAACTTTCCCTCAAGGGAGTTTGAGTGTTTGGAGGGTCTAAGTTGCCCAATTTCGAGTTTCCATTTTCACCATCGGGAATTCTCCCGAATTGCCTTAGGACACACTCAGGGTGCCCAATATGCCGGTAATATCCGGAATGCTCCCGGTGTTCCAATTATAGTATTTGTCGGGTTGGGTCAGTTTCCATGTTCGGCAGGTTCGTTATATGGTAAACTGCCGAAATTGCTTTAAAATAATCTATTTTTGATTCCTAAATTCCATTTAATCTATGTTTTATAAAAAAATCTGTAATTTTTATATAAATCAGTAAAAATCTGTAGATTATGTGAAAAATTTATGGTAATTTATTTTGTTAATTTACATATTTAATAAATTATTTATAAAACTATTTTTAACCACATAATTAACATTAAATACCGTCAGTACAAAAATTCCAAAAAAATCAGAACACATTATACATTCCAAGAACTTCTCCAAAAATTTTGAGATTTTTTTGGTTTCGTTTAGGTGCGTTCCCGGCTACCGAAAACTCGCAAAAACGCGGATTTTTTACCCAAATCAAAACTCAACCAATGGACTCCGAATTGTCCGAGATCATTCCCATATGATCCTTAGTGTCTTTGTAAAATTTGGTGATTTATTGAATCCGTTTGTTATTTTTTCTGAAATTCTTTCGGTAAAAGAGGTTAAAATTCACCAAAATCGTTGAAAATTCCAAAAATTCTAAAATTTTACGTGGACCTTCCTGATTCGGTTATCCTAGATTCGGTTTTCGGATCATATACCTAGCGATTCTTCCGATTCCAAGCGTTTATCTTGATCCCAGAAGTGTGTAAAGCCTATATTCAGTACCTACACACCAAGAACAACCCAAATATGCTAGAACTTAGATCAATCAAGCTTTAATTCAATATTTTTCGGTTAATTGAATACTTAAGCGATTTTTTACGAATAAGAGTTGATTAGGGTATCAAACCCCATTGATTAGTAACCATGGCTGCCATATAACACCAGGGATTTCATGTGGTGTTCATATTCAGCCCTAAAACTCGTTTAAAACTCCAAAATTCATGGATTAAAAGTGTTTTTCAGCTAGAAATCGCGTTTAATCGAAGAAACGGACTTAGAATTATAAGTATCAAGGCTAATACCTTTGAATTAAGACTTGTTCTTGATGAATTCAGCTGAGAAGAAGAGTTCGAGAGCAGGTTTTTAAGAGAATTTGTTGTGATTTTTGATTAAAATTTAAAAGAAAAAGAAATAAAAATATATTCATAACCATGGGGGGAGGGTTGATGGCGGCTTGGAGGTGGGACCCCTAGGGCCACCTGGTGCTTTGTTTGCGTGCTTAAAGATGATGTTTATCTTCCGGATAAGTACAGGTTCGTTTCATGTCCTGCGCGCGTTCTCGATTTGCGTGATGGACTCCGTTTTGCGCGTACTTAGTGTCAAAAGACTCAGTTTTAAAAATTGCGCATAACCGTCTAAAAATCCGAACCCAGTTACGTTTTAATAATAAAAGTCTTGTTTGACGTTCGTTTAAATGTTTTTAAGCTTGATCGATCGTTCCTTGCACATTTGGTTGGCTTATGTTATGCCCAGAACGAATGCGTTCCCCAACCGGGAGTTGCTTCGTTTTGCGTGCCCGGGCTTTGATTATTTTCAAACCTTATGTCACAGTCTATGGCACAAAACTAACTTATTCCTGGAACTCGGAATCTTAAATAAGGCTACGATAATCTAACAATCAACGTCCAAGGTTTAATGCACCGTTAAACGTCAAGTCTCCGTTTAACACGTTGTTCAAGGCTAAGGACGCCAACCTCGCATCGTTAGTCTTTAGTAGTGTCATGTCAACCATGACGTGCTCTCAGATTCCTCCGAGATATAACATATATCGTTTCGCACAACACACAAGTCATGAAATTTCACAAGGTTTACTCACAATTATAGTTTTAGTCATGCTTTAAGTTTAGGACCAATTAGGGTGTAGCTGGTTTCGTCATGGGTATCGCAGAAGATCTCGAACTCTTTTTTGATCAGGGCCTTTTTGCTTTTGATCATTTCATCGCTTCCTTTGACTTTGTCACACAAAGCGTGCCATAATTCTTGTGACATTTCATATTCTTGCAATAATATCAAGATATCTTCCTTTACTGATTGCTGGATTAAGCTAATCATTTTCTTCTCAGTGACATAATTTTCTTTGTCGGTCGGTGAGAACTTGTTCAACGGAAGATCTTGATCACGCTCATCCTTAGGTCATTTGTAACCATCCTTAACTGCAACACAGCTGTTGAATTGATTCGCTTGTATACAATTCATAAACTTTTCCTTCCACCCTTCAAACTCGTCCATACTCATTAGTTTTGGCGGTTCCGACGTAGTACCCATTTCGTTGTCTATATTCATATGGTTTGCCGCAAGAATATTTGCATTTGATGAAGAAGCCACTTGAGAGACGAACACGTTGTGGAAATCTTCCATTTTGAGAATTTGAAGACGTATCTGAAAATACTATAAAAAACACTCGAAAATTGATTAGAAATAGACAAGTTCGGTCGAACTTGTGTGAAAATCAGATTTTGATTTCAGTTTTTCCCAAGTTCGGTCGAACTTAGATGAGAATTTTCAAAATTATCCAAAACACTCAAGTTCGGTCGAACTTGATGTGCGTTTAACGAAACATTTTCACTTCGAGCGAACTTGAAAAAGATTATCAAGAAACAGATAAGTTCGGTCGAACTTATGTGATCTTTCAAGAAGTTTATCAAGTTTGGACGAACTTATGTTCGAATTTCAACAAAAAACTTACCCAAGTTCGAGCGAACTTGTGTAAAAATGTTGAATTAATCTTCAAGTTCGGTCGAACTTCTATAAAAATCCTGAAAATTCGACCAAGTTCGGTCGAACTTGACTAAAATCAGTGAAATTTTAATCAAGTTTGGTCGAACTTGATGTAAGTTCGGCCAAGACTTGTTTTTAAAAATGGTTTTTCTAACTTTTTGATATTAATTCTATTGAATTTGATATCCAAACTCTCAGGGGTTTATCACAACTGTATTTTACATGACATATTCAATTTTTAACTGATTTTGTCCATCAAATCTTCAAATATGTGAAAATATTAAGAAAAATGATACAATGGAGGTGAAATAGAGAAATTCTTGTCTTAATTCCAGCAAATTTAGATATCCAGACTCTGATACCACTTGTAGGAATGTCTACGATTAGCACGGGAACCTAAATTTGTTATCTATTGTCCAATTAGGCGTAAACTAATGACAAGTTAACCAAATAACAAGAATTACTCATTTAAATGTTGTTTTCATTGATTTAAAGTTCAATACATTCGAGAACCGGATCCGACAGAGCTTCGCCGTCTCTGTGCCAAAATCTCTCCAAGTTACAAATGAAATCACCAAGGCACCTATATATACTTGCACAAGTTCGTTGGTGAGTGCGGAAGTTCGGGCCGAACTTGACTTCTCACATGCCATCTCCAGCGAACTTGGCCTCCAATATACTTAAATACGCCTTATTTCTAACAGATTAAGACCTAATCGCTCAGACTCGATACATAATACGTAGGCAACAGACATATGCACCAACAATTTCTTTCAATCTCTTCAAACAAGGTATGGACCCCTTCATAAATCCTTGTTCTTAATCTTGTCATGTGTTAAATTAGGGTTCTTATCCAAGAACATTTGGCGGTTTCCTTCATAAATACAAATAAACCCTCGTTCTTGGTTTTTTTGAAAATCGCAAGGTCTAATCGCGAACCCGTGGTGTATTCTTTTAAAAAAAGTGCTTTGTTTTGGAAAAAAATCGGTTAAAACCGTCGAATAGACTAGTTTTTAGCGATCTGCAGTCGATGCACGGCCATGCCGTTTTCTGGCACTACCGTGCAAAGCTTCATGTAGGCTGCACTAGACCCACGATCTCGAGCCGCACGGCTGTGCCGACTGCTCGCATTGCCATGCGCGACCAAGAAACACAAACCTTCATCTGTGCTTTTAGCCGCACGGGCGTGCCATGTCCTTGCACGGCCGTGCGCCGCCTGAACACAGACACGAACAGAATGCTCGTAAGGGCCTGTTCGGGTGTCGAAGTCTAAAATTTTTGGCTATGCTCTTATTCTTCTGTATTTTTTTATGTAGAATGGAACATCCTTTTCTCTAATTCGATCCCGAAACATCAAAGAATGACTGTGTATCAACAAATTGCAAGCTTTATGGAACCGGAGGAACATATTGGGGAACGAAGGAGGCTGAGTTGTCCTACTAATTCAAGAACTGAACCAAACCGATAGGCTTACCGAGATGATTTTTGTGCCTATGTGTCGATTGCTCAATATCGACAACTAGTTTACTTGGAACTCACTTTGGAGTTCCTCGCATCATACTC
>CAMTDV010000021.1:42149339-42192013 GCA_947069175.1 Scalesia atractyloides | reverse complement strand
CGCCACATGACACCTTTGTGTAATTACTGAAACAAATAATACTTAAATTAAAACTCGAATTCAAAACCGGACTTCAGCGCGGCAGAACTCGCAATCACCGGAAAATCCGGCAATCCGCGAGTTTAGCCATTTTCCTTTTGACTATAACGTTATAACCGACTTCGAATCGGTTATAACCGATGTCTAACAGTCAGTTGCGGTCGTAACCGCCGGAGAAAACTTTGACCACGAATCAAGACCAAATTCGGACTCAATACATTCTGTTTCTTCCTTATAAATACCCACCCAAACCTCTGGTAACCTTTTCGCTCAAAATCGCACAATCTCTCGAAGCTTTAGCACTCGCCGGAGATATTCTGCATTCGCCGGACTTTCACCGGAAAACCGAACCCATTTCATTTCTTTTGCCTTATTCTAAAATAAGACTTTTAGAGCTCAGACAGAAAGCACCGCACTCATCTCAAACTTCTGGTAGATCCTCTGTCACGAGTTACACTTCGCCGGAATTTCTTTCAGTCACCGGAACTCCATCGGAAATCACACCTGTTCGGTACAACATCCTTAAATCCTTTTCTGTTTAAATTATTTTCGTTATCAGTAATAATCAATCAACTAATTCAATAAGATTTGATTAAACAGTCGAGTTATGTTTCTGGGCATTAATTCAGTTGAAGAAGATGAAGCCAGTCTAAATATATATGTATAATAAAACTTGGTATTTTAACTGGGTTAGACACACAGTCCAGTGGTGGACTGTGTGCAATTTCAAAAGCGTACATCCCGGGTTCGAGCCACACTTGTCCCGACTTTCTGAAATAAAACCAATCTTTTTTAAAACCTATTCGGATCATCCTTCAACACGTATATAAATATAGTATAATTCCGGATATTGATGGGTTAGACACCCAGCCCAGTTGGTCGGGCTGGGTGCAAGTTAAGTCGATGGTCACAGGTTCGATCCCCGCTAAGCCAGCCGGTCAGATGATATTTGAAACATTTTTAATTAAATAAAATTCTGAATAAACTAAAAAGTATATAAATATAATTAAAATCAGAATTATTTCGGGTTAGACACGTAGCTCAGTTGGTAGAGCTGCGTGCACGTATACGGGAGGTCACTAGTTCGAACCTCATTCAGCGCATAGAATAAACACAGTTCGACCGGTCAACGGTCAACATGGTCAAAAGTCAACATTTTTTATTTCTTTTTTGATTTATTTAATCAGAAAATTATTTAAAAATACTTAAAAATAATATTTTTAAAGTTAGAAAATGTCCTTAAACTAACAAAAATAAATCTAAAAATCCTATTAAGGTTATAAATTAAAATTATTAATCTCAAATAAAATCCACTTATTTACCGAACCATTTCGTTATTATTCTAGGTTAGTTTTCCTCGTCGATCAAATCCTAAAATTCGTGCGCAATCATCATCATCAAGAAACGCACCCACTGTGAGTGAATCCTTACAAATTCCCCTTTTTATTCATGTTTTGGGGTGTATCATGTGTCGCTTTAATTATTTCATTTATTCAAACTCGTGCCATTACCATTATATGATCTAAACTCGAGATGTAAATATTGTTTGTTGTGATGTGTGTTTACATTTTGTCAAGTTGCGTGCAAATCATTCATTAGGCCCATCAGTTCCTCGTTGGAGACGGGTTGAGCATCAGGTGCCTCATTGTTCATCATTTGGTGTGTGCTTGTGCATTAATTGAGATTATGTGATTATGTTGTTGTTGTGATACGTGTTTATATTCTTGTCAAGTTGTGTGCAAATCATGCATTAGGCCCATCAGTTTCTCGTGGGAGACGAGTTGAGCATCAGGTGCCTCATTCGATCGGCTCCGTTTGATTGAGCCTTGATCTATTATTCATCATTTGGTGTGTGCTTGTGCATTTATTGATATTATGTGTTTTGTGATTAAATTTACATTTACGTTTATTCATATTTGGGTATACACAATTTTATTCAAATAACCAACATAACTAATCCTTTAGAATGATCAATTTAGATTCACTCGCCAACTTTTTGTTGACCCAAAACCCTATTTTTACACATGATACAGGTGACAGGTTGAAGCAAGGAACACATAGGAAATTGCCTTAGAAGAAAAATAATGAAGTCATGAAATATGTATTTGAACATGTTGTACTTGTATGTTTATTGTAATGTTCTTCTTTAAAAAGAAATAATAAATATGAAACTTTATAGTAAATGTCATGAGCTTTGATGAAAACCCAATCATGCCCCGATCACCATTTCCGCTGCGGGTCGGGGTGTGACAGATTGGTATCAGAGCTTTTGACTATAGGGATATAGGATAGGTTATTAGACCCTTAGAGCCTATACTATAGTTGATTAGATTTTAGTTGTTTATGTGGTTACATGCAAACTCATGATGTATATTTGTTTCATATTTATTACACACACAAATGCATGCAAACACTTCCACTATCATATTGTGTGATATTTAATGAGATATACTTATTGTCAAACATAACATGCTTACATATACATTCATCACGCATATTTCAATGTTCACATATTCAAATCATCCTCATATTTCATTTATTCAAGAGTTTGTTGCAATTTTCATTTCTCAATCTCATCAAAGTGAGTTCTACGACGGGCATGTAGTAACTGTAAGGGTACAAGTAGTCGGAACGTCCTGTCTAGGTTGGCATTCGTATAAATCCAATATAACGGACCAGTTTGCCTACCTGGGGACTAATGATGAGAGTACGAAGGACCTATTAGGCCAAAGCATGCCACACCAAACGTCGTTCGAACCAACCCCACTTTGAGGTGTCACCGTATCCACACCTGGATTCACTCCGAATTTCATACGTTACATTCATATTTCTCGATTTTCTCCGGGTTTTAGTGTACGTTACCAGGCTAACACATGCGAACCATATGAAAGACCCGGTAATCATGAGGGCCCACATGATTACGAAGGTGAAGTATGGCGGCATGCAAGGCCCAATTACGAGCAAAGCCCAAGACATCCTATGGATGTAGTAAATTTATTATTCTTCATTTATTTATGAATATTCATTCCTAAATACGACACATGACCCCTAAAACGTCAAACTCATACTCTTGAAACGTATTTCTTGTAGATGTCTTCTAGCCTCTCTCGTAGAAAAATGAGATTAGGAAAAACCCGCGAGCGCATGGCTGCCCAAATCGCTCAACAAATGGCTGCCGTAGTACCCAACATCGTAATTCAGGTACAACAGGCCCTTACCGCTAATCCCGTCAACCCAATTAACCAAGAAGATCAAAACATTGTCAATCCTCCCCCAAAAGCCACTAAATGCACCTTCAAGCATTTCAAATCCTGCGATCCTCCAAAATACGAAGGTACTGAAGGTGTCACCGCTCTCCTCCATTGGTTCGAGGAGATGGAAAACACTTTTCTCAATTGCGACTGTCCCGATGATCGCAAGGTGCGATATGCTACCGGTCATTTGTTTGGAGTAGCACTTACATGGTGGAATACAGAGAAGGCCAAGCGAGGTACTGAGAATGCTATGACTTTGACTTGGGAAGAGTTGAAGGAAATCATGACAAGACGTTTCTGTCCAAGAAGCGAAATCAAGAAATTGGAAGATGAGTTCTATTCTTTGAAACAAAAGGAGGGCGACCACACCACATACAACAAAAGATTCCTTGAGTTAAATCAGATGGTCCCCAACTTGTTCACTCCCCTCTACCGTTTGATCGAGCACTACATTCGAGGTCTTCCTTCAAAAATTCAAGACCCTGTAATAAGTACCACACCTGCAACTTTGGAAGCAGCAATGGAGTTAGCTACAGAGCTCACCGAAAACCGCATACGGAATAAAGACTTCACGGAGGAGAAGAAGAAGGATAAAGCATCAACCAAAACCTCAAACTCCACCCAAACCGAATCCTCTCCTCAAACCACTCTTAAGAGAAAACGAGATGGACAAAATTTCGCTATCACCTAAGGCAATCAACCAGTTTCACAAGCTGTACCCCTCCAAGCTATCCCAATCACTCAAGTAGCACCAAACTCTACTTACCCAAATAAGAAACCCTACATTGGACCTCACCCTCAATGCAACACCTGTTTTTATCACCATCCATCTACCGTACCTTGTCGACTGTGTGCAAATTGTGGGCGCTATGGTCATTGGAGCAAAACTTGTCGTGCCCCTCAAAACCAAGCTTCACCCCCTACTCAAAACATGATCCAAACATATCAACAACCCCAATCCCCCATGTTTCCATATGTTCGAGCTTGTTTTAATTGTGGCGATCCTACCCACTTTAGAAACACGTGCCCTCGATTGGTTAACATCATAAACGCCCAAGCTCAAACAAACCCAGTTAACCAAGCAAATCAAGCAAACCCAGCTCCACCACCAGCAAGAGGAAGAGCTTACAACATCAACGCCAATCCTGTTGAAGATAATAACGGCCAAAACGAATCACCCAACTAGTTTTCCTCACCAAGAATCAAGACTAAAACTCCAATCGTCTAGTTTTAATGTTTTCTTTATGTTATCTCAATCTTTCCGTATCCCAGTTGTAAATTGGGAATTTATGTATCCAAAAATTTTAATGCGAATTGATATTACAGTTTTGTTTTATACTCATTGATTTAACATTAATATCATCATACATCTTGACGTATCTCAATCTCATCATTTAAAGAAGTTGGGTTGTGTCTCACTTTTACATAGACTAACCCCTTCATCATAACAAACGAGAGAGGTACTATCATCATTCAGTCATGTATCCTTTCAGAATTGAGACTCAAGCTTTGGTTGCTATGTTTGTTTATGTTTTAGAGTCACATAGGACTTATCATAATTTACTGATAAAGCCAATGAAAATTTGACAAGAATATGGTGGATACGCCGCCGGTACTTCCTATATATAAGTATTCTTGGCAAAGGATCAAAAACATACCAGGAGGTTATGAGAAGTTCCGTGTAGGTTTAAATATCGACATGGTTGAAGTTTTTGTTTTATGATACATACCTTATCATCTCAAACGTATAAATTCCCTCAAAACTCTTATGCATAAAATCATGCCTAGTCAATCAACCCAGTTTATCCATGTTCCGCATTCTTATACTTTAGGCATCAAAAAGCGATTCCTGTAGCAGGGTATTCAACCCTTACTAGGAACGTTACCGCCTCAAATAAGATTTAAACTCTCACCCTCTTCTAATTATGTAATCATCAAAATTAAAACATCCTCCCTACAAGTCAAATATACCACTACTACTTAAATTTCGGGACGAAATTTCTAAAGTAGGGGATACTGTAACATCCGTCGAAAAACGGGTTTTCCAAACCCGCTTCGTTTATTAATCGAATATCCAGTCATAATTTTTCATTGCACATTTATTGCTCAAATTAATTTTAAACGATACATAATTAATAAAGATATTAGAATAAAAAAACTCTAATTGATAATTAATAAAAAATAAGTGAACAAAAAATAAATAGGGCTGCCGGGTTTCGAACCCGGGTCAGCCGCTTCAACAAACAAACACTACACCACTCCGCCACATGACACCTTTGTGTAATTACTGAAACAAATAATACTTAAATTAAAACTCGAATTCAAAACCGGACTTCAGCGCGGCAGAACTCGCAATCACCGGAAAATCCGGCAATCCGCGAGTTTAGCCATTTTCCTTTTGACTATAACGTTATAACCGACTTCGACATCGGTTATAACCGACGTCTAACAGTCAGTTGCGGTCGTAACCGTCGGAGAAAACTTTGACCACGAATCAAGACCAAATTCGGACTCAATACATTCTGTTTCTTCCTTATAAATACCCACCCAAACCTCTGGTAACCTTTTCGCTAAAAATCGCACAATCTCTCGAAGCTTTAGCACTCGCCGGAGATATTCTGCATTCGCCGGACTTTCACCGGAAAACCGAACCCATTTCATTTATTTTGCCTTACTCTAAAATAAGACTTCTAGAGCTCAAACAGAAAGCACCGCACTCATCTCAAACTTCTGGTAGATCCTCTGTCGCGAGTTACACTTCGCCGGAATTTCTTTCAGTCACCGGAACTCCATCGGAAATCACACCTGTTCGGTACAACATCCTTAAATCCTTTTCTGTTTAAATTATTTTCGTTATCAGTAATAATCAATCAACTAATTCAATAAGATTTGATTAAACAGTCGAGTTATGTTTCTGGGTATTAATTCAGTTGAAGAAGATGAAGCCAGTCTAAATATATATGTATAATAAAACTTGGTATTTTAACTGGGTTAGACACACAGTCCAGCGGTGGACTGTGTGCAATTTCAAAAGCGTACATCCCGGGTTCGAGCCACAACTGTCCCGACTTTCTGAAATAAAACCAATCTTTTTTAAAACCTATTCGGATCATCCTTCAACACGTATATAAATATAGTATAATTCCGGATATTGATGGGTTAGACACCCAGCCCAGTTGGTCGGGCTGGGTGCAAGTTAAGTCTATGGTCACAGGTTCGATCCCCGCTAAGCCAGCCGGTCAGATATTTGAAACATTTTTAATTAAATAAAATTCTGAATAAACTAAAAAGTATATAAATATAATTAAAATCAGAAATATTTCGGGTTAGACACGTAGCTCAGTTGGTAGAGCTGCGTGCACGTATACGGGAGGTCACGAGTTCGAACCTCACTCAGCGCATAGAATAAACACAGTTCAACCGGTCAATGGTCAACGGTCAACATGGTCAAAAGTCAACATTTTTTATTTCTTTTTTAATTTATTTAATCAGAAAATTATTTAAAATTTCTTAAAAATAATATTTTTAAAGTTAGAAAATGTCCTTAAACTCACGAAAATAAATCTAAAAATCCTATTAAGGTTATGAATTAAAATTATTAATCTCAAATAAAATCCATTTATTTACCGAACCATTTCGTTATTATTCTAGGTTAGTTTTCCTCGTCGATCAAATCCTAAAGTTCGTGCGCAATCATCATCATCAAGAAACGCACCCACTGTGAGTGAATCCTTACAAATTCCCCTTTTTATTCATGTTTTGGGGTGTATCATGTGTCGCTTTAATTATTTCATTTATTCAAACTCGTGCTATTACCATTTTATGATCTAAACTCGAGATGTAAATATTGTTTGTTGTGATGTGTGTTTACATTTTGTCAAGTTGCGTGCAAATCATTCATTAGGCCCATCAGTTCCTCGTTGGAGACGGGTTGAGCATCAGGTGCCTCATTGTTCATCATTTGGTGTGTGCTTGTGCATTAATTGAGATTATGTGATTATGTTGTTGTTGTGAATATGTGTTTACATTCTTGTCAAGTTGTGTGCAAATCATGCATTAGGCCCATCAGTTCCTCGTGGGAGACGAGTTGAGCATCAGGTGCCTCATTCGATCAGCTCCGTTTGATTGAGCCTGGATCTCATTATTCATCATTTGGTGTGTGCTTGTGCATTTATTGATATTATGTGTTTTGTGATTAAATTTACATTTACGTTTATTCATATTTGGTTATGCACAATTTTATTCAAATAACCAACATAACTAATCCTTTAAAATGATTAATTTAGATTCACTTGCCAACTTTTTGTTGACCCAAAACCCTATTTTTACACATGATACAGGTGGACAGGTTGAGCAAGGAACACATAGGAAATTGCCTTAGAAGAAAAATAATGAAGTCATGAAATATGTATTTGAACATGTTGTACTTGTATGTTTATTGTAATGTTCTTCTTTAAAAAGAAATAATAAATATGAAACTTTATAGTAAATGTCATGAGCTTTGATGAAAACCCAATCATGCCCGGATCACCATTTCCGCTGCGGGTCGGGGTGTGACAGATGGCAACTGAAGTTGTTTGAGGGGACATAAGGGTAGATCAGTGGAAACCGATTTCAATGATGTCGTAAGAAGTGGTGGAAAGAGCGGCCGGGCAGCGGAAGGGTCGGTAAAGTACGTGCAACGGAAGCCATCCACACGTTCTTGGAAATCACCCGTGAAGAATTTTCCCAAGAAAACAATTCCTAAAGGTTTCGTGAAGAAGTCCGGTTTGAACGGTAATGCAAAAGTTGGAAGACCGAGGAAAGTGGGGATCCGTTGTTTCAAATGTCATTAATTCGGTCATATTGCATCAATCTGCCCAAGTAAGTATGTTAACTTGTCGCCTTTACCCATTGAAAGTGATTATCTTGTTAAGGACACTTGCGATGGAGATTGGGATTCTATGTGGGTGGTAGACCCAAGTTACAAAATACACATGACCGGAAACAAGAAAGTGTTTAAGTGCTTTAAAAGGCACTTCGGGTTGGTTACAAAGGAAAATAGAAAAGATTTATTGTTTGTACACGAGATCGGTGAAGTGAAAATCTCGGTGGATGGAAAGAACAAGATGATTTCTTGTGTTAGTTATGTGCCTATTCTCGACAAGAACGTTTTGAGTCTATAGCAATTCCTATACCAAGGAATCCAGACGCACACATTCCGTGACACGTGTGTTTTGAAAAAGATGTTTGGTGGAAAAGCGAAGGGTTTTGATTTCTTCGAAAATAAGTCGGAAGTTGATCTCGAGCAAGAATATCTCGACAAGTTTTATGAAAATCTCGGTGTCGACAACGGTCACAAGGAAGAAAAAGCAAAGTTACAAGAAACGATAGAAGATTACTACGAGAAGGAGTTTAAGAAAGATAAGAAAAAGAAGGCATTCGAAAAAGATGAAAGCAGGTTTCATGATTTATTATGAGGGTTTAAAGGATAACCCGTCCTAGTCGAAAGAGGCGTTACGAGAAAGGGCGGTGGTACTTTCACAATCCGAAGATGATGTCGTCGAAAATGATATCATAATTAAAAGTTGCCTAGAAATGGTTGATCTTATTACACTTCACGAGGAGTTAGCGAACCATCCAAAGTTCTATGATGCCACGTTTGAAGAAATAATCATTTGGTTTATACCGTGTTTTCTCGGTATCATCAAGGAGCGTGTTATGCCTCCTACTCTACTCGATGGGCGTGAGATAAGTTTGACTCTATTGCACCGCGTGGTGAGATGTGATGGTGGATTCAAGAAGGTAATGGAAAATGATACGTGGGATGAGATAGCATTCAAGTGCAGTTACGATCTGGATGATGCTCAAGTGGTGAAGATTTCTTATATCTACTACTTGGAATTAGTGGAATGGTATTTCGATTTCATGATGTGCAAGAAGGAAAAGATTGCAAGTGATGCGACTAAGGAAGCAAGCAAGGTGGTTAAGGAATAGAGCAATGGTTTGATTGAAGACGATTCAAGTGATGATGATTTGGTGATCATGGTCGAGGTCACCAACAATAACAATAAGTGATCAAGATGGAAGATTCGGATGATCTTGCTTAGGGCGGTGAATGAAGATCAATATAATCAAGATGCATCCGAATCCGGTTTAGGGCCGGTAGTTTATTTACTCGTTTTTATTATTAGTGATTATTGGGTCGAACAAATAGTCCATTATTTTTTATTGTTTAAGTGTCGAACTTGGGCCGGAGGCCATGTAAATATTGGGTCGAATGTTTATGTCTAGAGTCCATTAGGGTTGGTAAGTTTTGGCCTATTCTTGAAGAGGCGTGTACGTGTATATGGTAACTGTACGAACGGTTATGAGGGATCGTCACACCCCTTTGGTGAGCGACACATCCCTCCACCCGCACCTCTTCAACAAATATAAATAGGGTTCCAAACATCAAGTTGTATGTACTGGAAGTTTGTGTTTATCAAGTTCTTTTTGGTTCAAGATTAATTACAAGTTTCGGTTAGTTCGATTTTTTATATTGGTTTACTAGTTTGTTTGTTTGGTCAATTATTATCATGAAGACAACATGGTGTGAAGTATGTTATGATTTTGTTTTTGATTGCCAACACACACGTTCTCGTGCCCGCTCACAATGGTCCTGGGAACCCGTAAATTTTGATACCAACATTTATTATTATGAGCCCATTGGGTATCTAGAGTTTGCAACCCGTTCTCTGTATTGTATAATGCATTATTCAATCTAAGTCAATTAAATTAGCTAACTTAGAACCGATTTCCTTACAAATAGAGACCAATTTCACAACCAATTTGGGCGACAAAATAGGTATCCAGGCAAGTAATTTTGGTTTGCAAGTAAAAAGGTTAATAGTAGAAGAAATGGGAGATGCCTCGACTGATCAATGAATTACTTGTCAATCACCATAAGGGGGGTCAAAAAACAATACAAAGCCAGGTGGATTCAAGATCGAAAGAAAAAAACACAACATCACGTTTTTAGCAATTCAAGAGTCACATGTATCAGATCCGACATCCAGAAACATACAGAGATACTGGGGAATATTTAGTTTTGAATGGGAGGCAGTAGAATAGATTCTGAAGGCAGTTCTGGCGGCATTTGGTGAGTTTGGAACGACTCAGTTTTTAAAGTATCACACAAGGTAAAAAAAAGATTTTTTCTTATGGTCGTGGGGGACATAGAAAAAACAAACGTCATTAACGTCTATGCACCCAATGATGCAAACCTGAGAAAGGAGCTATGGAAGGATCTTCTTAGGATCAGAAACCAATTTGAAGGTAGATGGATATATTTAGGTGGGAGCGTGGAAGAAAGAGTAAACTCAACTTTCGTTAGGTCGAACGCAGTGGTATTCAACGAGTTTATAAGGGATGCAGGTTTGAGTGAATACAACATGGGGGTTGTAGTTATACGTGCATCTCAGGAGACGGGTCGAAACTGAGCAAACTGGATCGGATGCTCGTTTGTCATGAATTCATGACAAGATGGAACTCGGCTAAACTAACTGCTTGGCCAAAACTTCACTCGGATCACAGCCCTATTACTTTAATTTGTTCGACCGACAACTTTGGTGCAATACCTTTCAAAATTTTCAACTCTTGGATGACTAAGGAAGGTCTCGGGGGATGCTGTAATCAAGGGCATACAAACCCAAGTCATTAGTGGGGAGGCAGATACTATATTGGCGTTCTCATGGTCAATGAATTAGTAGCTTAGGAAAAAAAGAACAAAAAGGATCTAATCTTGTTCAAAGTGGATTTTTACAAAGCATATGACTCGCTTAATTGTGCATTTTTAAACGACGTGATGCATCAAATGGGCTTTCCCGAGAGGTGGATTTCGTGGATAAATGGTTGTTTAAATTCGGGTAGGGCATCAGTATTGATAAACGGTTCACCTTCAAGGGAGTTCGACATTAAGAGAGGTTTGAGGCAAGGAGATCCCATAGCTCCGTTTCTTTTCATTATCGCTATGGAAGCTCTGCATTTGGTTATGGTCAAGGCTGCGAATAATGACACTTTCAAAGGCGTACAATTACCGAACAATGGCCCCGCTCTGACCCATCTATTTTTCGCAGATGATGTTTTATTTTTGGGTCACAATTCCAAGGAGGATTTCACCAACTTAGCCCGTATCCTAAGACTGTTCCAGCTCACTTCAGGTTTGAAAGTTAACTTAGAAAAAAGTAGGGTCTTTGGTACTGGTCTTCATCCGGGTGAGGTTCAAAGTATCGCAAATGTGTTGAGGTGCTCGTATGGTTCACTTTCCTTCTCTTACTTAGGACTTCCGATAGGTGCGAATATGAAGAGAGAGGCCCCTTGGCAACCGATTCTAGATAAATTTAACTCACGACTTTCCAATTGGAAAGTTAGACATCTTTCTTTTGCAGGTAAACTCACACTAATCAAAGTTGTACTCGAAAGCCTACCAACATACTACCTCTCAATGTTCAAGTCTCCAGGAAAAGTAATTCAGAAGATGGAGCGAATTAGGAGGAATTTCTTATGGGGAACTAATGACTCAACACACAAAATTCGATGGCTAGCATGGGAGAAAGTGACGGATTCAAAAGATATATGAGGCTTAGGGGTGGGGAGCATAAAGGACATGAACACGGCTTTACTAACGAAATGGTGGTGGCGAATGAAAACGGAAAAAAAAAACAATCTTTGGGCAAAGGTCATCAAAGCAATTCATTCCAGAGGTAAGGCATCAAAAAACCGTTCCGCTTTGCAAGTCAATAAAAGGGCCATGGAGTTCAATAGTGACACTTCAGAATGACTTGCAAAAGGAAGGTTTATTTATCCATTCCAAGTTGAAGGCAAAAATTGAAAACGGCAAAACACTCGATTATGGCTATACAACTGGTCAGACGAAGGCGTTCTATGTGACGTTTTTCCTGATCTGTATAAGGCTGCCCTAAGGAAGCAACATACTGTTTATGAAAGTTGGAATCAACAAAATGAATAATGGGACATAAAGTGGAAAACAATCCAGTGGAGCGACATTCAATTGCAACAAAAGGACTCTCTAAACGTTCTTCTTCGGCGAATTCATCTCATTGAAAGCAACGACAAGTGGACCTGGTCAGGAGGAGATCAAGAGAAATTTTCAGTTCAACACCTAAAGAACTTACTTGGAGATAGAAATAACAAAGGCAACACTTCGCATCAGGCATCATCAGTCAATATTGACTCTATTTGGAACCCATGGGTTCCAAGGAAAGTCAACTTCTTTGCATGGCGCACACTCTTAGGAAGAATACCGACTAAGCGGATTTAAAAAAGAGAGGATTCAACTCAACTGAGGAAGACTGCGTATGGTGTAATTCGGGCAAAGACGAGCCTGATCATATTTTGTTACACTGCCAACTCGCTAAGTTAATTTGGTGTCACATATATGTTTGGGCTCGGTTTCACCCGCAAAACATACCTGACAATCTCCTTGACACGCTTCGACTGGGAGAACAGATGGGTTCCAGCCCAACTCATAGGAAATACATTCCAGCGGTTATACTAACAGTTTTTTGGGTTTTGTGAATAAAAAGAAACGAAAATTTTTCAACCAGAAAGAAATCCAGATCCAGAATGTGATCGAGGACATTAAAATTTTGTCGTTTCAGTGGGTAAAGAACAGGTCCAGGAGTCGGTGCTTAACGTGGGAGAATTGGCGAGTGTTCAATATTTGAGTATATGTTTTAGGGGGTTCTGTTTTGCTGTACTGGTGTATGCCCTTAGCTGCTTGCTAAGGGCTGTATAATTGTTTTTTTGTTTTTGTGGTTTTGTATAAAATGCATCCCATTTCGCTGGTCAAAAAAAATAAAATCTTATACCATCTTATAATAGTCTCATACTCTCATTACCGTACATTTAATAATTCAAATAAAGGAATGTGTTGGATATCAAACATTTTATTCTACGTACTCAAAATTTCAACCTTTCGAATAATGACATCATTTGCATACTTAAATACTGTATTTACTAAAACAAACCATTTTACAAACCATTTTAAACACTTGAATTCCGTAATTACTAAAACAGAGATTAAAACTCTTTTAAGTTTTTTTTTCTATTTACAAACAAAATAAATAAAATCGCACTACTTTACAACACAAAACCAATACTTACCAAATACACTCCAATTTTCCCTACTTTCGTTTTCTTTTCAAAGTATTTGAGTTCAAGTGTAATCAAACACTCGTCAATGTAGGCTACCCAATGTTTCAAAATTCGATTTTTATACCGTAACAGGTTTGGCTCAAAAACAGTTCAAGCAAGTATATTTGACAGTTCAACCGGCCAGTTTGTACCGATTTTTTAAACATTGAGCTACCCTACGTGCAATAGACTTATGTCTATTAGAAGGAGGTCACACGTATCACTCTGGTGATCCGGCAACCACTACATCCTGTCGTTCAACCAGGTCTGGTCTAATTTTCCGACTCCACAACTCCTCATAAAAACCCTTACCACCTTTCACCTCGACCACCACCAACCGTTCCGTCAACCGGAAAACCTCTATTCCGATCACACCTTCACCATTCCGCCCAACCAAATCCACAACAAACTCACTCTGTTTCTTCACCCTAACATTAACCTCCTTCACAACCTCCACAACTTTTCCGATCACATTCTCCGGCGACTCCGCTAGCACCACCCTCTCACGTTCCCCTATGGAACTACTCTCACCGTCAAACAACGCAGTTAAGTTCAAACCAGAACCAAATGATATTATATCAAATGCGTTTAACGCGGTTAACTTATCTTGTTCTTCACGCTTTACAACCGTTAATTCACCATCTAATGGTATGATCATCGAGTATCCTTTTTGGAACCACAAATTGGTTTGAATTTCATCGACGGTGATCCTTGTTGCCGGATTTGTATCTAGTAGGCGTGATAACAACAGCCGGAGCACCGGCGACGTCCACTTAGGGCACCGGAACTCACCGTCGTAGATCTTCTTGTACATCATCATCAAATTTGAATCGTAAAACGGCAAATACGCAGCGTTCATAATAAACAGTATAACACCGCATGACCAGACGTCTGCCGTAGCTCCGTCGTATCCTCCTTTCATGAAAACCTCCGGCGCAACATAAGACGGCTCGGATCTGACCGGTAACCGCACTCAATCCGAAATCGGAAACTTTGAGAGCTCCGTTTTCCTCTATCAACACATTCTCTAGCTTCAGATCTCGGTGATACACACCGCGAGAGTGACAGTAACCGACTGCGGATATCAGTTGTTGAAAATACTTCCGGCTAAGCAATTCCGGTAGCCTACCTTTTGAAACCTTGTGGAACAACTCACCGCCTTTAACATACTTCATGACGAAATAGATCTTTGTTTTCGTTGCCATAACTTCATAGAGTTTGACGATGTATGGATGGCGGAGCATGCGCATGATAGCGACCTCGCGTTTTACGTTTGAAATGAGATGAGCGTTGTGAGAGATTCGGTGCTTGTTGATGATCTTGATGGCGACGCTCCGGCGGTTGGTGATGTCTCTGGCGTGGTAGACTTTAGCAAAGGCGCCACAGCCGAGGAGTTTTCCAACATCATACTTGCCGAACAGTGGATTGATCTCTGGCATCAACAGGAAAGTGTGGCTTTTGGATTTGAATGTTTTTATTGTTTGTTTGCCGACTAAATTGAAAATATTATATTGGCAGGCGGGTGGGTTGTAGTATATGGGGGCGTGCGCGCTTTCCTTGAGTCACACTTACTAATATATATATTTCCAAAAAACAAACAAATAATGTTTTTTAAATAACCATAATTTTCTTTTGTTCAATCTTTTGGTGTTACCAATTGTATTTGATTCTTTATCTTCCATTACAATTCACTAGCTCTAGATTTTATGTTGAAATTTTAACATCTTGTTCTTTTTCCAAGTTTAATACAGTTATCATATCTCACATGTTACAAAAGATAAAGTTGTATGCGAAAAAACCCCGATTTTAGATTTGGTTTAACCACATTTGAAGCAACAGTAATTATTTTTCTTTCCGACAAATGTATGTTTTTTCATCAACGGAGTAATTAAGTTAATTTAATTAATAAGCTTCTCGACATTAACCCAGTATTCGACGTATGTTTTTATCAACGATGTAATGAAGTCGGTTTGAGTAATAAGCTACTTGACATTAACTTAGTATTCGACCTTGACTTGATTTTGATTTAAGTTGAGTTGAGCTCAAGCTCAAGCTCAAGTTTTATCAACGATATTATCGGAAATGTATTATTTAAAAAACCCGACAAATAAACTTCATGATTCAACACGTGTTATCCAAAAAGTATAATTTTTAGTCTTCTTTCTCTCTTTTACTATATTTGATTATCTTTCACTATTCTTTATTTAAAATTTATTTTTACATTTAACACCTAAACTTGAATGTAAGGTAATTAACTCATATTTTAGGGCAAACAATCATACTTATGTAAAACAAGATGCAATCACAAACTCATACAAGAAATTCTATTTGCAATTTTGGAAATTACCTCAGCTTTTGGCCAAGCCGTTGGTAATATATATAGGAGAAATATAACTTCACCCCCTCTAAAAAATGTTTTAAGATTTAGAAACCCCTCTAAAAAAATGTTTTAAGATTTAAAAAGAAACATATATTAAGAATAACTAACCGTCCAAACCATAGAGAAACTTCAAACTACATCCTATGAACTTTATATATTAAAAATAGTCTAAAATATATTAGAAATAGTCTAAAAGGACTTAGAATAATCTGACGTGAGGGACGGGTCAAGGTTGGACGGTCCTGTTTCGAGAACGATTTTAAAGTCGGTGGTTGGTCAATGGCTCCACAGCTTATTTCTTTGGAATTCTCCGTGAGTTTGCAAAACAAAGGTATAACTAAATTTTACATAATCAACAAAAATAAATAAAATTTCATTAAAAATGCATAATGAAAATTGAAAATCTTATATATCTAAAGTTTTTATCTACTAGTTTTCATTTTTTGAAATCTAGCCATAAAATTATATAACGAAACATTTCTAAGTACATAAGTCTCTTTAATAACCATCTTAAACACAACCGAATACGCAAATCAGACGTTACAAGCGTAACAAACTTCCTAAACATATTGAGTAATTCAATGCAACAAACTTGAACTTTTCATAAACCCTAAGGATAGGTGCCTGAAAGCCCTCCAAAGCCTGTCTCCCGAGCAGCCAGTCGGCAAATTTGACACAAAAAAAGTAGTTGCATTGCGGAGTCTTGTTTCCCTGTCGATGAACCTTTTTTCTCTTCTCATTTCTTTTTTGCTTAACACTTTCTGCCATCTGGAGACCAAAGGAGGAGGAAGCAAGAGGAACAATACAAGATCAGGAAACTCGGGAGCTACAAGGAGGAAAGATGGCAGAAAGTGTTAAGCAAAAAAAATGAGAAGAGAAAAAAGGTTCATCGACAGGGAAACAAGACTCCGCAATGCAACTACTGTTAGAAAAAACTGCTACTGTTCTGAAGACAGAATGCGAAACAGAAACAATATAACTGCAAAAGAGAATAAACAAACAGAAAGAAAAAGAATCGTTAGCGTGAACCGGGCTTGTGTTTGACACAATTCCCTTAAACAGATTCGTTTCTTTGGAATTCTCCGTGAGTTTGCAAAACAAAGGTATAATTTTACATAATCAACAAAAATAAATAAAATTTCATTAAAAATGCATAATGAAAATTGAAAATCTTATATATCTAAAGTTTTTATCTACTAGTTTTCATTTTTTGAAATCTAGCCATAAAATTATATAACGAAACATTTCTAAGTACATAAGTCTCTTTAATAACCACCTTAAACACAACCGAATACGCAAATCAGACGTTACAAGCGTAACAAACTTCCTAAACATATTGAGTAATTCAATGCAACAAACTTGAACTTTTTCATAAACCCTAAGGATAGGTGCCTGAAAGCCCTCCAAAGCCTGTCTCCCGAGCAGCCAGTCGGCAAATTTGACACAAAAAAAGTAGTTGCATTGCGGAGTCTTGTTTCCCTGTCGATGAACCTTTTTTCTCTTCTCATTTCTTTTTTGCTTAACACTTTCTGCCATCTGGAGACCAAAGGAGGAGGAAGCAAGAGGAACAATACAAGATCAGGAAACTCGGGAGCTACAAGGAGGAAAGATGGCAGAAAGTGTTAAGCAAAAAAAATGAGAAGAGAAAAAAGGTTCATCGACAGGGAAACAAGACTCCGCAATGCAACTACTGTTAGAAAAAACTGCTACTGTTCTGAAGACAGAATGCGAAACAGAAACAATATAACTGCAAAGAGAATAAACAAACAGAAAGAAAAAGAATCGTTAGCGTGAACCGGGCTTGTGTTTGACACAATTCCCTTAAACAGATTCGTCGTCTGTTCCCAGGGTACGCCGATTCGAAGCAGCGCACTGCCGGACTTGCACACTTGCCTGAAACGAAACATGAGGTGATGCTGCAGAGTTCGAGAGAGAAGAGATGAGAGATTGTTGTGGTGTGTCGAAAATGGTTGTCTCCGTTGGGTTTTATAGGCACAGATTATAACAGCTTCTGGCCTCTCATTACTGCAGAGAATTAACAATCATCAGTTTCGAAACTGATGATTAACATAACCGAAAATAATGATAATTATCATTAATACTGAATAATGATTTCAGTTTTGAAAAACCCATTATTAAAAGTTCAACCGTTACAGTCTCGAGTGAAGAGTGCAAAAAACCGCCACACGCGGGCCCGGGTTTTTCGGAACGGTATTCGTGTCCGTAGGACGTGCGGGCGTACACGAGTTCGACTAAATCCGGTCCCAAATTTTGCACCGTCCACAATTCGAACGGCGATACATCCTATTTCTTATTTGGTATCATGTTCAACACATAACTCGCCGATAAGATTGCTTCCCCCACATGTTTTGGTTTCACACCAGAACTTATCATCATGGCATTGATCATTTCTTTCAGTGTGCGATTTTCCGTTCCGCTATGCCATTTGATTGAGGGGAGTAAGGAGCCGTGAGTTCATATATGATTCCATTTTTTGCACACACATCAATGAAAGGTGAAACATATTCACCTCCTCGGTTGCTCCTTACGATTTTGATTTTCCGATTTAGTTGATTCTCAACTTCAGCTTTGAACAAGATGAACTTGTCAATCGCCTCGTCCTTACTCTTAAGTAAGTACACGTAGCAATACCTTGTACTATCATCAATAAACGTTATGAAGTACTTGTTCCCACCACAAGTAGGAATTGCTTTTAGATCACATACATCAGTATGGATCATCTCGAGGGGTTCGGTGATTCGTTCGACCTTTTTGAATGACGTTTTCGTTTGTTTTGCTTCTACGCATGTTTCACATTTATTAATTGAGTCGATATCGAATGTTGGTATGCAATCAAGTTTAATTAAACGACTAATGGAATTAAAATTAACATGACCTAGTCACCATGCCAAAGATTAGAAGACTCAATCAAGTAAGTACAACTAGTAGCGTTTTCATTCATTGCGTTCACAACCATTACATTGAGTTTGAACATTCCATTGAGGGCATAGCCCTTACCAACATACACATCATTTTTGGTCAACACGACCTTATCCGACTCAATCACCATTTTGAACCCAAACTTGTTCAACTGCCACCCCGACACAAGGTTCTTACGGATTTCTGGAACATACAACGCATTGGTCAACGTGAGTTCTTTTCCAGAAGTCATCTTCAAAATCACGTTACCCTCACCTTTAATCTCTGCCGTGGTGGAGTTTCCCATAAAAACCTTTTCGCCACTAGTCACCTCCTTGAAGGTGTTTAAAAGACTTTTGTAAGAACATACATGACGGGTAGCCCCCGTATCGACCCACCAATCCTTGTTATTTTGCCCAACCAAATTAACTTTGGTCACCAGAATCGAAAGATCCGTGACCATGGAAACAAGGTTGTCGACTTCATGAACCATGTTCACTTGTCGAGCAGTTTCTTTCTTGGGAAGCTTACATTCACTGGCCTTGTGGCCTTGTTTCTGACAATTATAACAAGTTCCCAGAAACTTCTTTTTCCCAACGCCCCCTTTAGGGCCAAGGTTGGGGCATTTCCCATGACTCTTCTTTCCACCTTTTGCACTGTCTTTGTTTCTTCCCTTTGAAGATTGGCCATGTTCAAAAGATTGGCCTTCACTATTTCAGGACCATCAATCTTTTTCAAGGCCACTTTGTTATCTTCTTCAATACGAAGACGAACAACAAGATCTTCAATGGTAATCTCTTTTCGCTTGTGCTTGAGATAGTTCTTGAAATCAACCAACTTGGTGGTAGCTTCTAGATCATCGCCGCAACTTGGAATGTCTCGCTAAGCACCATTCCTTCGGCATGAATATCATGAAGAATAATTTGTAGTTCTTGGACTTGACTCATGACAGTTTTAGAGTCTATCATTTTAAAGTCCAAGAACTTAGCTACCACGAATTTCTTGGTGCCCGCATCTTCAGTTTTATACTTCCGATCCAAAGATTCCCAAAGTTCTTTGGCAGTCTTGGCTTTACTAGACACATTGTATAGTGACCCACCAGACCATTCAAAATGAAGTTTTAGCACAAGAAATCCGAATGCTCCCAAGCATGCATAGCGCTCACAGATTGAGCATCCATGCCCCCTTCCTCAAGATGGGGTTTGGGTTCAATCAAGAACCTTGCCAGATTCAGCGTGGTCAGATAAAAGAACATCTTTTGCTGCCACTGTTTGAAATTCACACCATTGAATTTCTCTGGCTTTTCAGCATGTGTTACTGTGTTAGGCAGCGGTGCAACCAGACCGGTCGTAACAGTAACAGTGGAAGTCATGACAGCAGTCAGGACTGTAGAAACAGCAGTGGTGACAGCAGGTGTTTCCATTCTGAAATGAAACATAACACTGGAACAATTAGTAAGATAGTCTGTTTAAGTTTGTTAGAAAAACTGCTACTGTTCTGAAGACAGAATGCAAAACAGAAACAATATAACTGCAAAGAGAATAAACAAACAGAAAGAAAAAGAATCGTTAGCGTGAACCGGGCTTGTGTTTGACACAATTCCCTTAAACAGATTCGTCGTCTGTTCCCAAGGTACGCCGGTTCGAAGCAGCGCACTGCCGGACTTGCACACTTGCCTGAAACGAAATAGGAGGTGATGCTGCAGAGTTCGAGAGAGAAGAGATGAGAGATTGTTGTGGTGTGTCGAAACTGGTTGTCTCCATTGGGTTTTATAGGCACAGATTGTAACAGCTTCTGGCCTCTCATTACTGCAGAGAATTAACAATCATCAGTTTGAAACTGATGATTAACATAACCGAAAATAATGATAATTCTCATTAATACTGAATAATGATTTCAGTTCTAAAAAACCCATTATTAAAAGTTCAACCGTTACAGTCTCGAGTGAAGAGTGCAAAAAACCGCCACATGCGGGCCCGGTTTTTAGGAACGGCATTCGTGTCCGCAGGACGTGCGGGCGCACCGAGTTCGACTAAATCCGGTCCCAAATTTTGCACCCCCCCCCGCGCGCTCGCGCATAGTTATTTCATCTAGGAAAAACCCTTACCTTATAAACAACTTCCCATTTTGTCTCCACACCAATGTGTGACACGTATGTTTACCACATGAGACTTTCATTCACACATCAAAAATCCCAACAACTACTTTTTTTGTGTCAAATTTGCCGACTGCCTGCTCAGGAGACAGGCTTTGGAGGGCTTTCTGGCACGTAGAAAATCTTGAAGATGCTTATGTCCCCCTGAAGCGCGACGGTGCTGGAAACAAATTCGACTTCATAAAGCTTTCAAACGTTCGGGAGACAGAAGTTTGGATTAAAAGATTGAAAGTGGTAACCATTGACGTGCGTACTTGAAGTAAAAGTGGCGAAGTTTAACAGGGATGGATCAAGAACCCAGGTACAACACCACAATGGGAGGATCTCAGTTTTTGATAGACTTACGAAGACTAAACCAAGTATGATGGAGGGCACAAGAAAACCAGAACAACTAGTGATTAAGGAAGGTGATAACAAGCGGGATGAAAGGTTCAACTCGAGATCTTACAGAGCGACGTTAATGGAGGAGAACAGTTTGCAAAGGATAGTAAGATTATTGAACTACCACCGCTGAACACGGAGGCGAAAAAACTATTTGAACTAAAATTTCTCATTGGAGAAACAAAAGATCTGGAGATTCTGAACGATCTCAGAACCCTCCTCTCTGGGCTGGTTGACCATCGGCCAGAACTGAGATATCTAGGAGGGATGAAAGTTCTAATTACCTCCGAAGATAAAGTGAGGCAGAGGAGTTTCTAAGATCACAATCTGAGCTCTGGTCAAAATGGTTTTCCCGGCTGTATATCTGGGATGGTATCCCGCCGTTATTTGAGAGAGTGGCCTGGATAAGGGTCGTCGCGTTCCGGTCTCTCTGTGGGATTGTCATGTTCTCAACCGGATTGGTGAACGATGTGGGCGTCTACTGGTCAGGTCTGAGGCCTCATCTCAGGATGGCAACTTGGCGGAAGATAGAATGGCTATTTTGGTAAACTCAGGAAAGCGGGTAAACAAGAAATGAAACTGCTCTGGAAGGGGTACACTCTTAACGTTTGGGTGGAAGAAGTGGACGGACAATGGTATCCGCCGTTCCTGAAAACATCTCTCGTCGGAGTTTCTTCCTCTGGCAACTCCGGTGAATACTCACGATTCCGATGGGATAGGGAAAAGGAAGACTAAAGGGTGCATGTTGGGCAATGAACAGGCCTGCATGGGAACCTTGCATGACGACTCACCTCCCAATGAGGTTTTTAATTCACAGATTTTTAGAAACCCTGGGGTTTCTAACTTGGCGGCTGTAGAAGAGCACGAGGAGAGAGAAAGTAGGGGTCCAAGGCAGGAAGAGATGGAGCCCAACTCTCCAGCCCACTTGGCCAATTTTTCGGATGGGCTAAGCTACATTACGATTAGGCCCAAAAGAAAAAAACAATCATACGATTGAGGAAACCCGGTCTTTCAAGACACCAGATCTAAATAATCTATCTGACCCCTTCAACATCAGTGAAGCGATAAAGGTTGGTAGCAGAAGAGCAGAGGAGAAATCTAGGAGGAAATTTCAATGTTAGAAATACCCTGGTTGAGCTAGAGGAGGATGCTATTGAGTCTCGAATAGCAGATTTGGAGATAGAGGTGGAGAATACAGTAGAGTTTGGCAGGTGTTTGGGTATAGAAGTAGATGGATTTGGTAACCATTTGAGAAAAATTGTTACTGGGGAAAAGGAAGATAATGTTGCCCAATGAATTTCGTCTTTATTAATATAAGGGGGTCACCAATCCTAATAAACCGGGATGGGTGAGGGATATTAAACGGAGGTCTAAGTGTTCGTTTTTGGGGCTACAGGAGACACACCAAGCCGGCCTTTCGGAAGCTTTTTGGAGTTGGTTCTGGGATCGCTCACCTGTGAGGGCAATCACTATCGACTCAGTCGGTAAATCTGGTGGTATTGCGTCCATCTGGGATCCGAATGTGTTCACGGAAGAGAGTGTGGTTAAAGGGCAGTCGTTTTTGTTGATTTAAGGCCGCATAAAAGGGGACATAGAAAATTTGAACATCTTGAACGTTTACGCGCCCAACGATCCGAGCAGCAGGAGACCGCTATGGGATACTGTCGCTGACCTTAAATCAGGTTTGATGGGTTATGGGTAGCTCTTGGGGATTTTAACGATGTAAGGAAGATAGAAGAAATGGTTAATTCTCGGTTTGACCACTCTATCGCCGCCGCATTCAACACTTTCATCAAAACTTCAGGCTTCCTCAAATACCCTACGTCTGGAAGTAACATTACTTACATTGCAGGTTCTGTGGAAGTTAAAATGAGCAAGTTAGACAGGTTTCTAGTTTGTGATTTGTTTATGAAAAAGTGGCCGTTCGCGAATTTAGTGGTGCATAAAAAAGGTTACTCAGACCACTGCCTAGTGACCCTGTCATGCTCATCGGTCGACTTCGGGCCAATCCCTTTTAAATTTTATAATAGCTGGGTAGGGGAGGAGAGACTTAAAGATATTGTGGTTCAGTTTGGGGGCTGCGAGTTTCAGGTGACAAAGGGGGATTTGGTTCTGGAAAAAACCCTCAAAAGCATAAAGGTAAGTATCAAAAAGTGGAGGGAGGAGGTTCGTCTGGCCGAAAATAAAAATTTGGAGACTATGAAAAAGGTTGTAGAGGAAATTGAAAATAGGGCGGTGTTACACCCATTATCTTTAGACGAGAAAACAACAAGGGCAAATTTGCGGATGAAAATTCATAAAATGGAAACTGACAAGGAAAAAGACCTCCAACAAAAGGCCCGAGTAAACTAGATTAAATACGGCGACGATAATACTTCCTATTTTCACGTAATGATTAACGTAAATTTGGCCCGCAGTAGGATCCATGGGTTGAATTTTAGTAATAGATGGGTCTCGAATCCGATGGAGTTAAAAGAAGACGCGAAAAATTGGTTTAAAAAATTGTTCTCCGAACCTATCCGAAGAAGGCCTAAGTTCTCTAACTTAGGTCTCCCAAGTCTGTCTGCAGAGCAGGCCGCTACCCTAATAGTCCCATTTTCGACAGCAGAAATAATAAAGGCCATTAAAGGGTGTGATGGGGGTAAAGCTCCTGGCCCCGACGGTTTCTCGATGAAGTTTTCAAAGTTTTTTGGGATCAACTGAAGCGGAAAATTGAAGGGATGATGGCGGACTTTTACAAAGATGGGGAGGTTTGTGTGGGGTGCAATGCGTCCTTCGTAGCTCTCATCCCAAAGGTTACACACCCACAAATTTTGGCTCAATTTAGACCTATAACTTTGGTGGGGTCGATATACAAAATTATAGCAAAAACTCTGGCAAACTGACTGAAGGCTGTCATCACATCTTTAATATCCCCTACTCAATCAGCCTTTGTCGGTGGGAGAAACATTTTGGATGGCCCCCTCGTGGTCAGTGAGACGATAGCATGGGCAAAAAACGTAAGACTAAATTGTTGGTTTTCAAAGTAGACTTCGAGAAAGCATACGACACTATTAATTGGAAATTTCTTTTCCAAATGATGGAAAATATGTCTTTTCCCAATCAGTGGATTAAATGGATAAAGGGTGTCTTACCTCCGGGAGGGGATCGGTTCTCGTAATGGGTCACCGTCGGGAGAATTTGCGTATAAACGGGGTTTGAGACAAGGTGATCCTTTATCTCCGGTTCTTTATTATAGCTATGGAAGTAGTCAACATGTTCATGGCTAGGGCGTTACAATTGGGTTTATTTCGCGGCATCCAACTCCACAATGGAGGACCTACCCTCTCCCACCTATGCTACGTGGATGATGTGCTTTTTACCGAGGAATGGTCTGATTAAAATGTTTGTAGTCTCAATCGTGCTTTGAGATGGCTGAATTTGGTCACGGGTCTTAAAGTTAATTATCATAAATGTCATTTGTTTGGAGTGGGGGTGGGTGAAGAAGAAGTGTCTCGGCTTGCTCGGTCTCTCAGGTGTGCGGTGGGGACCTTCCCTTTTACATATTTGGGAGTCCCAATCGGGGTGAATATGAAAACAACAAGGTTTTGGCAGCCGGTCGTGGAAAAATTTTATAAAAAGCTATCGAAATGGGAGAGTTACCCTAGCAAAGGCTGTTTTGGGGAGCCTTCCATAATACTTTCTATCGCTTTTTTGAGCACCGAAGATCATTCTCAACAAATTAGAAAAGATTTTGTTTGGGGAAAGACGGGGACGGGTCATAAATTAAGATGGGTTCGTTGGGAAAAGATTATGAGACCGAAGATCGCGGGAGGTATGGGTCTAGGAGGGATTCAAGATTTCAACCTCGCCATGCTCACTAAGTGGTGGTGGAGATTTAAATCAGACCCAGATCAACTTTGGGCCCGAGTTATCTCCGCGATCCACTCATCAAAGGTTGAGACAAAATTGATTCCGTGCAAAAAGACCATCCCGGGTATTTGGAAGGACATTGGGCATATGGAGGAGGAACTCTTAAAGTATGGCATCTGCATTTGGGAAAAGCTCAGGGCTGAAGTGGGAGACGGGACAACGATATGGTTTTGGAGAGATGGCTGGTTAACACAGCAGCCCCTTATGGATGCCTACCCGGACCTTTTTCGGCTCGCAAAATCGAAAAACGACAAGGTTGTGGCTTGTGTGGATGAGGCAGGGGTAGCTTAGAGATGGGATTGGGCGAATCAGCCAAATACCAGAATAGAATGGGAACAATTATGGGATATAATGTCCAGGTTGGAGCAGGTTCGATTAAAAGGTGGCAGGGACGTTTGGGCTTGGGTTAACAATGAAGGAGAGCACTTTACCTGATCCTCAGCTAGCTTACACGCCGATGACGTCAACAACAGCTTCTGGTGGAACGACTGGGCTCTGCCGAAAACAAATTACCTGATGTGGAGGGCGATACAAGGAAAGATAGCTTCAAGAACAGGTTTACTCGCTAGGGGAATAAGCATACCCGATACCCGTTGTCCGAGATGCGGGATAGAGGACGAACACGCTGACCACATTTTCCCCACATATTTGTGGTCGAAATGCATCTAGTGGAATGTCTCGGTTTGGATGCGGATAAAACCTCTAACAGATTTTAACAACTTGGAGGAAATTCTCTCTAGGCTGAAAGAATGCCCAGTTGGAAAAACTTGGAAACGGCTTGTATACACTGTGGCTACGGCAACGGCATGGAGAATATGGTATGCAAGAAACATGAAGACTTTTGATGACTCTTTCATGCCCGTCAACAAAATGCTAGAGCTTATAAAAGAAGACACTTTCGTTTTAGTGTGTAACCGAGCGAATATAAAATCCCCGTCTGGGACAAATGGAGAGAATTTGATGTAATATACATTCTGTAATCTGCCTTTTGCTACGTTTTGTCTTTTCTTTTTGTAATGTTTGTCTCCAGTTTCTTGCTGGCTCTTTATATTCATATATAAAGTGTTGTTGCCGTTCAAAAAAAAAACAATACAAAGGCTTATATAAGCCAATTACAATCAACCTAGATCAATGTGCAGAGACTATGATGGCTTATGTTTCGGTGGTCAACAATTACCTATATCCTATCCAAATATACAAGAATTTAAAATGGTTATTGTTATTTATAATAATATTTTCTTAATATGCCCCTGCAAGATGGAGGATCCATCGGATACTCCAATCTTGGATCTTAGACGGTGAAATGGTCCGTGGCCTAGAGGTTTTGTAAGGACATCGACGAATGAATTTGTAGAACCCGTAGAGAACCATTAGTTACCTTTTTCCTGAACATAGTGATAATCGAGTGCCACGTGTTTCATACGCGAGTGATAGACTGGGTTGGCATATAGATAAGTAGCACTAACATTGTCACAAAATAATGTAGGTGCCGATAAACCAAGCTCTAATAGTAGGTTTTGGAACCAAGAAAGTTCAACTGCACCGTTTGCTAATGCCTTGTACTCCGCCTCAGTTGAGGAACGGGAGACCGATTTTGATGTGACGATCTCCATGACATGATGTTGGAATCGAGGTAGATGATATATGATGTTGTAGAACGCCCCTCATCGCCAATTCCACCCCAATCAGAATCAGTAAATACGGTAAGGTCGATCATCGCGGTTAAGAAACAAACTGTGATGAATGGTGCCTTTCAAGTATGGAAGAGCTCGCTTTAAGGCTTGCCAATGAAGTTGAGTGGGTGCATGCATATATTGAGAGAGCTTGTTGACCGCGTAAGAAACATCGGGTCGAGTAAAGGCAAGATATTGGAGGGACCCCACCAGTTGGCGATACGGAGTGAGGTCAATGGTAGGCGAACCATCAACAAGAGAGCGTGACTCAGTGGAGCTAAGTGGTGTGGTAACGGGTTTAGTTCCATCCATTTTAAACTTGGACAATAAATTGTGCACATGAGCATGTTGAAATAGGAATAAACCAGTGGTTGTGTTGATAACTTCTATACCAAAAAAGTGGTGTAGCATGCCAAGGTCTTTAATGGAAATTTTTTCAGATAACGCACGAATATTATGTTGAACAAATAAATAGTTATTGCCGGTCAAGACAATATCACTAACATATACAAAGAAATATGAGATAACGCCTTTGCGGTATAGATGAACAAAGACGGATCAGCCAAGGATTTGCGAAAATCGGGCTCAAGAAGAAATGTGGCAACCTCCATGTACCACGCACGTGGTGCTTGCTTGAGTCCGTAGAGAGATTTTCAAAGATGACAACGGTGATTTGGAAGGTCCGGATTGACATAACCCGGTGGTTGAGACATGTAAACATCCTCATGTAAAGTGCCATGCAAGAAGGCATTGTTGACATCTAGTTGTGGTATGGGCAAGTTTTGAGATAAGGCAATGGAAAGAACTGTACGGATAGTGATGGTTTTAGTGACTGGACTAAACGTTTCAAAGTAATCCTTCCTGTATTCTTGAAGGAAACCCTTAGCAACTAGACGTGCCTTGTATTTCTCAATAGACCCGTCAGGGCGCTGTTTAATACGAAATACCCACTTACAACCGATAGGTTTGTGTTGCGATGTCATAACCCGATATTTCACACGTCGCCCGGTTGGCCTGAGTAGGGAGTGTCGTGACATAGATTGATATCAATACACAACCCTACACAGATAGCACAACGGAAGTCTTGGATTAAAAATATTATTACAAACTTAATTGTCCAAAATAATAATACAAGCGAGTTTGTAATAAAGATCCATAGGCGGATCAAAAATGTATAAAATGAGACTAACAGAATACTTGGCTTTATGCGAAGGAGTTGCAAATTCCTCTTCTAGCATTACCAGGAAACTTCCAGCCTATTTACGTATCCTTGCCACCTGTAACTTAGCCTTTTGAAATGACGTCAGTTTACATGGTAAATATAAATAACTGACACATTTTGAAAATATTTCAAAATTGTTTTAAGTGCACAAGGAACATGATTTTTATAAATAACTTGGGACAATTCAAAATGATCTTGTATATAGTTTTACAAGTTTGTCAATACATATGGAGTCTGGTGCAGAAACCGAATAACATGATTAACCGACACACCACTTTAACCCACAATGGGTATCCCCAATATAGGTATGAAAACATTTTATAATAGCATTAGCATCTGTCAGGTTTATGCCTACACCCCGTACTTAAGTCATGGCCATTAGAAACTTAAATGAGCCGAGGATATCCATGACACGTTCAAATTAACCCCCAATGTTTAAGTTATCAGACAAAACATATTAAAACGAGTATGCGGATTTTCTAGTCACAATCCGACATATGATCCTATACCCGACCAAGCGTAATAATTTACCGTATCGCAAGCCCGTATAGGGAAAATAGGTTAAGAGTATTTACCTGGCCTAAACAAGTTTATAATGCAAGAAAATATAAAAGCACACCGTAATCAATTAACTAGCTTGGTTGCAAACTACCGGAAGGCCCTAGTTTGGAATGAATGGTATAATAACCAATTTAGATTGTTATCGGGTCCCATTTAAGTCATAGACTTGGACCGGTTAATTAAATTAATGGAATCGATACGATACGCTAGATTAAGCGATGACCGAATAAAATGTAACTTAAATCCCACAAGTACTAAGAGTTGTATAATATGGGTAATACAATATACATTCTGGAAATTGAAATAAAAATGATAAGGTTTGACCCATTTTTGCAAACTTACTAAACGAGTTACATAAGCTTAGGCATTCGCATATAAGCGGTACCGGGTAATCGGATGAGTTATAAACAAGTTCTATATGCCTTTATACTTTAAATAAGTTGTAACACCAGTAGGTTATCAACTTGTATGGCCATTAAGGTTTTGAAGTCAAAATATGCACATAAGGCTGGGCAATGTTCAAGAACTTGCATAAAAATCTGAGTTATGATCAAAAACTTTAGTGAAACATTTTAACTATGTTATAATATCAGTAGGTAATGAGTTTTGATTGATAGTCATGGTTAAAAACCATTACTATGCGCCAAAAGGGCGTTTTGGTCATATTATAACATAATTTACGTTCTTTGATCAAACTCAGGTTATCAAAAGAATTATAATATCAAAATAAGTTAATCATGTTAACATATCAGTACGTAAGCATTTGAAAGTTCATTGTCAATTAAAACCATGTTTTATGCAAAAAAGGGCATTTTGGTCAAAGTTAGGCATATTATAGAAACTTGCGTAAAAACTCAGAATCTGATTATGATCATGTAGTATAAACCTCAGAGGGTTATGTATGCATAAATATGATCTAGTGCAACTCTAAATCAGTAGCTAACTATGCTAAATCGGGTCAGAATGAAAGTCAAAGCACAAGTCAAACTGTTTGACTTTCGGTTGCAAACCGACAATAAACTGGAAATGACAGGCTGAACGTGTTTATACATGTTCTAATATTAACTACCAACTAATTAGGTCTCAAAAACATGGGTTATAACATTTATAAGTTCTTTTTATAAGGTTTTCGAAAATCTGTCGTTTGACTTTTTATTACACTTAACTTTGACCTGTCATTTGACCAACTTAACATGATTTCCAGGAGGTGCCCTTTTAAGAGATTATCACCTACATTATTATGACCCATGTAGCCTATTCTGTTCGAACAACGGCTGGACCATAATGGTCTTACCAAAAGTCAAAGCAAAAGTTAATTTGCTTGACTTTCGGCTAAATTCTTAGCCTATAAACAAAATGAGCAGGATAGGAACACTTACTTGTGATCCTAGAGAATATTAGAACTCAGAGGAAGGCTTCCTTGACTAGGAAACACTCCAAAGTGATTTAGAGAGGAATGGGAGAAATGAGCAAAGAACAAGTGAAAAGAATGGGCTATTTATACTTGTACTTGATGCATGTGATCATGCCAAGTGTTAGGGGATATTCTAAGATCATCCCAGGTTTTGAGGTGTCAAGAGCTGCACAAGAGTTCAGGTTCGTGAGCTAGGTGGCAACATTGCAGAATGCCTTGGCCTCCAAACAAAACTGCCACTAGCAGTCCCTACGAACCGTATGGCAAAGTGCTTACGGTCCGTAAGCAACTTCTGGCGCCCATGGTTTTGAATCTCATACGGATCGTAAGGCTAAGCCTTGCGGTTTGTAACCACTAGTCAGAAACAATTTTATTAGATGCTTGTGGTCCGTAAGCACAAGGCTTTACAGTCCGCAAGGGGTCACTCAGAGGCCAATAAATGGCATTTTGACACCTTTATCCCTCTATGATTATAATTTCATAAATTGACAAATTAGTCCTTCTCAGCCGACATTAAGCACATGTGAGAGCATGGACAAGTGTTGGTTTATTACCGGACACAAATTTATGAGGTTTTACATCCTCACCCCCTTAAAAGAAATCTCGACCTCGAGATTTTTATTCAATAAGATGGGGGTAGTTTTGTTGCATAGTGGACTCGACCTCCCATGTATACTCGAGGCCACGCTGGGCATCCCATTTACCTTTACAATAGGTATCATTTTCTTTCAGAGCTTCTTAACCTGTCGACCCTCAATCGAGATTGGTTTCTCAATGAACCTCGGTTTTCGTCAATTTGCACATCATGATGTGACATTGCTAGCGACTCATCGGCTAGACATTTCTTCAGATTACAAATGTGGAACACATCATGGATTCCATTGAGCTCCTCAAGTAGCTTAAGCTTATATGCCACAGATCCCACACATTCGATTATCTCCAATGGTCCGATATATCTTGGGCTCAACTTACCCTTCTTTCCAAACCGCATCACTCCTTTCTAGGGTGGTACCTTTAGCATGACCTTGTCCCCTATTTGGAACTTAAAAGGTTTACGTCTCTTGTCAGCATAACTCTTCTGCCTATCTCTGGCATCCTTGAGATGATCACATATTTGTACAATCTTTTCTATGGTTTCTAGGACAATCTCAGGTCCTGATAGCCGGGCTTCCCCAACTTCGGCCCAACAAACGGGCGTTCGATATTTTCTCCTATACAAGGCCTCAAAAGGAGCAGCCTTGATGCTAGTATGATAAATGTTATTATATGAGAATTCTATTAGGGGTAGGTGGTCATCCCAGCTACCACCTAAATCAATCACACATGCCCTAAGCATGTCTTCCAAAGTATGGATGGTACGCTCACTTTGTCCATCAGTCTGAGGATGGTAAACAGTACTAAAATTCAATCTTGTAGGGACACAATCTCCTCCACATACAATAGATACTGGCACAACATGTAGGGACACAATCTCCTCCACATACAATTTAGCTAACTTGTCGGAGCTATATGTCTCCTTTATGGGCAAGAAATGCGCGTACTTTATCAATCTATCCACGATGACCCAAATCGTGTCATAACAACGTTTAGTCTTAGCTAACTTGGTAATCAGATCCATGGTTACCATTTCCCATTTCCAGGTGGGAATCTCAAGCTGTTGTAGAAGTCCTGATGACTTTTGATGTTCAGCTTTAACTTGTGGACACGTCAGACACTTAGCTACGTAGGTGGCTACGGATTTCTACATACGATCCACCATTAATTCCTTTTCAAATCTTGATACATTTTGTCACCTCCATGGTGAACTGAATATTTGGAATTATGCGCTTCCTGGAAGATTTGATCTCTGAGTCCTCTAAAGATTGGAACCCAGATTTTATTACTAAATCTAAGGATTCCATCTTTTCCAGGTGTTAACTGATCAATAATTCCACCCTCCTTCGCTAGGAATATTAGCCTCTAACAGGGCTTGCTTTTGCGCATCGAACAGCTTCTTATTTAGCTATTCTTGAGTTCGATACTCTTAGCATTAATCCTTAACGACTTAATCCTTTCCTTACGACTTAAGGCAACTGCAACCATATTTTCTTTGCCGGGATGGTAGAGAATTTCGCAATCATAATCATTAAGAGTCTCCATCCAGTGGCATTGTTGCATGTTCAAGTCCTTTTGGTTAAATAGATGTCGGAGACTTTTATGGTTAGTGTATATAATACACTTTGTGCCATATAAGTAATGTCTCCACAATTTCAGTTCAAATACAACGGCACCCAACTGTAACACCTTGTGTTTTTAGATCCAATAAGTTCCAACACGTGTCCCGGTAATCCTCATGTATCGTATGGTGAAGTGGGAGGGACCGAAGTCGTTGAAACGATAATAATATATGTACTTTATTATATGAAAATTTGTTGGGGACCTAAATAAAACTTTGAAATTTTTATGTTCTGAAGACCCCTTGCGGACCGCAAGGCTCTAGCCATACGGTCCGCAAGGCTACCTGAAACTATGGGCGCCTAAGGTCCTTACGGACCGTAAGGCCTAACCCATACGGTCCGCAAGGACCTGCCAGCGAGCAGAAATGTGGCAGAACTCAGTTCTGCCACCTCTTGTGGCCTTGCCACCTTTTCTTGCATGCTTGACATGACCAAGGATACTTGTTCACTTCCCCCAACACCTGGCAATCCTCCTGGAATCCTCCATAGCTTTTAAGACGACTTCTTGGTGAGTTGCAACAACCTTCATGCAACTTTAACTCATCAAATTCATCTAGAGGAACTCCTGGCCATCTTGAAGCACTCCTTTCTGTTCTTAGCATCCCTTGAGCATTGTGTAAGTGTTTCATTTCATGCTAAGTCCATTTTATTAGGTTTTAAGCCAATGTCAAAGTCTTGTCGTAAAAACGCCTTAACTTTGAACTAAATACGTATTATTCCAGCCATTGATCGTAACAAAAGTGGCTACGTGATTGTAATGATGTAGGTGTTAATCCCTTAAAAGTGAACCTCCTAATTACCAAGAATTCTTGACCAATTGACGAGTCAAACTAAAATTCAACAAAAGTCAAACTATCCAGATTTGTAAAATTCATAACTAATGATCGAGATGTTATAAAATACGTTTTGATGCACTTATAACCTAAATAAGTACTAGAACTTATACAAACTAATTTGGCTAGTCAAATCATGATCTAACATTGGTTCGCAACCGAAAGTCACAATATTTGACATTTCCTTTGACTTTCGCTTTTGACCCGATTTAGCCATTTTGGCTACTGACTTTTGGTCACATGAAGACCATGTTTAAGTATAGGATGACCTCCTAAAGTTTGGTCACTCGATTCATTAGAAGTTTGAGTTTTATATATGTTCCATAATTATTTATAAAAACTTAGCAAAAAGGTCCTTTTCGTAAAATTAAGGTATTAGACATACATGCATACAAAAATATGTATTAAACTGATTCATAATCTTGATTATATTGATGTCAAGAATCTGATTCTAATATGAGTTTTCATAAGAGATGCGTTTATGACATTAAAATGACTAAAATGCCCCTTTTCGGCATCTTAGAAACACTTCACATGATTTTATGATCAAGATGATATATTTACCGATCATTCAGATTTTAACTTGAATGAAGGCTTAAGATTCGTTAATTGCCGATAAATGACTAAATTACCCTTTTTCACGCAAAATGATTTTATCAATCTTTTTATGACCAAAACTTAAACCTACAGATGTAAAAAGTTAAATGACATATTATCGGTATATAGAATAGGTCATTACTTCTGTTTAACTTAAACATCGATTTAAACGGCATTTTAGCGACTTTTACGCCTTTTCGGCGGTCAGTATGGTTTAAAACCATAACTATGAGCTAAGACTTGATACCTACTGATTTATGAACTTATTTTCAGCATCTTAATAGTAAGTACAAGTCCTGAACTCAGAATCTCAATTTCTGACTTCAAAGCTATGTGTGAAATTACTAAAATGCCTTTACGGGACATAGATTATTTCAAAATCATCAAACACACATATATTTGATATCCCACTGTTATAACATCATAAAATAAGTATTTTTGCAGAATATTAACGACCTTGACATCAGATTCATTTTAAACATCTTTTATAAACCCTAAAATGACCAAAATGCCCTTGTAAGGCATAATTCGGTTTTAAATATATCTCGGGCCTATCTTTTGCAAAGCTACTGATTTTAAACATATATTCAGATTGAACTTGTATATGACTCAATTGGTTACCCGGTTTCGCTTATACGGTTACGGTTAAGCATACGTGACTAGTTTACGTAATTTAACCGAAACGGGTTTAACTTTGTCATTCCTTAACAGACATCCAGAATGTTGTTGGTTTACCCATATTAGACAATATACTTGTCGGGTCCAACTAACATCCTATTCCGGTCACCGTTTAATCTAGCGTATCGTACCACATTATTTTAGCGTAAGACTAACAGGTTCAAGTCTAAGACTTAACTAAGGACCCGTTAGCAATCTAATATTGGTTAATAATTACTCACTCCAGACTAAACGCCTTCCGGTAAATTGTACCTATACTTTCTTTGATCTACGGCTGAGTTTTGGCTTCTCGAAGACTTAACTTCAGGTAAGTACTCTTAACCTATTTTCCCTATACGGGCTTGGGATATGGTAAATTATTACTGCTTGGTCGGGTATGAAAATTATGTTTTATCCAGTTATGATAATTAACTAAAAATTGCATAACCCGGTTTTGATCTGTTTTGTCTGAAACTCAAACATTGGGGGTGGGCTTGACCGTGTCCGGGATATCCTTGGCTCACTAGAGTATTAGTGGCCACGAGTAAAGCATGGCGTGTAGGCATACACTGGGTAATTGCTAACTGGTGTTTTTTGTGAAAGTTCAGAGTGGTGTGTTAGTCGATCATGTCTCGGTTTCTATACCGGGCCCCATATGTAAAAGCCCTGACATGTAAATATGTATACAAGGTCATTTGTACTGTCCTAAGTTATTTTACAAGTGTGCTAATGCACCAAAATCATTTTTGAAAAGGTTTTCAAAATGAGTCGGTTGGCAGTATTTACAAGTGTAAACTGACGTATTTTCAAAGATTAAAAATACAGGTACAAGTACGCAATAAGCCGGAAGCTGCGGGGCGTTAACATTAAGGAGTTGCGACCCTAGAGTTGAGCCTGTAGAGTCTATTTTCATTTTGTATGTTATCCGATCCGCCTGTGGATCTTATTACAAACCTTGTCTGTATATAATTATGTTTCGAACTCTGGACACTTTATGGTTTGTAATAGTTTATGTATCCAATGACTTCCCCTGTGTTATGTTATATTTGGTTATGATGATATCACCTTTACATCACGGTACTCCCCACCGGGCCCACCGGTAGACACGTGGATGTTGGGGTATGACAGGTTGGTATCAGAGCCAACGCTTGAGGGAATTCGACACTTGTCTTTAGTGTTTGATCTCAAATGACACAGTAACGCATTCCTTAGATTCTCGAGTCTAGGCTTTGACCTAAGATTATTCCTTTCTTGTTTTATTATTATTCTACTTTGTTTTGTATTTTGAATTATTTTTGATGCAGGAATCATGTCGCCAAAATTCTCTCGAGGAGCGAAAGGAAAAGGTTTAATGAGGAGTGGATCCTCGAGGCAAGGGCCTTCCAACGCCCCCGTTTATAACCCATATGAGGGCTCAGAAGACTCTTCATCACCATGGGAGCCTTACCCTAACTTACCTCATGAGTACTCGCCACCACCAGACTCCCATCATTCACAACATTCGTACCATAGCCATCAATCTTACCACTCACATTCTCATTCTTCTCATGAGAATTATAACACCGATATTCAACTTCGCTCACTTTCGGTAACTCCTCCAAAAGATTATCCCGAACCGATGGAAGAAGATTCAGAACCCGAAATGCCAGCAACAGGATCGATGGGTCACCCCATTGACATATCAAGCGGTTCTAAATCGTACACTGGAACCCCATATCATTACACTGATAGCTACGAGTAGAGGTGGGGATAATATTTTTCTACAATACTCCTTCAGTTCATGATACGCCATCCTACCACACTCCACCACAAGAACCACCGGTAGAGCAACCATTACCACCTCCACCTCCAAGAAGACGTGGGCGCGCATGTCAGTGCGCCTAGGACAGAGAGTAGGGTCACTCTCATCTAACCCTTACCCTATTATTCCCGAGGACCCACAAATGGGTGGACCCTCACATACTTCAACTTTTATGGAGAACCAACCGCAACCAACTATTGAGCCTGAGCCTCAACCACCATTTCCTACAGGTGAGCCGTCACCACTACCACCACTACCACCATTGGGTTTTGATAACCCTATCCCTTCTTATCCCTTCTTATTCAAACCCATCTGGATACAACACATTTGAACCTTCTACCTTGCCGGAGCATAGCCACAGTCATAATGTACCTCTTCATGACCCGTATCTAGAAATGGCCATGAATGCACACTATCCTAACCCCTTTCCCTATCAACCAGGCGGATATCCCTATTATGGGTATCAACATCCGGTTGCACCACCTCAAACCCAACCTCAAACGCAACCGTAGCAGCCACCGCCAACTATGGAAGTTCTTATTGAAGCAATAGAAAAGGTCAAGGAACTTCAGGAACAAACAGCCAAGGACAATAAGAAGAACAACAAGCTGTTGAAAAGGCTAGTAAAGAAGCTAAGAGGGAAAAAGGATTAGATTCATAACTATCTTCGTATTTTATTATTTTAAATTAAGACCCTGCGTGGACAAGTCTTATTTAGTCTCTGCGTGGACATTTTAATTATTTCAAGCATAGTCCATGCAAGGACAATGTTCCTTTATTAAAGTCCTATTTATGGACACTATTGTATCGCATTATTATTATTATTAATGGAATTTTGGAATTTTAATTATGTATTCCTTCCACCAAGTTGTTCAAGCGATCATCTCGATTTTAATTCAAAATTTATGATCTGCGAAATACTTCCAAAAGATCCTCTTGATGATTTACGCCCGCCAAGTGATTAGGTCACACGAATTGGCAAAACGGTAGTTATATGGTTTTCTACCATGATAGTTAAGGTTGAGATTTTCCCTTCTATACAGAGGTGGTGAACTATGTTCTAAACCTCCCTAGTCTGCCTGATTTGGACTGGTTTTTTAAATCATTTTAAGAGCTTATTCAAAAAGTTAATATATTCAAGATATTAACCTCCTGGTAAGTGTGACTTGAGGAACCACACGAGCCGTCTAGGTAATGGACTACGTTCAAGCCTACATGATCTATTTTGATCCTGATCAACAACCAGTATAATGATCATATTACTTAACACCCATTAGTGTGATGCTTACGAGCTATATTTGTGTCCATTAGTGACAAACGACAGCTGTAGTCTATGACTCCCTGTCTCGGGGTAGTAAAACTACGTTCGAACCTCTAAACTTCGCGATTCTTTTGTGATCTTGGCATTTTGTAAACCAAGACATTGCGGCTAGCTCTTGACGCTATTTTTGTCCTTTGTGACAGGCCTGTGTGCCATACTTAAACACCCCCATAAAATTGACAAGTTTGTATGGATTTATTATGTTATACCATATGTTACAAGTCATCAAGGATGTATACTAATTTAAATTATATTATTAAAATTATAGTTCATCAAACAAGATGGCGGATTCTAACGAAGTGAATAGTCAAAGAAAGGATAATGACACAAATGAGAACATCGTTATAACCAAAGGAGATCTTCAAGCACTCATTACCACAGAAGTTGAAATGGCAATAAAGGATCGTGCTCATAAGCCATTAGAATCAAGTGCTTCATATTCTAAACACTCGTCCAAGCACTCCTCCAAGCATACCACCAAACAACACTCAAAACCTTCTTCGAAAAAGAAGGAATATTCGGAACACTCCTCGAATGTGAGGAGAAAGAGAGAGGAATATCATAAAAAGACTAAGTTTTTAAATGACGGTTGCTCATATAAGTATTTTGTGTCTTGCAAGCCGTGATATTTTACTGGAGAGAAAGGAGAACTAGAAACTCTGAGATGGTTGGACGATATTGAGACCATGTAGAAATTAGCGGATGTACGGAAAAGGATGTGGTGAAGTATGTTGCACAGTCATTCAAGGGTGATGCTCTGATATGGTGGAGTCAACGATTCAATCGTCTGGGAAGGTTCATTTGTACAATTTGAGCTGGGAGAAATTTGTTGAACTGATAAAGGAAAGTTACTGTCCACCTCACGAGGTGGAAAAGATTGAAACAGAGTTTTTGGGATTGCAAATGAAAAATTTAGACTGCAGAAAGTATTTGTCTGACTACAACTCCATGTCGAGATTGGTGCCTTACCTGATTACCCCCGAACCCAAACGCATCGCGCGTTATATTGGTGGATTGGAACCGGAGATCAAGGGGAATGCCAGGGCTTCGAGGCCTGAAACTTTCAGATATGCAGCAGATTTAGCTTTGACACTTACTCAGGACTTGAAGAGGCAGCGGTCCATCAAGTCTGAAGCAAAGGGAAAAAGAAAGAGAGAGGATGACCGAAGTCACCGGTCGAACAAAAATCGAAGGTTTGGGTCGAATCGGTTTTAGCAAAAGTCGGATGATAGGCCAAGATGCAGGAAGTGTACCGACGATACTTTGGATCATGTAGGGATGACTCTCAGTCCAAACCTTGTGGTATCTGTAAGAAGATGGGGCACAAGGCCCTAAATTGTAAGGATTTGAAGGAAGCCACTTGTTACAATTGTGGTGAGAAGGGACACATCAAACCCAACTGCCCTAAGTATAAGAAAAAAGGATGCTGTTAAGGACGATGGGTTGAAGAAAGGAAAGGCTCGTGCTTTCGAGATGAAAGCTAAGGAGGCCGTGAATGACGACAATGTGATAACAGGTACATTCCTTATAAATGATGTTTATGCAAGAGTTCTTTTTGATTCAGGAGCCGATAAATCTTTTGTAGATCATAAGTTTAGTGCCTTATTAAACTTGCCTATAAGGACTCTAGACGTAACCTAGGATGTAGAACTCACTGATGGAACGATTGAGACCACTTCTACGATTCTAGATGGATGCTCCATATCCATCAAAAATCATTCCATTCCTGTTTCACTTCTGCCAATGAAATTGGCGGGATTCGATGTAGTTCTTGGTATGGATTGGTTGTCTAGTAACCAAGCCCATATAGCCTATAATAAGAAACTCATCGAGATCAAAACTCCAAATGGAGATGCACTCGCTATACAAGGAGATCAGTATTATGGATTGTCAGAAAAAGCATCGTTACTCAAAGCATCGAGGTGTTTGAAGAAAGGTTGTGTAATTTATATGGCACAAGTGACCATTGACGAGCCAAAGCCAAAGATTGAAGACCTACCCTTATCTCTAAATTTACAGATGTATTCCCTGAAGACTTGCCTGGTCTGCCTCTAGACAGACAGGTAGAATTCAGAATCAATATCATACTGGGAGCCGCTCCTGTTGCAAAAGCTCCATACCGATTGGCACCTACAAAATGAAGGAATTACGAACCCAGCTAGATGAATTACTAGAAAAGGGTTTTATTCAACCTAGTTCTTCACCTTGGGAGCTCCAGTCTTATTTGTAAAGAAAAAAGATGGATCAATGCGGATGTGCATCGACTACCGTGAGCTAAATAAGTTAACAATCAAGAACCGCTACCCATTACCAGGATCGATGATTTATTTGATCAACTTCAGGGAGCAAGCTACTTTTCAAAGATTGATTTAAGATCTGGATATCATCAACTCAAGGTTCGCACAGAAGATGTTCCAAAGACGGCATTTAGAACAAGGTATGGACACTACGAGTTTTTAGTGATGCCTTTCGGGCTCACGAATGCACCTGCGGCGTTTATGGATTTAATGAACAGGGTTTGCAAACCGTACTTTGATAAGTTTTTCATTGTCTTCATAGACGACATACTTATCTATTCTCGCAGTCAGGCTGACGACGAGAAACATTTGAGGTGTATTCTAGAGTTGTTAAGACAAGAAAAGCTCTACGCAAAGTTTTCAAAGTGTGAGTTTTGGTTACTGAAGTTCAGTTCTTAGGACACGTTGTTAGTAAACATGGAATTCAAGTAGACCCCGCTAAGGTCGAGGCCGTTATTAATTGGCAAGCCCCTAAAACCCCATCAGAGATACGTAGCTTTTTGGGATTAGCTAGTTACTACCGAAGATTTATCGAAAATTTCTCAAGAATTGCTACGCCCTGACTACTTTGACTCGCAAGGATATTAAGTTCAATTGGGGCCCAAAACAACAGGAAGTTTTTGAAGTTTTGAAGTAGAAACTGAGTAATGCACCTGTATTAACCTTACCTAAAGGAATAGAATATTTTGTGGTTTATTGTGACGCATCACACACAGGGATGGGCTGTGTGCTTATGCAGAGAGGTAAGGTAATCGCTTATGCATCAAGACAGTTGAAGATTCACGAAAGAAACTACACCACGCACGATTTGGAATTAGGAGCTGTGGTGTTTGCGCTCAAGTTATGGAGAAACTATCTGTACGGGACAAAGTGTATTATATACACTGATCACAAAGTCTCCAACATTTATTCAACAAGAAAGACTTGAATATGCGACAACGGCGATGGATGGAAAAGCTTAACGATTATGATTGTGAAATTCGTTATCATCCAGGTAAGGCAAATGTGGTTGCCGATGCCTTAAGTTGCAAGGAAAGGGTTAAACCCATTCGGGTTAACGCCAAAAGGATGGAAATAAAGAACAACTTAAATGAAAAGATTTTAGATGCGCAAAAACAAGCCTTGTTAGAGGCAAATCTTCCAAGTGAAGAGTTGGGCAAAGTTGTGGAACAACTCATGCCGGGAAGTGACGGAATCCTTAGATTCTGTGGACAAATTTGGATTCCAGTATTTAGAGGGGATTTAATTCTCCAAGAAGTGCATAGTTCTAAATACTCTATTCACCTAGGTAGTGATAAAATGTACAAAGATTTGAGGCCCAACTATTGGTGGGCAGGGCTGAAGAAATCTATAGCTACGTATGTAGCTAAATGTTTGACGTGTTCGCAAGTTAAGGCCGAGCATCAAAAACCATCGGGATTACTGCAGCCGCTGGAAATTCCCATGTGGAAATGGGAATGCGTAACTATGGATTTCATCACCAAGTTACCAAAGACAAATAATGGAAATGACACAATATGGGTAATTGTAGATAGGTTGACTAAGTCGGCACACCTTTTGCCCATTAAGGAAACTTACAGTTCGGATGAGCTGGCGAAACTGTATGTGGATGAGATTGTATCCCTACACAGCGTGCCGGTATCCATTGTGTCGATAGAGACACCAGGTATACTTCTCACTCTTGGAAGAGCTTCCAGCAAGCCTTGGGCACACGTTTGAACTTTTAGTACAACATATCACCCGCAAATGGATGGACAGAGCGAACGTACTATACAAACGTTGGAAGACATGTTGCACGCATGTGTTATCGACCTAGGTGGAAGTTGGGATAGACACTTGCCTCTAGTCGAGTTCTCCTACAATAATAGATATCATGCAAGTATTCAAGCTGCCCCGCTTGAAGCTCTTTACGGGAGAAAGTGTAGGATGCCCGTTTGCTGGGCAGAAGTTGGGGAAGCTCAACTAACAGGACCGGAGATTGTCCCGGAGACGACGAATAAGATTTTACAAATTCGTGACCGTCTCAAGGCTACCAGGGATAGGCAGCAAAGTTATGCGGATAAGAGGCATAAACCTCTTCAGTTCCAGGTATGGCACAAGGTTTTATTAAAGGTCTCGCCTTGGAAAGCACTATGCGCTTTGGAAAGAAGGGCAAGTTAAGCCCAAGATACATCGGACCGTTTGAAATCATTGAACGTAATGGATCTGTGGCATATAAGTTGAAATTGCCGGAAAAGCTAAGTGGAATCCATGATGTATTCCACATCTCCAATTTGAAAAAGTGTCTAGCAGATGAATCGTTGGCCATGCCACACGAAGACGTGCAAATCGATAAAAACCTGCGTTTCATTGAGAAACTCTAGCAATTGAAGATCGACAGGTTAAAAAGCTTCGTAGGAAGCACGTGCTAATTGTGAAAGTTAAATGGGATGCTCGTCGAGGTCCTGAATACACTTGGGAAGTTGAGTCCGTTATGCGACAGAAATACCCATACTTGTTTAATTAAAATCTCGAGGTCGAGATTTATTTTAAGGGGGTGAGGATGTAACACCTCGTGTTTTTACGTCCAATAAAGTTCCGACATGTGTCCCGGTAATCCTCGTGTACCGTATGGTGAAGTGGGAGGGACCGAAGTCGTTGAAAAATAATAATATCCGTACTTTATTATATGAAAATTTGTTGGGGGACCTAAATAAAATTTGAAATTTTATTGTTCTGAAGACCCCTTGCGGACCGCAAGGCTCTAGCCATACGGTCCGCAAGGCTACCCGAAACTATGGGCACCTAAGGTCCTTACGGACCGTAAGGCCTAACCCATACGGTCCACAAGGACCTGCCAGCGAGCAGAAATGTGGCAGAACTCAAT